>CM046857.1:7215762-7815762 GCA_025617745.1 Heliocidaris erythrogramma
CGAAAGGTCACCATTACGCTTATGACCTCGTCTCAGTTTTTCACCATTGAGGGTTTGAAGCAAAAGCTTGAGAAATTAAATCGGTCTGATCTGATAGAGAAAGTGAAGGTCCTCCAGCTTCCCTACAGTCGAATACAATACTATACCTTCAAGGAGCCTGTTGACGTCATGATTCTCTGCCACTCGATCGAGAACAGACGTTTCGCCATCACCAACGTTACAGACTCCCTCTACGATGAGTTCCTCGATTACTGTAACAAGGAGCTGGGTGAGTAGATAAATAAAAATCAGGTTCCCGTGGTTCTGATCAAGTATTGATGTTTTGGATCATGATTCTTAGACTTTTGAGTTTCTTGAGTTGTTGATCTACTGGATTCTGTAGTGCAGTCATTCTGAAGTCCAGTTCTGTACTGATACAGTGACTAGCCGTCTCTCCCAATGCACAATGAAGTAAGTCATGGCCAAACTTTGTGTACTGAAAGTTCATCGTTAGCATAGTAACTCAATGTGATAACAGTTCTTAAGAATAACATATGTGTTAAAAAGTATTGATAGGGATGAACTGCATGGCAGTCGCAAATACAGGATTCTCGGGAGGGGGCGGGTACGAGTCTGAAAATTATCTGACGAGCAAAAAACGAAGGGGGAAACGTGTCATCAGATTTGGGGGTGACTTTTTAGCCCTTAAACAAAGGGAAAACTCAAAAGGGACATATATTATTTTTTAAATCCCGATATGTACTGCAGATATGCTAGTAAGGTTTGCCCGGGGAAAGTCCCCCATGCCGCCCGCCACCACCCCCGATGCGCCACTGATCGGGAGGAGGAAAACAAAGGATATGGATATTACAAAGTGACACTATTCTCTAAGGTAATACTCGCCAACATCTGTTGCTAATGTAATAAATAGTCCTGAAAGAGTAAGTTTAGAATGTTCAACGGTCAATTCGTCAGTTTGTAATTGCAGGAGACATTGGTTGGTATTCTAGTAATTCAGTTAGACCCGACACTCGGTCTAAAGTCATCTTAACAAAATGTAAACTTAAACCTCGGTGTAACTTCCTTTTGTTAAAACTCGAGACCCAGAGTCGGGTTTAATTTTACCAGAATACGGGCCACTGTGTTTTATGTTAAGATAACCTCGTATACGTATGATGAGTGATGTTGTTTCCACTCTCTAGGTAAGGAAAGGATCGTGGTCGTGGCTCACGATTTCCCACCTGAGGAGGAAGTCGTCAGGCAAGTAAAGATGGCTTCTTTCAGGCACACCCAGCCGTCCACCTTCGAGAAGGCGGGTCTGGTCATGATATCTGGGATGATGAATAAGGAGCCGGAGATGCGGCAGGAAGATTGGGGCAGTCTGGTGAAATTCTTGGAGGAAGCCTCAAAGTCTACTCCTATCAAAGGTTAGGAAGAGACTTCTATTGGCTAGAATGTTGGAATATTATTAAAAGGAATACCTGATACAGAGCGGCATATTTGATTATTTGGTATTTCATACTGGAATTTGAGAAGAACACCGAAGGCTTCATTAAATAATGAATTTTAAAAATCCAGTTTTTCTTTGGCGTACTACTGTATCTACTGACTGTCAACAATTAGAATGCTGAAATGTTTCGGTGTAGTTGGCAGCTCTATTGATGTGCATACTACGAGAATCTGTTTGTTATAAACAGCGTTTCCCCCACCATTACACGTTACTCCTCCGTACGTACCGTAGTATGAAAAATGTGATTCAGAAAAGATTGTATCAGCTGGACAAAAAGGAGAAGCTGTCGTCTCCTGAAAATAAGCTATTTTAAAGCGTTCCATTTGTCGCTGCATGTTGATATCAGAAATATGATTACAAATATTACTTTATAGACATGTTTCAGCTTGTTTTCATATTTGCTACATCAGATATTATCAACCCCTCTCCAGATCTCCTCGATAAGAGAGTTACACGTGGCAGCAAATCGAACTCAAACCAGCCTGAACCAACAGGAAAACAGAGCGAAAAGTCGTCAAAGTTAGCTCGTCCGGTAGCATCAAAGTCAAGAAAGCCCGTCATCTACATCTGCACATCTTATGGAATCCACACTATCAGAGGGCTCAGTGATAAGCTACAGAAGTTTTCGAGTAAATATCAGTTTGACATAAATGAACTGGAGTTACCTTACAGCAGTCTCAAGGATTTCAAGTTTCCTTCGAAGGTCGACAGAAATGATGCCATGATTCTCTGTCATTCGGTGCAGAATAGAGGATTCTCCATCACTGATGTTCCTAACTCAATCTATGACGAATACCTGCGGCACTGCTTTCAAGTCTTTGGTAAGTAAGAAAGTGATTTATGTCGCTAAGAATTTGTGGCGGATTAGAATGAGTGATAACTTCTTTTTCCGTGCCTGATATATAATTCATTTTATTTTTATTGATTAATTGATTGCAATAGGAAAAATGTTTGTTGATTCGTTGACTGGTTGATTGATTGATCCAGTGAATTAGGGAGTAAGTACATGTAAGTGAATGAGTGAGTTTTTCGGTAGAAGGATTGGTTGAACTGGTTTGTTCATTGGTTTTCTAAATAATTGTTAGGGTTGTGGTTATTGGGTTTGATTGATTCATTCTTTTCTCGTCCCTGTCATTGTGATTATATGTTTTATTTTACGGTCGAATATGTGTCCTGTTAAGATAATTGTTATCCTAATTTATAGAATGCGGTAACTGTAATTGTAAATTATGTCATGAACTCAATGTCATAGCCATTTGACCCATATTTCGGACTCTATATAGTTTGACATTTATTAACGAAAATCAATGAATGGTACTTCAATAAACCATTTTCGTAATGCAGTAAAATATCTACACTCTTGCCTAGTAACGAAATATTATATTCACCTCTTACAAAGTATTGAATTTCAATAGCTGGAATGCAAAGTACATACATTAGTTGTTGCTAAGACGGACAAACATTATAACTTGCCCGACCTATCAAAATGTAATGTAAGCAATATGTATTCTGAGTATTGAAATGCAATTATTCGTAAAAGATGAACGAAATAATTTGTATATAACTAAACCTTTGACAAAGATGTCGGCATTAAATTTGAATACATCACGAAGACGACCTGTTATATCTAATTGATTGTTTATTTCGATGTCACCTTCTTTGTTCTTCCAGGAAAAGATCACGTGGCCGTCATTGTACATGATTTCGAGGATTCGCCAGAAATCCTAAAAATCTACATGGATACATTTCGAAGAGCCCAATCGAAGACTTTCGAGTTTGCAGAGTTCGTCGCTCTTGCAAGGAAACTCGATATTGCCGATGTCCAACTCTCGCTGGAAGATTTGAACGATTTAGAGGAGTTTGTTAGAAAGATGCGTTAATAGGTGTTGAATGTTTTCTGCCACTGAGAGGCAACTCTCTTTCTTTGTCCGAGCAAAAACGTTAGCAAAGTTTTTGTAAATTTAGACGAGTGCAATTCATACGCCTCATGGTCACAGTAGCACACAGCTGTAAATCGTTCGACTATGTTCATAAGATAATAATTTGTGTTTGCTTTTTTATTTGCTCCTTTGTTCAAACAAGAAAATATAATATATTTAGCCATTATAACAAGAAGCACACAATAAACGGTGGTAAAGTTTAAAATACGGTGAATGAAATCGCTCAATCATTAAATGATTCTAAATTCAAATTCTATTAAATTATGTTCTCGAACTGTAAACTATTCTCTAATTAAGGTTTAATTTTTTCTCCCCTCTTCTCTCTCTCTTTCTCTCACCCACTATATCTCTGTTCTGCCCCTAAATGTGCACTGTATACAAAATAGTCTGGTACACTAATGGGGGAAAACGTATGTATATACATCTATATAATTATATTCTCTTTTTTTGTATGAACATGATGAACATGTTTTGTGTTTTGACATATGGATAAATAAAAGCAGTTACACTTTAAAGTATGCATGCATAATTCTTATTTCCATCCTGCTAGAAGTCATTATTTATATAACAAATGCACCATTTCATTTGACTATGCTAGTGTAAATTGTTTTGCTATACAAAGTAACGTGTTAGAGTTACATAGACGAGGAGTCTATGTATTATTATATTTTATTATGCCACATTATACAGGAAAGAGATACTACATGCCGGGATATTCTTGTTGTTGTCGTTGATCATACATGGATATGAATGATCAAAATTTTATGCTTGAAAAGGAAAGAAATTTGATGTTCAGTCATGAAATAATGTAAATATCAGTGGGCCTAATTCATTCTGTATGTTAACCCAAGGTGTCATTTCATATGACCAACTATGGTGAAACTTCACGTTCTGAGAACATATTCATAATATATATTGCGTGACATAAACAAAACAAAAAAAAGCTCCTAAATATAGCGTTAATTTTGCCAGGTTAAGTAGTTGACGAGTCCATATAAGTAGATGAAGCAGTTGACTAAGCGGCTGACGGGCTCATTTCGTCACGCATTAAACGCTGGAAAGGTAACTTCCGGATGAGCAGCTCGGTGCTCTTTTTATTTTTAATGAAATATAAGGGACACCTTCAATTATCATCACGAGCGTAAACACGCATAATTATCCATTGTTAGTGGGGGTGATCTATTAATCAACCCCCCCCCCCCCCCCCCCCACTAACAATAGAAAGTGTGTTCGTATATCTACGCCACTGATTACCATCAAGGTGAGGAATATGTTAGGACAATAAAGCTTAAGAAAATCAGAATATGGTAATTTTTGTCTCAGGACATGCACTTTATTCTGGAGGGACATTGGTTAATTTGGGGAAATTATCATATATTCCTCTGACAATTGAATCTTGTTCATTACATGTTAAAGGTTACGTTTTCTTCTACACTCTTAGAAATATTGGGCAAAATTTTACCCAAATTTTACCCAACATGAGGGTCCTTATGAGTCCGACCAACTTTTGGGTAAACTTTACCAATTTCATTCTTATTTTTGACCAATGTTGGGTAAATGCATGTAAAAGTTGAGCAAGATTTAACCAACCTATGCCCAATCTTCATTTACCCAGTGGCATTTACCCAACATTTCTAAGAGTGTAGTCATTTTCTGCGTTTACGTGTTTTTCTTTTCTTCGGACACATGATGTAATCTATATATGTATAACTTCAATTTAAAGATCACATTACAAGAAAATCACAAATATGGCAATTAACGTATCACTAGAAACTGGGAAGCTTACAGATGGCAATCGTATAAGTTTTATGTCAACTGCGTATCTGATGATTATAAAAACAACATAAATAAAACCTCTTCTAAGCATCTGGAATATCCGAGGATTCGCCAGAAATATAGCGATGTTTTGATGTCGTCAAACGTCCTATAATGAATGAACGTAATTGCAATGCAATTATTTATCAAATTATAAAGAGTTTGGTATATTTAAACACGCCCTTATTTCACACCATTCTAAAAGGGAAAGTGAAACTGATTCTGATAACTAAAACCGTTTGATTGTAAATACACAGGAGAAGGGTCAGTGATCAATGAAATAAACCCCATTTTCAAATTGAAAAGCCCTCCGAATAAAAGCAATAATACACAATGACATGGGAGGTTTAGTTGAAACTATGATCATGATGAAACCAGGACTTCGGGCTCTTAAACCCTCCGCTAGTTGTCATCGGGTCCAGAAAGCAAATAACCTTGTGTCTTGTAAACATTGAAGAAGAAGAAGATGAAAAAAGAAGAAGAAGAAGAAAAAGGAAAGAAGGAGGAGGAGGAGAAGATGATCACCACAGTGTTACTTAGGCTTACCTTGTGAACAAACTGGTAGGTAATACCGTATCTTATACCCCTCATTTATGTTTTCGGATTGTGAGACAGCCAATCCAAAGGCCATACAATATAACATCACAAGTCTTAAGTGGAGCAAGTATAGGCAGGATGTCTTCAATATCACATAAATGTGACTTGGACTCCGTCATACAATGCTAATTGTGGACAGATCATACCTTGTAGATCTTCAATCTTGTCTCAACCCTCCACTGGTAATATCAGTATGATAAATATAAAGGATGGAAGACGTGCAATTTTAGCACGGTTGGCGAGTTTAAAACACAGATAAAAAATAAGACAGTTTTTCATTTTTGAAGTTGTAATCAATCAAACTCAAATTGGCAACCCTGTGGCATATCTTGCGAGGACCTCTCTCATTTGGTCTGTACAGAAAATTTCATAATTTCTAATTTTCTTATAGTTTTTGAAGGAATAGATTTGTTTCATCCAGAATTTTGTGTTAAGACATACATGTATGTGCAATGAGTACATCTAGGGTACATGTATGATCAAATATTTTCTTTGGAGAAAGTTGGGGGGGGGGGGTGGGGTTGATTTTTTTTAGTACAGAGCAAATGAGAGAGGACCTCGCAAGATATGTCACGGAGTTGTCAATTTTTTATGCCTCCGCCCACCGAAGGTGGGTGCCGGAGGCATTATGTTTTTGGGTTGTCCGTCCGTCCGTCCGTCCGTCCGTGTGTCCGTCCGTCCGTCCGTCCCACTTCTCGTTACCGCGATATCTGAAGAATCATTTGAGGTAGGAACCTCAAACTTGGTACTAGTATATATCCCCACACGAAGATGAACTGATTAGATTTTGGGGTAAGTAGGTCAAAGGTCAGAGGTCACAGAGGTCAAATTACATGAAATTCTTGGTTTTTAGCACCGTTACCGCGATATCTCAAGAACTGTTTGAGGTAAGAACTTCAAACTTGGTACTAGTATGTTTCCCTATACGAAGATGAACTGATTATATTTTGGGGTAAGGAGGTCAAAGGTCAGAGGTCACAGAGGTCAATTTACATGAAATTACATGCAATTCTTGGTTTTTAGCACCGTTACAGCGATATCTCAAGAACTGTTTGAGGTGAGAACTTCAAACTTGGTACCAGTATGTATCCCCATAGAAAGAGGAACTGATTAGATTTTGGGGTAGGTAGGTCAAAGTTCAGAGGTCACAGAGGTCAATTTATATGAAATTACATGGAATTACTGGTTTTTAGCACCGTTACCGCGATATCTCAAGAACTATCTGAGGTGAGAACTTCAAACTTGGTACCAGTATGTATCCCCATAGAAAGATGAACTGATTAGATTTTGGGGTAAGGAGGTCAAAGGTCAGAGGTCACAGAGGTCAATTTACATGAAATTACATGAAATTCTTGGTTTTTAGCACCGTTACCGCGATATCTCAAGAACTGTTTGAGGCGAGAACTTCAAACTTGGTACCAGTATGTATCCCCATAGAAAGAGGAACTGATTAGATTTTGGGGTAGGTAGGTCAAAGTTCAGAGGTCACAGAGGTCAATTTATATGAAATTACATGGAATTACTGGTTTTTAGCACCGTTACCGCGATATCTCAAGAACTATCTGAGGTGAGAACTTCAAACTTGGTACCAGTATGTATCCCCATAGAAAAATTAACTGATTAGATTTTGGGCTAAGTAGGTCAAAGGTCAGAGGTCACAGAGGTCAATTTACATGAAATTACATGAAATTACTGGTTTTTAGCCTCGTTATCAAATATTTCTAGAAGAGTTTGAGCCATCAACTGAATTTTTAATTCATAGTATGGCCATTAGAGAGGTGAGTTTCTCTGCATTATGTAGTTACCAGTATTGTTTTAGAAGATAGTTTGTAAGGTGTAATGCGTGCACT
This sequence comes from Heliocidaris erythrogramma, assembly GCA_025617745.1. Lineage (NCBI taxonomy): Eukaryota > Metazoa > Echinodermata > Echinoidea > Camarodonta > Echinometridae > Heliocidaris > Heliocidaris erythrogramma. Next base: position 7,223,454 of record CM046857.1, read on the forward strand.
TTTGGGGTGTCATAAGTAACTGAGGCTGCAAGAGTTCATCATTCATAGGATGGTCAGTAGAGAAGTCGGTTAATTTAGTCATTTGGGGGACTATCAGAAAAAGGAAAATCTTGTCATATAATTTTAAAAATACAGGAATGAAACAGTGCTATGAAGTAGGACAGAGAGAATCATCTATATTAATCTCATTATCAATGGTCAGTATTGTGTTTATTTATTATGCCTCCGCCCACCGTAGGTGGTGCCGGAGGCATTATGTTTTCGGGTTGTCCGTACGTCCGTCCGTCCCCTTTTCGTTCTCGCGATAACTTAAAAACCGTTCGGCGGATCAGCTTGTAACTTGGCTCATGTATGCATATAGGAGGGACGATGAACTGATTAGATTTTGGGGGCTCAAGGTCAAAGGTCAAAGGTCATAGAGGTCATTATCATAGAAATGGTTCGTTCTTGTGATAACTTAGGAACCGTTTGGCGGATCAGCTTCTAACTTGGCCCATGTATTCATATGGGAGGGACGATGAACTGATAAGATTTTAGGGTCTCAAGGTCAAAGGTCATAGAGTGTACATGTATGCCATACATTTCCAATCTGGTGATGGCGGAGGCATAAATTCCGACCGCGCGCGGTCGAATATTCATCTAGTTTGAAATTAAAACTTCAAAAATCTTCACTTCTTGTATTTATTATCTGATTTTGCTCAAATTTTCACGATCTGTTTTTCTCATTTTCTGCTTTTATTTTAATCAACTTAATATCAAGGGTGGATTTCCCCTGTAAGAGAGATTTTAGGTACTTTGTTGTGCTTCTATATATATAACTGGCTACAGCCAATGAGGATGACAATGTCGGTCACATGGGCCTTATGAAAAGTTATCCGAGGGTTCTGGAGACCTACAATCGTGGATTGTCGGTCTCTCGTTTCCCTTGGTCTTGCATGCCTTTCGTGAGATGTTCGCTTTTAGTCTTCAAGCCTTATTGAATAAATACAACATACATGACATAATGATAATTGGCATGTATGATGTGGTATCACTTAGAAAACATATTTATGTCCTCTTTTTAGTATACTAATATAAAGGGTGAAGATTCTTCTTCTATTGCTTTTTTTCCTATGTAAGTTTTAGTGCCAAATTATTTATTTTATTTCAAAATTAGGTCATTATTTTCTATCATCAGTTCAAAATCTGATCTAAAAGGATATTTATAACATTAAAGGCTCATCATAAGCGTTTTGCTATAAAAAAAATGTTTTAAACGATTAAAAACGTTTAGAACAACAACAAAACACGTTTTTTGTTTGTTTTTTTAATGAAAAGAAGATTTTTATCACAACCCTGAAAAAAGTAATGTGTCACTTATGATGGATGTTAGGACATTACAAACTTAAAACACGCACATACAAACAAACAAGAATTGAGCCAGTGCACTACTATTTTACTTTATCTTATCAATTTTGAACTTTGCTTGCTGTACGGTTACAGAAATGGTGTTCAAAAAGCCGTAGGTTTGTCGAGCGATTGTCATGCAGTGTATTTTGCATAAGATTATTATTTATGCACGCTTTTTTTCTTCTAGTGTTTGAAGACGGACGCGAAATTAACATGCCCCATTAATGATCTTAAATATATTATTACTTGTATTTACGTTGAAATCATTCATACTGATGTCCGTATCTTACACATTATCATGCTGACCATAATAATAAAGGAAGCTTACTTGTAGACCTTATTATAGAGATGAAAGTTATATGGTAATGAGACTCCAAAAAAGTAATTATTGTATTATATTTACAATTGTATATACTTCAGCATATTTTTCTTTCTGACTATAGAAATTTAGAATGTTTTGAAGCTTGCTGTTTCACATACTGCTGCAAGTTTGTAGAATAAAGTAAAACGTAATTCACTCTGATTCTGAGCTTTATTCATCCTAGATGATATAATGTATGAAGATCTTATGAGAGAATTAGAATATTTCCCTTCCTGGACGCCTGATTGAGGTATAGATTCTGTCATGATCAGTGGCTTATATAGAAATGGAATGCTCTCCTGCAAAGAGCACATGTATTATACGAAACATTATCCATGGTAAAAAGTAAACTTTGAATTTATGCTGAAAGAAAATGTTATCGTCAGTACTAATCAACACTAATCAATAATAAAAATAATACTTATTAACTGCAAAGGATATGTAATTTGTATATGAAATATGTTGATAACGTTGAGTTCTGGTCATGCGACTATATTGGGAAAGAAACTGTCTGAGAGCAATTCGGAAAGGTTGATTTTGTAGTCCATAAGAGTTAATTGGCGGATACTGTAAGGTTTAGAATCACCGAAGTGATTTTCGCCAAACCTTACAAAATCGCTCAGTACGGGGTTATTGTGGTCCAGTTTCCCTCCATAATTCCCTGACAAGCGGGAAAAAAAAAGGTTCTTCATTCTAAAAGGGGGGGGGGGGCACAATCGAGAAAATGGCGGATCGTCTATGGTCAAAATTAATAGTTCTCTTCCAAAGGGGGGGGGGGGCACGGACCGGAAGTGCCCCCCCCCCCGGATCCGCCAATGAATGTAATATTGTGTTTTCGAATTATCACGCGATGACTAGCTCTTTCATTGTCGTGCATGTATACACATGTAAGTAAACATGTACAATAATTTTGAGCTCTGTATGGGTGAAGTGAGAATAACAACAAGAAACCATTTAGGCCTACATGGAATTCGTCACAAAGCGTATCAATTGTTGGTGTCGTATTTTCCTTTAATTTCCGGTTGTTTTGTTCTCGTTGTACCTTTCAATGTTCGTAATACATGTATGTATTTTGACTGTGCGTATACATGTATCTTGTAATATTGTCTTTTAGTCGTATAATCTGACCCGTCGCTCACATATTCCTTTTCATAAGTTCAAATCATACTTCATCATTGTTCTTTTGTTCATATTGTATACAGTCAACGAGTGCATTCGAGCCACTTCAAAATGAATGTACGGCATATAGTTCAATGAGAAAGTACATGACTTGTATAGTGAAAAGCTATAGAAGAGAAATGGGCAATTCCAAGGTATGTCTCATATACGCTCAAAGTATTTTGGACTAACAGTATGAAATCGTAAACATGAATTGACATGAAAATAATATTTTACTTGATAGTTTGCCTGATCCAAACTCTTGTAGGAACTACAGGGTACATAACTTTTGGGCCTGTTCTGTAACATAATTATAGGGCATAATTGATATCTTGGACTTGCCCAAATTTAGATAATATACATGGCAAACATAATAAAAATGATATACATGTAATCTTTGATTTCGTAGAACTGCATGGAAATATTATTGTGAGGAAAAGTAAAAGATAGAACTATTGGTCATTCCCATGATAATGGCCGAGGTCTTTATTATAATTATGTTCATCACCAAGAGCACTATTACTTGGCACATTAGTTGGGTTAGGGGATCCGTACCATCTACCCAACAGAAAGTTCGTCCAAAACATCCAAAAGAAGGTAAATTGCATACATAAATATCATTCGTTTTTAAGTTGTTTTAAAGTAATTCTACTCATGGAATTTTATGTACTATGGATATTAAACTCTATTACAAATTAAAACACAAAACATGCACTCTGCTTTACAAAATGTTATACATAAATGAACCGGGCGCTGGGGCCTATGGTGGATATTTATCTGCTGTAGGTCATCGGTTGGACTCTCACTCCTCTCACATTAGATCATGTACGTGGTGGTATATTTTTCATCACGATGGTCTGTGGTTGTTGTCTGGTCCTTCTCGGCTAGTCATTGGGAGTGGCTAGGTTCTAGCTCTCACCCAGTTGGCTAGTAACTCAGTAACTCGGGAATGTTTATAACATATCGCCTTCTTTAAATATGTAATATGGAAAATACTTTTATATTAAACACATGGGTTTTTATTAGGTCATTAAGTGCCTTCTCCTTAAACAACAACTTTGTCATTGATCTTCAGGGAACCCTTTCGAGTGTAAATATAAGAACAGTAGGAGTATAAATTTACAGCAGAACAGATGATACTTACAAATATATTTAAAGATAAACCAATCTTTCACATATAATATCATACTTGATATTAATCAGTAGGAAATAATTGTAAATAATTACCAGAATTTGTAAATATTGTTATTATATCAGAAAGTTGTTAGTAACTTCAATCTCTTTTGTGGTTTTAAAGACTTTAAATATGGATAGGTTCATAAAGGACTATCTTATGACCACACCTTACGACCAATGTGACGTCTGTTTTTACAGTGACTGGCACACAGGACCTTTTTGTGTCAAAGGTGCCATAATACAACAACAACAACAACACTATTACTTCTCCCTCCCCGTCCCCTCCCCTCCCTCTTTGTATTTCTTTGTTTTTAATGATTTCTTTCTTTCTCGCCCCTCCTATTCATCTTATTCTCTCTTTCTCTATATCACTCTTGTCAGTCTTCTGCCTGACTTGCATGTCTTTCTTCCCCCCCCCCCCCCCCCTCTCTCTCTTTCTCTGTCTCTCGTAATTCTCTCACACACATACACACACACACACACACAGCGTTCTCTCTCTCTCTCGCTCTCTATTCCTCTTTCTCTTTTTCTCTGTCTTTCTCTCTTCTTATGAGGTGAGTTTTCTTTCTCTGTAATTTCAAATATTTCGTCATAAAAGTATTTGCACTGAGACACTAAGAATTTTGTCGCAAAAGGTCCATTTTAATCGCCACGGTCAACATAGTTTCAGGTGAATACAATTGTACATCTGCCCAATATTACATTCGATATTTTTGATCCATTTACAATGAGCATCACTTCCCCAGAAAAATGACACATTTAGGAGTGAAAATCATCCATTGATTATACAAAACTTGCACATTACAAAAGTAATTGTAAATAATCAAGACGAAAAAAAGTTTGACGCCTTGTCTTTTTCCTGAGTGTCGTTTAACATGTTTAAGATATTTAAACGGAAAATGTCATGATACCTTCTTCTTTTTTTCATTTATGACGGAACGCTATGGATCTTTTTAATAATGAAAAACGGACTTTTGGGTACAAAACTCACGGTCTTGAATTGATCTTCCAAAAATGAAAATCGTAAAAACAGAAATAGAATTCAAAGTCTCGCTTATATTTTAAAAAATATTTAAATACAAGTGATATCAAATTCATTATGCTTTTGAAGTGATAAAAAAAAAAGAGTCCATGAATTGTGTTATTCATATTAAGTGAAAATGATATTTGTGTATTTATTTTTTTCTACAGTGTTTTCGAATTTGACTGTCTCCTTTTAAATTAACAAAAATAATGCGTATTCACGTTTTTTATCTTTCATAATCTTTTTACTTGGCTAATATCTACAATTATCTCGAATAGGCCTAATTTAATCAGTCATCCATATATTTTCCTATTTTAAAGGAAATGTGAAACAATTACAGACATATTCAATTATTCAATAATTATGAACAAAATATATTTCCAGAAAGGCTGGGATGCATGAGCATAATGTAATAACTGAATGATATTTTATCAAGTACCGTTATCTTCCAATAGACCACTTCTGTAATGTATAAACATTTATGCACATTATATTCTCCGAGCACCTCGTGACGAGCTATTCCATGAACATGCCTTTTTTATAAATGAGCCTCAGTGCTTTGCATACATTATTTGTTGCTATGCCTGGCAAGCTTTCAGGTTGTCAAGAAGAACCTTTGTTTGAAAGGTATGCATAAAATTTGCAACATTACCGAAGCGGTCTATTGAATCAGTTTCAGTTTGATATATATATCTATCATTATGAACATTATCTGATCCTCCGAAACTACAGTATCCCCCATCAACAAAATTTCATCACTTTACTCCGTATCGAGGGTCCAAAAAGGTCTCTTAAAATTGCCTATAGACAAATGGGGAATAAAATAAATGTATTAAATGTACACGACAAAAAATACGACGCATTATTTTGAAGAAAAAAAATCCTAATACGGGAACACACATGCACTGACACTATGAGGAAGAGATGAAATCGTTAATCCATTTTAATTTGATGATTACCATTCATTTCGTTCGAATACCTGTGCTTGGTATCTTTCTTGGGCACAGAGAGATAAGCATTGTAAAAGAACTGCGCAAAGAGCACGAAATAGCTGAAATACATGACGAAGGACCAGGCGACATTCTGGTACGTCGTATCACATTTCTTTCCCGCGTTCAGCTGAAAGAGTGCGTAGACATTGACCGCGCAGCCGATCACCATTTGAAAAAGCTGCATGAGAGTGATAGTGATGTTGACTTGGCGAGGGATTTTGACCATGCCCGACGCTCGTAGGGCGTAATAACTGTACATGACGGCGTGTACGGTGAAGTTAGCGACGATGAAATAGCGAGCTGGAGCGATTCGATCCCTGTATGAGTACCAAGCGTAGAGGAGAACAGTGATGTGGTGGTACCAGTGGAGAAACATCAGCTTCTGCTTCCGAAGTACGATGAAGATAGTGTCTCCAAGCTCGGGAACCTTGCTGAGGATGAACAGCCACGTCCACAGCCCGATCCGGCCATCGAAGATACTTGCATCGCAAACTGAGCTATGCCAGCCATCATGGGACACGTAGTCAATGAACTCACGGATGGTGATCATCGCTCCGGCGATGCTGAAGATGGCCAGGCCGCCAGACCAGGCAGTGAGAGCTCCACGGAGGTAAAACTTCGGCCGATTTTCCATCCATGATCGCCCCACGAAGACACCGATGAAGTAGATGGTTGAGAAGAGAAAAGAAAGCCACCAGTTTTGAAGGAACCAGACATGTTGTTTCTGTGGATCAAAATTTTCCTCCAGATTTTTCATCCAGGGCAGAGCCATGTTGGTGACTTAATTACCATCAAAAATAAAACTGATAGAATTGAGTAGGAAACGAGTACGTGGTTATCAAATTCCATTAGTCAGAGAATAAAATTGACCATGCAAATTGACTCGCGTTGACATATTGAGGTAACCATCCACTAGAGATAGATCCTAGCTCATGTTTAGCACGTACAACTTTTCCAAATATTTGCAGACTTATAGCATAGTGCGACAACCGAACATAAAAATAAGTCATCCCATGCACTGATTGGATCTACATTATCTGCTGCTCAGATTTTCATTCCACCCTCGGTTATGCAATGTTTGTCGTCTGCTAGGCACGAATAGCCTGTTTGCACAGGAGAGCGAACACACCTCTCTCTAACACTTCCCTGATTCCACCATGATTCTACTTTGCTCGTCCCATCAGGGAGAAAATTGCCGCCAAGTGGATTGGTCCCTTGTTTAGGGGTGTACATCTATGAAAAGCAATAAAAATACGATTCTGTACCGCTTTTTGTTCATATTACGAATTAATTCCTGGCGTTGAGGCACAGGAATATCATGTAATATCCTCTTAATATAAATAAAATAACTTGTGAGGTTAATATAATATCATCTTAGCTTCGCTTTGCCCTTAGACACCCCCACTATTCATGCATAATTAGGCCTGCCCAAAGTTTGTTGACCTCGTATCGAATCACGCTCATTCACAGCGTGATCACCGCTGTCGAACAAAGCAGGAACATCTTTACTTGCTTGTATTGTTCGCTTTCAACTTCGACCTTGTGAATATGCAAGAGCACGATCGTGCGATTCCGTGTGTCGGTTCGTGCACAATGCACAAAGAAATGGGGTTTTGTGTACGAGCCATATAGAATTACATAGGTTCTGCGTAAGTAACTCATGGTACGAGCTCTCCAGCTGTCTAATGTAGAAAATTGTATTCCTAGTAGAAGTGAAAGAGATTGAGGCATAGGCGTATAAAGATATGGAACTAATTGTTGGTCATTGTCATAAATTTACGATATACTCTGACCCCTCTGTCCCAGGGACTCTGACCTGATCATATTTACACGAATGTGAGCCGTGCGAACACTCATTAGAGCAACGTGATTGGTCAGAATGTGGGGGTGTGTCAAAGGTGTGGCGTGGGTGCGTTCTTACCGTAGGTTCCTACTCACTTAATGCTCTCGGATCGTTCATAATGCGAATTACGCATAATTGAAATCGAATCAGCCGATAGTGGAATTTATAATGTCGTTGGTGATAATCATCATATCATTTGGGAGACTGGACTTTGTTCCTTTTGGGCGAATAAAAGAGACAGATATGTGTAGCAGGCAATATAGACCGGCGCTTCGGTAATGCAGTGAAACCTGTAGGCCTATATAAAAACCACTCAGGGGAGACAAGAAAAGTGGTCTTTATGAGCAGGTGGTCTTTATGTACAGGTTCCTTTAGTACACGTTTCATTGAGAAACATTTTTCAAGGGAAACAATTATTGTGGTCTTTAAAGACACGTGGTCTGTCTATACAGGTGGTCGCTAAAGCAAGTTTGACTGTATATATGCAAATTATTTTAATGCATACCTTTCAAACAAAGGTTGTTCTTGACAACCTGAAAGCTTGCCGGACATAGCAAGAAATAATGTTGCAAACTGGATTCCAAGCATTGAGGCTCATTTATAAAGAGGTTCATGAAATAGCTCGTCACTAGGTGCTCAGAAAATCTCTTGAGAGCCAGAAGGGCGTTAACTCTGCTTTAAAGTATAGGCGTTAACGCCCTTCTGGCTCCAAACAGACAATATGTGCATAAATGTGTATACATTATTAGATCTATTAGATCTCCATATAAATACACGATGCATCAAATAATATAAGCAGCTAAAACGAGAAACGTTATATTTTATATAAAGTATGGTCGCAAATCCAAACAGGAATTCTATTCAAGTGGGGGGGGGGGGGGGGGGGGGGACACACCTGGATGCAACAATGGGGTGTCCCCCCCCCCCACTTGAATAGAATTCCTGTTTGGATTTGCGCCCATGTAAAGTATATACTGTATATACTGTATATACTGTATAACGGCATTCACACATAAACCGTTATCTAGCAATACACGTTATAAGGATCATCCAAATGACAAGCGTTTTGCCAAACTTATGGGGTGTTGCAAGAAGGTTGCGATTGATTGCAAGTTGCAACTGATCGGTACTGACCAATCAAAATCATTGTTGCGAGCGTATCTTCTTGAATGGGCAGACCCTTAACCATTCAGAATGGTTGTTCTAATTTGCTTTACAATTTGCAATAAGCCAGTTCGGGGTAAGCGCATGGTACAAATGACCCCAAATATCCACAGATATTTTAGACATGGAGGGTCCCTTTATGTGCACTTCAGAAAAATAACTCTGGGAGTGATAGAGGTGCCTCATGAATAGCTTTTCCCCCTTTAAAAAGAATACTTCCACCTGGATATCATGGAATGCACCATTAGTGCATAATTGAATAATGATTACATGACATTCATGAGCACATATCGAATATTAGTGTCAGTGGGTTTTAGAACTTGGTACAGATGACCTTTATCTGCTCATGCTCAGATTGCAACTCCGAAGTGGCTTATTGATTGCAACTTTCTTGCAACACCCCATTAATCTGATTCGTGTTTATTAATGCATAGCCTATATTGTGATCTACTTGGCGCCGTTGTAGAATAGTATTATCTACATAGAGCTGACAAGTCGTTAATTTATCAGCTACACATGCACCAGGGGCACCTTTCTGTTCAATCATCGTACGTTTCTTGTCAATTGCCAATTCTTTGATTCTATATCAATAATATAGTAGCTAGTTGATACAGCCTCGATTTGATCAGGCCACATCAGGGTGGTGATGCCAGTGAGCGTATCCGGACACCTACCCCCTGGACAACACCCCCCGGATAACCACCCCTAGGATAACCACCCTCTAGGACAACTACCCCCTAGGGCAACCACCCTCTAGGACGACTACCCCCTAGGACAAGTACCCCCCGGATAACTACCCCCAGACAACTACCCCCTAGGACAACCACCCTCTAGGACAACTACCCCAGGACAACTACCCCCCCCGGACAACCACCCCCTGGACAACTACCCCCTAGGTCAACTACCCCTGGACAACCACCCCCTGGACAACCACCCCCTGGACAACTACCCCCAGACAACTACCCCCAGACAACTACCCCTAGGACAACCACCCTCTAGGACAACTACCACCTAGGACAACCACCCTTTAGGACAGCTACCCCCCGGACAACCACCCCCTGGACAACCACCCCCAGACAACTACCCCGAGGAAAACTACCCCAGGACAACCACCCTCTAGGAAAAGTACCCCAAATTGGACTTAACATCACATTGAACAAGATTGTGCTCGTTCGCTACGCTCGCTCGCCAAAATAAAATTAATATGGCCTTTGGCAAAATTTCTGCCCCGACCTGCAACAATAAAGCCCAGATAATATACCAAATTTTATTAAAAGAAAAGTGTTTGTTTTCGCTCATGCTTGCTCGCTTAAATTGTTCCTCCTCCAACTTCAAACAATAAAACTTAGTTTACCACATTAAAAAAACAAAAAAAGAGGGCGGGAGGGAGAGGGGTGGGGGTGTGTGACAAACGGCTGGAATATTCTTTTCCTTTCCGCCCCCCCCCCCCTTAATTGTTGATCATGCAAAACATCTAATAGAGAGTTGATATTACACATGGGAATACCTGCCTTCATGCATTGAAGAAAAAAAACACCAAAAAACAACAACAAACAAAAAAAATATCTTTTTAAATGATATTATATATAAACTAGTTTTTGTTGTTGTTTTTTTAATGTGATAAACTAAGTTTTATTGTTGGAAGTTGGAGGAGGAACAATTAAGCGAGCAAGCATGAGCGAAAAGAAACACTTCTCTTTTAATAAAATTTGGTATATTATCTGGGCTTTATTGTTGCAGGTCGGGGCAGAAATTTTGCTAAAGGCCATATTAATTCTATTTTGGCGAGCGAGCGTAGCGAACGAGCACAATCTTGTTCAATGTGATGTTAAGTCCAATTTGGGGTACTTTTCCTAGAGGGTGGTTGTCCTGGGGTAGTTGTCCAAGGGGGCTATATTTTTTCTGTCAGGACTTGAGCCACCCAAAGAGAGAGGGCAGTATTTGAGCGTCAAGAGGGGTGACAATACGGTTTATTCCGTCAAGACTAGTCGGTATGGATATTCATGAAAAACAAATTGTAGGGATATAATAAAATGAGCGAACCAGTCACGCAGTTCCTTGTGTGGCGCATTCGGATTCACGTTGTGCTCGTCATGAAGGAATCACGAGTTCGAGCCTCCGCAGGCTAAGGGGTGTTAGAATTTAGGAAAGTATCATTGACAAAATTTTCTTTTGCTGAAATAAAGTAAGGTGAAACTGAGAGAAAATACAAGTCTTAAAGTTGTAGTCTCTCTCAAAGTCTCCAAAACGGGGCTTCTTGACGCTCAAATACTGCCCTCTCTTGTCAGTGGCGCAAATCCTGACAGAAAAAAATACGCGTCTGGGGGTAATTGTCCTAGAGGGTGGTTGTCCTAGAGGGTGGTTGTCCTAGGGGGTAGTTGTCTGGGGTGGTTGTCCAGGGGGTGGTTGTCCGGGGGGTGGTTGTCCTGGGGGTAGTTGTCCTAGGGGTGGTTGTCCGGGGGGTAGTTGTCCTAGGGGGTAGTTGTCCCAGGGGTAGTTGTCTGGGGGTAGTTATCCGGGGGGTAGTTGTCCTAGAGGGTGGTTGTCCTAGGGGGTAGTTATCTGGGGGTAGTTATCCGGGGGTAGTTGTCCTAGGGGGGTAGTCGTCCTAGAGGGTGGTTGCCCTAGGGGGTAGTTGTCCTAGGGGGTAGTTGTCCTAGAGGGTGGTTTTCCTATGGGTAGTTATCCGGGGGGTGGTTGTCCAGGGGGTAGGAGTCCTAGAACCGCCAGTGAGGTATCAATGGAAAGGCGAACATTTATTTGTAAGCTACACGTAAATTGTTAAAGTAGATAACCTTGAAATATTATCCTTTTGAATTTGGATTACATTTATTTCGATACAGGCAATGTGCTTAGGCTTAGACTGTCAGTTTCTCATACCCTCGGACTTCTACTATATTTAATCGTCTTTCTTAGGCATAATACGCAGTTCATGTATAGTGCTTACCACAAATTTATGAATGTCTCTATATGCGCTTTCGACTGGTAAGTACTACCCTGCCTCAGCCTATATAGCTAGTTGCCGTAATGAAGGCGCTGAAGCTTCAAGGAATAAATTCCTACCGGTACCCACTTACTACACCTGGGTCGAGAGTGCCAATTGTAGATTAATGTCTTGCCAAAGGAGGTTAGTACCGGGCTGGGATTCGAATCCCGTACCTTGTGATCTTATCCACTAAACCACAGATTGTCAGTTTCTCATATACCCACGGACTTCTCCTAAAATCATCTTTCTTCATGTTCTTAGGCTTACCTTATTTTATATTTTCTTTACGAGGAAAATAATGAAGATGCAATTGTATAAGGAGAGTCGAGGTTATAATACGTTTTACCTATTTCCTAAATGTCATGGTAAATGATATAGCGGCTAAAAGCAACATTATTTTGATTACATGGGCCAGTCGAAGGTATTTTGTCCCATACGTTGCCAAAATCATCAAAGATTTTAGCATATCGGATGATTCTGTAAAGTAAACAGATTGACTATAAATAAAATTAGTCCATATCACAAGGAAAATCACACTTTCGATGTTATTTCCTTCTTCTTGGTCACGTACATGCCATGGGACAGCAAAATAATGACCAGATATACCTTAGACTTGCCCATATTAATTATTAGAATAAACGCCCTCCTATTTATGTTTGAAACACCAGCGAGAGAGAAATAATAGATAATCTTAGTTTTGAGAGGAATAATAAAGCTAAGTCTACCCTAGACAGCTGAAAACCGTCTGTTCGGAGGAGTCTTCAACATTTTTCTTTATTTTTTACCTTCTCCTCCTAGTAGTGAAGCAAGACGTAGTCCAGCGGAACACCCGACGAACAGAGACTGAAGCTTTCGGTCTAAGTCTACCCCAATTATTGTACGTCATTTTGAAAAAGAAGGCCTACTTTGCAAAAGTAATCCACTCCCGCATTACCCGTCGACCATGTCGACACTATAAGACAAGTGTTAAATAGGAACGCCAATTCCAATTTTTAAAGATGATCTATGTACTTGCCTTGTAGACAACGTTATCTCATACGGTTGTCCTCCAAACATGGCCACACGAAAATGCCGCATATAATGTTAAGTATATAAGCAGGGAGCTGTACATATGAGGAGTGGAAACTTGTAAATTATGCAAACGTATGCGTGAGTTCTAAAGCTCAACAATGGGTGCTTAACATTCCACTTGGCTTTGAAGTTCCATGCGTGGTGCCGCTCTTCCACCGCGGGGAAATTCGGAGGCCAGGTACCAGTTTCGCATTTATCAAATTACCCGCCAAATTTCAGTGTAAATTGTAAAATTTATGTGGGGATTGTGTTGGGAATAGTGCATCGAACAATTTTTCAAATTTAGTACTCTGCTCTTCCTAAAGTTTGTGTGCCAGCGTTATTCAGGATATTCCGGTTATCTCCGGTCGTTTTAATGTCCCGTCATTTAATCCATGACATCCATGATTTACAATATTCGAGATAAATTACTTCGCTAGTGCGCGCATTTCGTATTTTTGCAGTTGAAAAAGGTATGAAATTACATATTAAGTTTCCGTTCGCTCGTTCAAATCATTACACAGTCGACAATTGATGAGAAATCATTGAAAGGGACAGCGAACAGTTGCTGAGATACCATTTTCTGATGTAGGAGTTTGAAACCCTGATAATTCATGCGCTCTTTTATCTAACCACCCGGTTAACAGTTGCGGAGTATAGCGCATAACTTTTTGGCGGCACCGAGCATGGGATCAAAGGAGAGCAGCTTGTTTCCCCTCCTTCTATTTACAGCTCCTTGGTATAAGAGTAACGGCTAGAAACCATGTTGGCATATATAGGCTGTTGGGGACTGTGCATGATAGTGAGACTGTTAGTTCATAATCAAAATAATATAAGATCTCAACAAAAAAGTCCTGCCCGAACACATGCCGAATATGAGATGGTAGTTCCCCGAATAACCGACAATCTGATATTATCGGGGGCTGAACGCCCCCCCCCCCCCCCACCCCACCCATCCCGCCACGTAAATCGTACTCAAGGTATATTTTTTAAAAGTTCAGATTTTTTGAAATTTGAGGTCACTATGATAAGGGGAATCTATTAGGTGTCATACCATACATGAAGAACCATGACGTTTGACGCGTACGAAACTCAAAATATCCCCTTTTTTCTGTCCGTGCTCATGGGAGAAACTTATGATTCCCCAACAAAACTGTTTTTTCGCATAAATAGGATTTCGCACAACGTTCAACGTTCAAACTTCCTGCCCGCAGGCATCTTACGATTACGCAAATTCGCAGAGCGATGCTTTCCAGAAAAGAGTAAGACAACTTCCAATATCTCCGTGATCCCTTTTGGTTGAACTTCGGCCTATAATCTACTTTAAAATTTCCTTTTTACGAAAATTAAAAACAAATACAGCAATGCATGATGATCAAGTAAAACGTAAGTGTATCTCAACTTAGCTTGAAATTATCAAATCGGGAGAAGATCAAAATACGTATATCTTGTTTGCTTAAGCCCGCCTCACACTGTGCGATTTTTCAAGCGATCACTTGCGATGCGATGCGATGCGATGCGATGCGATGCGATGCAAAGCGATATCGCAGGCCATCGCAGGCTACCACAGGATCTGCGATGCATGTCTCACACTGTGCGATTTTAGCATTTCGCGCATGCGTACTTTATTACTGATAACGCGATTTGTAGTAGTATTAACTGACACACGTAAACAAAATTCCTAAAACTTGAAAGGTAATTATGTTTTTTAAATAAAAATGACATGAAACGCATGTGTAACGAATGTGTAGCCTATGTAGTAATTGAAATTAGTATAGAGACTTATAATTATAAATGAGGTAACCAACATTTAGGGGAGAGATACATTTTTATGCTACGTAAAGTTAGATGGATTGGAAAAGAAAAGATGAACTTCGGGTTATAGTTATTTAGTTAATCAAGTTATTTTTTTTCCCCGACATCCATTTGACTTCTCTTGAACTCTGTTTATTTTGGATTCACCGATTTGTTGGTTTTTTCTTGGCAGAATGAAATATTGATAATATGAATCAGGGGCGGATCCAGGATTGAGTAAAAAGAGGGGGCACGCAAATGAAAGTTTGTCAAAAAGTAGACCCTATTTTTTTGGTTCTCGCCAGCTTCTCGAAAAGTTGCTCAGTGGATGAAGGGGAGGCGACAAATTTTCGCCAAACCTTCAAAATTCGCTCAGTAAGAAAAGGGCGGATCGTCTATGGTTAATAATAGAATATAATAATAGAATCAGTTCATTGTTTTAATTTTTTTTTTTTTTTTTATAATTATGTTTTTAATGACGAATCATCAAGATCACAATATATACAAACAATTTTTACATGATTGGAATACAAATTCAATAAAGGCAGAATAACAGCAAGATAGTGAATTGATCAAAAGCGAAGTTCCGAGTCAGAAAAGGATGGCCAGTGATACAGACCTTAGTTTACAAACAACCAGAAAATCACAATTTCACTGACATCAAAAACCTACAATAAAAGGTCAACAACGCGCAGCCTTGGCCGGAATAAACAAAGCCGAACGGCAGGGCGATTCACATAAAAACACAAATTGCCTTTCACAGCCAACACCCATCACGCGCGGATGCTCGGAGTTCGCCCTTGAGGTAAACAAGAGTTTACATAGTGGCAATACATACTAGTATCACAATGTAAATGAACATACACGTACATGTACATGTAGCACTATCATGGGAATAGGCAAATATTACACGTGGCATTTTATACAAAAATGAAATAAGGACACTCTTAAACACAATACATATTAATTTTAGGTTTACACAGGGGATTGGTTCATTGTTTTAATTAAGCGGTGATCCGGCATTTGCTTCTGTGACAATTGCTCTGGGCGTTATTTCATCAGAAGTATGGGTTTAATAGGGTAATGGTTTCCGAGCATTCATCTTTTTTTAATTTTTCTTCTGTTTGATTGTCAGGTATTTTCTGTGTGTGCCCCGCCCCTTTAAAAGTTTGGATGTGCCCTGATCTTTGCCCCTCCCCCGTTCTCTATCTATATCATTCTTTCTTTGCTTCTCTTATCTTTTCTCAAATCTCCACATCACTTTCTCTCTCCTGTCCCCCGCTATTGCTCTCTTAATATTTCTCAATGAATATTAGAACTATAATTATTTCCACCCCTCCCCCTCTCTCTCTGGAACTCTCTCACATCCCCTCTCAGTAAACAATATTCACATAGGACTGAGTGAAACACCGAGCTGTTCGTGACATAGGTATCATGCATCTTTATTGGAGACGTGCTGAATATCCCTTACAGTAGAAAGATGAAAGCTGCATGTTAAAGAAAAGTTACTCTATTTTATGGGAAATACAAATGAAATGATTTTGATAAAAGAAAAGAAAAGACAGAAAGAAAGAGGGAAAGGGAGAGAGAGAGAGAGAGAATGTGCTTACAGTGAGTCAAGCATAGTTCCAGTAAACACACAAGGTCCATTTTCCTGAAATGAAGACACAACCCCACCTCTGTGTATGTATACATTTTAACAAACAAACCATGTGCATTACATTTAGTGGAATATCTGCTTAATAGCAAATCAATACCTCAAAAAACATTACCAATATTATAACAAATATTAGTATACAAATTACATGTATAGTAACATAATTGTCTATCTGGGGGACCATTTCAATACATTTGTCATTGTCAACCATTTTTTACTTGTTTTATGTACATCATGATCTTAAATAGTATCTTAACACAAATTAGCTATACAAATATAATATAATTTCTTGATCAAAATTTACATAACATGTATATTCACTTTCATGAGAACACACCATATATAATCGTAGATCCAGTATTAAATAAAATTACTTCATATGTTTCTGTATCCTTTTCCCCCTCTCTCACTTTTTTCATTCTCACCTTTTTCATTATCAATGATTCGAAAATATCAAATTATATTTCTGCACAAACATGATATAAGCAATCATATCTTATGTTGACATTTGGAGAGCACTTTTTTGAGGTCTTCTATTAGAACGAAACTCTAAATAACCCAAATAAGGTACAAGCGGGTGAATAATACTGAGTGGATTTTTTGTTTTTTCTTTCTGCTAAAAACCAAATTGGAAATTGATGACATTTAACAAGTTGTATAAAAATATTCAGTTGTTTGTTGAAGTTGTGAATCCTTATTTATATAAATATTCTGGTTATGAATGAAGAAAAAAAATCGACAATTATTTATCAAGTCTATAAACATGTTTTTTTGAAGTACAGTTTATACATACATAATAGTTAACCTATTATTAAATATGAAATACAAATTTTGTATTTTGTCACAGTGATTCCAATAAACCCAAATTTAAATTTCATTTCACAAGATTGTTAATAATTGTTAATCATTATTATACTTGTCTGATAACTAAAGAATTACAATTCGCACTTTCTTTTTATAGCAGAGGCTAAACAAAATGCATTGCATAGAATGCCTTCCAGTCATTGTATAAAGGAAGTGCAAGCACACTAGAATATTTTTTTCTTCTTTCAGCAATACAAACAGAAAAGAAATTCAGTAATTATTAAAAACCTGTAACATGTAATGAAACCATAGTTTACCCCCCCCCCCCCCAACAAAAGAAAAATACATGTAATTGAAAGACAATCATTTTTCCCCTGCTCATGCATGGATTTGGTGTTGTTTTTTTTTCCATTTGAATCACAACTAGCTGAGACAGAGAGTTGTGCTATTAGATGTTGTTCCTGATTGTACATTTATTTCATGGATTCTCAGTAGTTCACATGATTTGTTGAAAATAAAAACGTTTCATCTCCCAATTTTCAAGTAACTACATTTTTCAAATGCAAATTTTGCTTGAATCATCAATATATAGTATACTGTATAACAAACAATACAATTATCATATAATAGAAAGGTTTCCGTTCTAAAAAGGGAGGCACAATGCACATTTTTCTTCCAAAAAGGGTGGGGGTACGGGCCAGATGTGCCCCCCCCCCCCCCCCTAAATCTGCCACTGCTTCTGTTAGCTATGATTGCACCAATGTTTACAAGTGGGTTTTTACAGACACATATTAATCAGACTGTTCAGACATGATTATTTACTTTGGGGGAAATAAAAATGCCATCTGAAAGACAGGATTCAGTTTTAAACCAGGGTCCGTCAAAGTTGGTTTGGAGGCTGTTGATCAGGACAGTGGAATCGTCTCCAAATAGTTTGAGCCAAGGGGTATAGGCTTTCACCATATGCTGGCTATGTCACTGTCTGTGTCAAGAAAACCTTTAGTATAGGAAAGCCTTATGAACTATGAGGGGTCAAATCTGGATATTGAATTATGCTAATTGACGTTTTGTGCCTGCAAAGTAATTTAACTGTAAAGTTAGTAATCACAATTTGAATAACAACTAGAATCTCACTATTTTCAGAGATTTCATGTCCACATACATAAAAAGCTTTGAATAATGTCTCAAAAACTAGTACCGATTTTCGAAAATCAACATTGCCCTGTTTGTGAATGCCCCTATACTGATAGTTTGCATGCAGAAACCCTGGTCAGTTGTAAAAGAGTGTCTGCACTGTAAGACTACCATATGTCATGTACTATAGCTGCTCCTGACATGACCAGAAGGTAGCTGAATTAGGCTTCTCTCAAGACAATGATTTTCTGATTAAGTGTCAAATTAGGGTCTGTGTTTGCAGACAACATAATTTCCAAGTGTGGGGGTGATTGGGGGGGGGGGGGGGATGAACGAAGAAAATACCACCTTCAATCCATATGATCTGAAGGAGACGGCTCAGATATTAACGGTTTGATGTTGTAACAGTTCTGAGTAGGTATCACCAGGTATGGGATTGTGCTCCAAGTTGATTTCTTCAATGACAGACATGCCAAAGAGTTGCTTGCATCCAGATCTGCAAGGTAATCGAGGGATCAAAATAGATGTTCTTATTTATCAACACATTTGCTTGAAATTCATGTACGGTATTTAATTTTTCATTGATAGAAAAACCAAATGTATTGTCATTTCATTTGTTCTTATTAATATTCAAATATGGATTTTAATTTGTGAATCATGAAATTATGGATGCCAGTATTACTCAAACATACATGCAGGCAGATTCATGGGGTGAAGTGAAAACTGAAGAGGCCAACCCCCCTCCCCCCCCCCCCCCCCCCCCCCCCCACCCTTAGAGAAAAACAAAGACATAAAAGGGCTTTTTGAGGATTTTTTTTTCCTGCAGCCCCCTTTTGGACTAAATAATGTTATAACCCTGGATGTAATTTACCTGGGAAGGGCTGGCAGCTGGATTCCAAAAATCATAATTACCGGGAATAAATAGGGAATTTTGTTTTGCTCGATACAAGACAGAAATCCAGCAAAGTCCAGCACAAGCTGAATTCATTCCTGGTTTTCAATCCTTATTATTCATGTATTCACATTTCATATTTATTCAGACATATGAGTGAGAAATAAGAGAACATACCTGTGATTTCATTGTCACTCAAATCTAAAATTCTGAGGGATGACAGTTCATAGGGATGACAGTTCATAGAAACTCTCTGGCAAGGTGGATATTGGGTGAGGCATTTATAGCTTCTATAGGATGGTCATCTGGTAGATTTCATCTGATGTTTACAGCTTCATTAATAAAACATGAGAGGTACAATGATAAGTAATAAAGAGCTAATAATAAAAAGAAACAAAGGGTACATTAACTAAATCCATCAGTTTAGTAACACCCTTGATTACTCTACAATCAAACTCATTCTCACTGGCTTAAATCAGGGAAATGTAACTAAGAGTTAATTACATTTCCCGGCTTAAATCAAACAGCAAACAAATTATCAGCATTATACTGTACTTGAATACACTTTACTGGATAGATGTTTGACAAAGAATAAAAACTGATTAAGAGATTTCTTTGCTTCGCTCAGCCTGAATGCAAATCATTCAAAATAATTTTGTGCAATTGCAATTAAAATGAAAATCTATTCATTTATAAAAATATGTTTTGACAGATTAAATCAAAATTAAGCATTTTATTTGAATGAAAAGTGTCGTCCCTATGATATCTGTTGTGTTCATGTCATTTCTCTGCAAATTATACGACTATCTTTTTGAACAAGTAAATTCAATCAAAATAAAAGAAAAAAGACAAGGTAAAAGTTAAAAAAAGGAACCTGCATGACAAGTTATAATTTTCTTTAAAAGTCTGTTTTCAAAAACAATTCTTACCAGTAACTTTTCCAAGGCAATTTCTTTGACATTACAGTGCGTGCATTGTGGGAAAGATCGAGGGTTGATAGCACTGCGTTTCTCATGGATGGTATACTGCTTGCAGAACAGCTTCCAAGAGACAGCTTGAAAAATCCTATGAAAAGATAGTAAAATAAGTTTCAATTAGAAAATGAGCTATGCAAAAAAATAAGTGGGGGAACAAAAGCCAGAAACATGTTACAAACTTTCTTACATTCTTGACATCAGTAGCCAGCTTACTTGTGATTTATGAGTGACATTTTAAAATACATTCTTAACTTATCAATATGAATATTCTGAAACAAATAGTACAACATACTCATGATCATATAAAGTAGATCTCACAATAACTTTCAAAGTATTAACATGTAGCTGTTGACTGCTGAATTCTCTTATTCCCTAAAGTTTGCTCAAAACTTGATACAGGACCCACCTGATTCAAGAAGGCAATGGGTTAACTGAAAAAGAGATTATGTTTGAATAATGGGAAGTAAAATACATTGCAGCTATAAAAGTATTTAAACACTTATTGTTATGCGAACAAGGTAAATGATACCCAAAACCTCACTTTCATTTTCATTGAATAATGAAGAATTCTTTGATCCTTAATCATAAATTTGAGCAAAAACCTGAAATAAATTTGCCTGTCATCTCAACTCAGCTTAGTATTGGGTGAGCTGTGGATAATAGTACTTAGTAGAGTGCAAAAACTGAGAGGCACAATATATAATATATCGGCCTATTAATTAATATAAATAAAATCCATTTATCCAGCATGGCAAAGAATCCTACAGTAGAAGAGAGGGGAAATTTTTAAAAATATTATAGATCTAATACATCTATATATTGAGAAAAAAAATACCGAGAAAAGCAGCTACCTAAAATTTGTATGCTGTTTACGACGCATGTATAAAGCACTGATGGAATGGCTGCCGAGCCCATATCTCAGGGAAGTTGAGGTACCGAAACGAGGCAAGCGTCGGTCCAGCGCCCTAAGGGCCAAATAATTTTAATAACCGTACATACCGTACTTCTTCGGCCAGCTGCCAGCTGCAACTCTCTCTCTTCTAACTTAGAGTTAGACAAGGCAACTATGAACAACTTACATATTATTTATTCTTGTGCCCACAACGTAGACTAGACCTAGACTACTAGTAGGCCTAGTACAACTCATGTCATAGCCCGACCAGACGGCGCGACAGGGATGTGTAGGGTTATTCTTGTCACTGCTTCTGCCGCTGTTGAGTGTACTTTGTGGGTTAGAATTGAGATGAAAGGACTCCGAATTTCGGGGGAATAAGGACCTTCAAATAGTAGTCCCTAAAAAAGTTAGACTTAGACTGTTAGAGGTCAGTAATATGCATGGGGTTTTTACATTTATTTATCTGTAAGTAATTTAAATCTAGTGCCTTGTAACTTTCTTTGTTTTACTTTAATTTGTTTTACTTTACTATTATAGTTTTAGGTTAATTAGATTCCTTTTTAGATTTCAATTAGATTTAATTAGAGTTACAAAGTAGAGTAGGCCTAAGTAGTAAGTCAAAGCGTCCCACAATTACTTAGGCCTAGGCCTAGTTAATCTTCATGATCTTACTTAGGCCTAGGCCTAGGCCCTAGATAATTTATATTAATGTACAAATGTGTGCATCAGACTTCAAGTTCTGGTATGATTTGGCAATGAGAATCCCAGACCAAATGAGGTTCGCCAAAACGATAAAGTTAAATTTTCAGGGTAAAATTCCCATCCAAAGTGACAGCCATACTCAAGTCAGATCTTCGAGTTCGACCCATTGCATTCCTGCACTGCGCAAAACGATGAAATCACACTCCAATTAAATCCTATGTACGGGACTACATATGCAAAAAATTTGTGCGATAAAAAATGCATAGTGCACAATTTCATCAAATTACTTACGGTTATATCCAATCTCGTAACATGTTTCCGTCTTCATTCTGTCTTTTGTCACGCGATTGTGATAGGCCGGCAGGCTGATGTTAAATAATGATGGCCTATCCGGCTATCCTGCCACATTTGAAGGAGAACCTCCTGCCCTTTATCCGTTGTTCCTCTGTCCACTAGATGGAAATCGCATCGCATCGCATCGCATCGCAACAAAATTTTTGAACATGTTCAAAACCCTGCGATGCGAGGCGATTGCTTGCGATATTGGGAAAATCGCAAGCTGTTGCGTCGCAAGACCTCTCACACTGCACGATATCGTGCGATTTCCTGCGATGCGAGGCGATATCGCAGGAAATCGCACAGTGTGAGGCGGGCTTTATAGGTTTGTCAATAACCCCTTATCTGCATTCCTTGTTAATGAACGGGTCCTTTGTTTAATAGCTGGCGGAATGAATCTACAGAAAAAAAAAAAAATTTTGAGCACGCACATGATCAAGAGGTCTGCGGTATAGGATGGTGAACGAACTTAAGAAAAGTGCAAATGATAAAAGTACTCGAGACATTCTTTAAAGACACTTAAGTTGAACATGTTAGACGGTAATTATTGTAAAGTCACAAAGTGATATGATCATCATGATGCTTCATTGCTATGTGCGGATAAGAAATTTGCTTTTAATTATATTTCTGTTTTTATGCCCACTTTGACAATTGAGTGTCCCAAAACGGGGAATGAAATATGTCTGGGAATAAAACTGATTTTTAATATTGCACTAGGCAATGCTATGTGTTACTGTTTGTTCTTTGAATTTCGTGCTGCATACCCATTATAACTCCAGACTATTTAGCTTTGTCTCATTTTATATATGCTTTATTAGCCCTATTTTGTCGAAGAACAAGGTCCTTTTTGGGGAAGTCCGTCCACGACAAAAGTCATCAAATGTATCTCATTATAAAGAAAAATGAGTATGCATAAGTTTGATAAAATACATAATGTTATAGTTACACTTCTAAGATCACAAGACAAAGTGGCAAAAGATAATCTCTCTCTCTCTGCCCCTCTCTGTTTCCCTCCCAATCTCTCTCTCTCTTCTTCAGATACAAGAACATTATATTTTGTGTAATAATGAGGAAGCAAAAACTGGTTCCATTCCATTGTTCATAAGCAACTATTACTCCACCCATAATACAAGTAAAGGTACTTTCTGGACCTTGTTGTTGTTTTATATAACTGTTTCCCTTAATATTTGATTTAGGCATTAAAAATGAACTGCACATTAGAACTGGGCGTTGTGGCGTGCGCCTGTAATCCAGCTACCAGTGGAAGTTATAAACTGATTCAGCGGACCCAGGTTCGAAACGGAGTCACGTCTTTCGGATGGTGACGTTAAAGGTCGGTCCCAGACGTAAATAATCATATCTGATTGATACACGTCTGTAAAAACCCAATTACACACACAGAAGTGAAAAATGAAGAATAAAGCAAAACCAATGAAATATGATATTTCCTTTTATTTGATTGTATTCATGAAAATGATAATTGTGGAATGACAATCCATTCATATAATATATCTCTTATTCTTTCTCAAAAATTACATCAAGCATTTTAAAATTTCTATTCATTGTCATTATAAGCAACATGATTATTTTCATAACATAACATTTTCTATTTCTAACTTGTAACTGTTTCTCTTGCTCTCTACTCTCTTTTATTCAATATTTGAAGATTTTAAAAAAATTGAGGCAAACATTAAGTGTGCTGTAAATCATTTATGCAACCCTTTCCAAAGTAAATGATGATATCACACATTTCTTTTATCATTTATACATTTCACAATACTTTGGCAGGATATATATTATGTAACTAAATTTACAGAGAGGAACAATATCACAGCATTAAAAAATGTATTTATATTTTGAATTTTACTTTATCCCTTCATATTTAATGTAACTATATTGTAACCTCTCTCCACTGTAAACTACTGTGACTCAGCTACTTGGCTATGATTGATTACATTTACCACTTGCCTACAAAACGGGCCATAGTTCCTGTATTGAGCCTATGGGTTGTGATTTCAAATTCAGGGTGTAGCATAGATGTGAAATGTCTTGTCATAGTGTGTAGTAGGTTGGTGGATTAGTTTATTGAATAGTGGTAACTTTAAACCATCACTCATTCATTCTCCACCTCACCATGGGCTCTGCATTTTGAAACTTCCAATAATACAGTCCTTGTGCTACATGCCTCTTATTTTCTACAACTTATCTAATGCCGGTAGTCAATATTGCTACTACAAGAGTACAAAAATTAATGACCTCTATATAGACACTGCAATCTATCCAGATTATTGTCACGATTCCCAAATCTTGATAATACCCAAGACATTAATAGAGTGATATTTAAAATAATAGTACAAATTAATTAAATTCTATAAGATATGTGCGTTATAAGAGTGACATTCACAAGTTACAAAAAAAGATTACAATTATATGTTTTACATGATAGAAAAACATTACATTATATGGCAATAGAAAATGTGCATTAAAAAAAAGTTCAGCATTGTATGTAAACTTTCTTTTTTATTGGCAAGCAGATAATCTTTTATCCAAATTAGAATCAAAAGTCTGGTCTTAAGCAGTGGTTGCTGCTTGATAACCATATGATATCTAAAGAACCCTGTTTAATGAACATTTCAGAGATTTTGTGGTCCACAGTACCACATATTCCTTTTCAATGATGGTTGGAATTTCTAGGAAGCATATATAAATTGAAAGTAAGGACAATTTCATATGAGATACTATTCATGACAATCCATGGCTTTAAAATACAAATTCAAGGATTTGTATATGAGGCATTTCTCTCTATAATTCTCCTAGGTATTGTGCTTGGTAATAAACTGTATAAAATATAGTCGATACATATCATGATATTCACGCACATGTATACTTCACAGTTTACCAAAAAAAATAGGTAATTCTTGGCTGAAAATGAATTCTCTAGCATACCAAAAATGAATTTTTGACTCACATCAACTTGCCTTAGATTTCTCCCATCATCAAATGGAATTGAGAGGTAGAATATTGGTAGTGATTGCAGAATTGCATGTTTATGCCACAAGTAGAAGCACAGAACATAGTTGGTAGGTTCTATGCTAAACTAATGCTGCCAAAGCACCGCCATCAATAGGTAGGGTGATACCATTTATCATAGCACTCTTGTCACTGAGAAGAAAGAGAACTGGGTTGACAACATCCTCGATTTCTGCAGGAGATATAAAATCCATTCGATTCCTTCAGAATGAGGAACATACAGAATTACATCATTCACAAGTACATGTACATGTATTACAAGAATGGAACTCATTAATTACAAAAGATTACATTCAATTTTCAATCGAATAAGAAGTCCAGGGTAATCTGTCTCTAAAGACCAGCAAAGGGAAACAGAAAAAAAGTGGCAGCGGTAGACAGGTGACCTTTCAGACATGTTCTACAACATATATTTCTTCTTCTAGAGAGAGAGAGAGAAAAAAACCCAAGAATTTCATGTAATTTCATGTAAATTGACCTCTGTGACCTCTGACCTTTGACCTACTTACCCCAAAATCTAATCAGTTCATTTTTCTATGGGGATACATACTGGTACCAAGTTTGAAGTTCTCACCTCAGATAGTTCTTGAGATATCGCAGTAACGGTACTAAAAACCAGTAATTCCATGTAATTTCATGTAAATTGACCTCTGTGACCTCTGAACTTTGACCTACCTACCCCAAAATCTAATCAGTTCATCTTTCTATGGGGATACATACTGGTACCAAGTTTGAAGTTCTCACCTCAAACAGTTCTTGAGATATCGCGGTAACGGTGCTAAAAACCAAGAATTTCATGTAATTTCATGTAAATTGACCTCTGTGACCTCTGACCTTTGACCTCCTTACCCCAAAATCTAATCAGTTCATCTTTCTATAGGGATACATACTGGTACCAAGTTTGAAGTTCTCACCTCAGATAGTTCTTGAGATATCGCGGTAACGGTGCTAAAAACCAGTAATTTCATGTAATTTCATGTAAATTGACCTCTGTGACCTCTGAACTTTGACCTACCTACCCCAAAATCTAATCAGTTCATCTTTCTATGGGGATACATACTGGTACCAAGTTTGAAGTTCTCACCTCAAACAGTTCTTGAAATATCGTGGTAACGGTGCTAAAAACCAAGAATTTCATGTAATTTCATGTAAATTGACCTCTGTGACCTCTGACCTTTTACCTACTTACCCCAAAATCTAATCAGTTCATCTTCGTATGGGGATACATACTAGTACCAAGTTTGAGGTTCCTACCTCAAATGATTCTTCAGATATCGCGGTAACGAGAAGTGGGACGGACGGACGCACGGACGCACGGACAGACGGACAACCCGAAAACATAATGCCTCCGGCACCCACCTTCGGTGGGCGGAGGCATAAAAACATACCTTTACACGGAAGTGACATCTATACAAATTGCCACTAAGACAGGTTTGTTGTCGGATCTTCTAATTTTACCAAGACCCGTTCCAAACATATTTTCAACAAGCAAAAATAAAATTCATAAGCGATTGCTATTTACCAACATGGCTCTCAAAAATTGCCAACAGGAAAACTTGAATGGTGGTGTCACGCCCCTCCCCTCTAGTGACACCCTGAAGGGGACACTCAGGGGTAACTTACCCAGGAATCTGCCAAGTGGTATCCTGTTTATCATTTTATCTCTCATCTCTCCTTGATCCCAGTACTTTCTAGCCATAGGAGTGAGTACAACGGTAGGGTTCACGCAGTTCACTCGAATCTAAGTTTTTTCATACAGAAAAACATGGGAAAAGATAAAATGAATTTTCACTCAATTTGTAACAACCCTCTTGGGCTATGAGCAGAAAATCAGGCCCAAGAATTGATATGATGTACCCTATGTATGGGGCTAACAATAGCAAGATTTCTATTTCTGAAACAGAAACATGCGCATGTATTATGAAGTTTGTTCATTTAACAACGAAACATAAATCATAATGGAAAAAAAAAATAATTTGATATCTGACACTTGTACATAAAACCGGTTGCACAATAGGCATTAATTGTTACCCTTACAATTACATATCAGAAGAGAACTTAATGCCACAAAGTCATCAAGGCTCTTCTTTGAATTTTGGTTAAATGTAAATATGTTTGTACTATAGTTCACAAATTCTCAACAGAAATTAGATGAATAAATAAAACATGAAAAGTAGAAAATATGCAATAATGATTATTTGAAATAATAAAATATTGCAAAAATGAGCTGTTATTTGATTAGTGAGTATAGGCACAGTAGTTATATCACCCACGTCATCTGACCGTTACTGCGACGAAATTGACAAATAAAAGAGAACTGTATCTTCTGAAATATACAATTACAACCAGGGGCTGTATTCTGAAAACTATGTTATCTTTTATGTTAGTAAAACGATGTTAATTGTCATAACAAATCAAAATTAGGACAAGTCATTGGTTAATGATTGCGCAAAGATGGCTGTGCTCGCGTAAAAATAACAGGGACATCTGCGCAAGCAACAATTAGTGTTTATTCCGCGCAATTTCAGTTTGTTATGACAATTAACATAGTTTTCCTTAACATAAAAGATAAGCTTATAAGAAAATTGTTAAAATAAGAATTTAGTTCTACCTTGTGTTTTCCAAATTCTAAGGCAGCGACCTTTGTGTATGAATCCAAAGCCCCTTTGGTTGATGCTGCAGATACAAAAGACATAGACATATATTGTTAGATAGGAAAAACTTTGAAGATTTTTATTACCAACTAAAATGAATTGATATTCCATACATTTTCTGAAAAAAAATGACTACAAAAATAAACATGGATAATACAGTAATTGACTGTTTCGCAAAAACAATAAATCCACTCATAATTACTTTATACTTTATTGTATGTGCATATTGTACAGCCCTTTGCTCTACATAATACATGAACAGAGAATAGCTATTATTCATCTAATTTCTTTGAATTTCAATATTTCCCTTCCCAACCAAGCCAAAAACAGACCTTGTATCATTATCTCTCACCATATACAGCATGGTTTGTGAGTCCTTGTAAACTGGCCAAGCTAGAGAGATTCACTATGGAACCACCTTCCCCCTTAGTTATCATTCCTTTAGCAACAATCTGCAACAGACAGAAACAAGTGGGAATAAAAAGTAAACTAAAAATAAAGAAATATTTAGAGGAAATTCCATTCAACTTTATTTTCATGAAAGTAGCAATTTATGAAAGTTAGGGAAGAGGTACAAAGTTAGATTTTGGAGTTTGAGTAGGGGTGTCTTTCTGAAACAGTAAAATTGTGTGTTCACTGGTATCTAGTCAGCATAGACGTGAAGAAATTCAGAAGAAAAGACAAAAATACTATAACACAACCAATGGGGAAGAGAGAAGGCAGTAATGTGGGAGCTAGGGAGAGAAAAGGAGAGTAAATTTTAAGACCTTACTTAAAACCCATCTTTTTAATATGTAATGTTTTATCGCAGGTGCGAGGACTCATCTGTGAGTCGGGCAAAGGAGGTGTACACCATTACGCTCTGTATATGATTGTTTGACATTTTTCATTATCGTGTAGGGTTTAGTGAGATAGCTTAGTTCCATTAATTTAATTAATTTTGTTTTAAATTAATTTTATGTTCTGGTTATTAACTCTCAGACAGAATATGGTGCGCTTAGAAACAACAGTATCAAGCGCCTAATAAAGTTATGTATTATTAATATAATTATTAAAGTAGGAAAGTTACATTGACTAAAATGAAATATATGTTTACAGTCACACTAATTGTGATGTAAATTTGGCTTTGATAATTATAGGCTTTCTGTCTATTACTCCTTTCCCCCTCCCTAAAAACACTCTCTAAATTCTCTGCAAATTTGTTTGTAACCTACAATAATGAACTAGTTATTTTGACTCAATCAATCTCTTTTGTACTTTTGTTGAATCATTAAAAAAATCACTTATGAATAAAAAGAGTGTCTTATGTTGACTTCTCATAATAAAGTCAAGCTTACCTTTGTGATCTGAAGAATTGCTCGATGATTTATCATCATAACACTGAAAACATAATAAATATGAAGACGCATTATCATCCCATAAACAATAAAATAATAATGTGACAAATCGTTTTTGATAAATCAGTAAAATAACAATGTTGCAAATCATTTTTTATAAATCAGTAAAATAACAATGTTGCAAATCATTTTTTGATAAATTATCAGTCCCTTCCTTACAGGGAGTGAACAAACTAAATCTGAAACTTTCTTCATTCTCTCTAGAGAAAACTACCGTATGCAGAATTAAAATGAAGGAACAATGAACAGAGATTAGGCGTAAGACTAACACACATGTAGCGGTTAAGGCGATAAAAATTAGGACATAAAAGAGTAATGAATCTGTCAACCCATTACTTACAGGAACTGGGTGGTCCCTGTATTAAGCCTATGGGAATTAGAGAATTCAGTAATCAACGGGTTAAAAGAACAAAAATATCTGCTGTGAGCCATAAGGGCATTACTGTAAATTATATCCTGTAACACTTAGTTAAGAACCTTCTGGCTCTAAACAGGCAATGCCAAGGAGCCTTACTTTTCATAGGCCTCCGCTGAGACATCTAGGCAGGATTCTGAACTGGATACACCAGCACTGTTAACAAGGAGATTAAAAGGAGGTAATGATGATAGGACTTCATTCGTTTTATCCCAGTCGTGCACATCCAAGCATATTGTCTCAATGCCAGGCACCTGGATAAATCAAAATAAAGTGTACAATGATACAATAATTAAAATACAACAGAAACATTTCAGGCATCAATATCGCGATCAAAATAGTTCCGCGAGCTGCAAAACAACACAAAACAAAAAGTGAGGTTTAATATTTAAAAATCATTAGAGTAGTACCACAAATATAAAAACATAAAACATGTATTTTAGATTTTATTGTGGGAATATGACTAGTAGAAATGTGATAAGATTTGACAATATAAGCAGCAAAACAGTCTTGAAAAACAGTCATTATTTCACTAGAATGAATAATTTCAAGTCCTTGTGTACCTCTTGTTTCAAGGTATCCAAATCTGCCTGTGATCTAGTTACAGCAGTCACTGAGGCTCCACACTTTGCAAGTGCTACTGCAATTCCTCTTCCAATTCCTGCATAATTATGATTTTGAAGAAAATATGATAATAATAAATGGAAATTAATTATGCTAGCTTGCCTTGGCGGCTATTATAGCTAATATGCCCAGTAATCCTCAAATTGGCAAGAATCCTACCTAGGATATTAAAAAAAAACAGCAGAACGGAGGTATAGATAGGATTTGTATGGAGCGGAGGGATAAAGCAGCTTAATAAACTAAGTAATATCATCTAGTGCAGCAAGATCAATCGCTGTCAATTGCTCCTGGTCTATTGGTAAAGGCGTCTGGTCAGACTGTCTGGAGTATTCTCTTTCTACACTGCACTCGCGTTTAAGCTCCTGGGTTCGAATCCCGCTCTTTCTTGCTGATATTTTTTTCAGTTATGAATCGATAACGATAGCGTTTATTCCGTTTATTCCGTTATAACTGAATTTCAACAATGAAAACCAAGAAACTTGACTAATTATTCACTTGTTCAGGCGGATTTAATGGCGGCTGGGCATAATAACGACTTTGGCCGCCTTGGCCTTGGCCACTCATAGGTACATTCCTATACTTCGTGTGTATAATGTAGGCAGTCATACACCTCATCTTTTTAAAACACCACTGCACAAAAGTCACCAATATTCACTCAAAATCGGCATTTAATTTTCAAAAACCGACCCCAAAATATCCAAGAAATACAATAAATTCAACTCACCAATGTTGGAAAAGATATTTACAAAAATGAAATCCGCAATTTACTGTTGATTCTCGCGAAACGAGCTATCGGAGTCATTGTGTACATTTCCTGGTCGCCGCGGGCGCTGACATCTCCCCAAAAGAGTTTTGTCCTCAAAAATTCGGTCCCTATGGCGTACACGGAAAAGTTCCGATTTTCTGTGTGCGCGATCGTAAAGATCGATGTGCCCTTGCGATCCCGAGTTTCTTCGTGGACAAAAATTATATTGGCCGATTTTAGTCTAAGACATCGGCAGTTTGTAAACAACACGCGATCGCGAAACAAATCGGCGGGGATTTCTCCGGTTTTGGACAAGATTTTGACTTTGGATTTTGCTGTAAATATCAAAAGTTCTTCCTAACGGCCATTTGAGGTAGGAGTGAGATTTTTAAGGGCTGAATTTGAAAGCAAGTATTTAAAATATTTATCTTATTTTCCCCCCCATACCTTTATTATGCGACAGAAAATACCAACTATTTTACAGAAATGTACCTGGGAGTGGCCTTGGCCAATATATGTCTACGTTTACGGAAAGTATAATGCAAATAAATATCATGTATATGTAAGTATAATGTGTGTACATCACTATCATGACTATCATCTCAGCCAGGAGATAGGGCAAGCATGGAAAGGGGCTAAGGTAAGGGATCTGGATGCATCATCATCATCATCATCATCATCATCATCATCATCATCATCATCATCATCAATCATCTCAGAATTTTGACAGAAACACCAACATATATACAAGTGTATCGGACTGGTATTTAGAGTCTAGTTGATTCTCGATATAAAACTTTTAAAAGTGGAATTTCAAAGGGCTTGATACTAATCATAGAGAGATAAATGACTCACTCACCTTTCCCAGCACCAGTAACGAGGGCCCTCTTGTTGTCAAAACGAATTTCCATGTTTTTCTTCCGTTTTGGTGTATTTTTTTGTGCCGGAGAAAATGAGCCTTGTGATCTGATCGATTACGGTACGTGAGAGCGCTCCTTGAATCTGGCGACCACAAGTTCAGCGACCAATTAGGGTGTCGCCGAAACGTCCAACAGAAAACAGAAAAATATTTCTAAATTGAAAAGATCATGTAATACCATTCATTTACTAAATTTGGAATCTGTAGAGGGTGAAAATTGGTCTAAAAATAGTCTTCGTTGCATCTTAAATAGCATGGGCCAAACTATTAAAATTTCAAACCAATAACTCTGAATTTATTGCTTTCATGAGAGAATTCGAATACCGTACTTCCGGCGAAGAACATCGCTCAATTAAAAATAAATCAAGCTAGTATTACAAGTGTTACAGATGTTCGCAAGACATTTCATATTCTTAGCTGTTTACACCATGAAATAGAGGAGATATTCAGCTTTATCATGGTATAGGTCACTATGCTTAGCAAGTTGTCTGGATCTTACTGTTAAAACTTTAACACGGCACATATTCTCGAAATATTATACTTCGTATGAACATTAGCGCCAGTGCGGTATTACATGCTGCTTCACGTTACTCAATAATGAAGTTCGGAAGAAAAAGCGTTATAACTGTTCGCAAGACATTTCATATTCTTAGCTGTTTACACCATGAAAAAGAGGAGATATTCAGCTTTATCATGGTATAGGTCACTATACTTAGCAAGTTGTCTGGATCTTACTGTTTAAACCTCAACACGGCACATATTCTCGAAATATTACACTCCGCATTAGAGCGCTCGTATATGGGGCCTGCACGTAACTCAATAATGAAGTTCTGAAGAAAAAGTGTTATAAATGTTCGCAAGACATTTCATATTCTTAGCTGATTACACCATGAAATAGAGGAGATATTCAGCTTTATTATGGTATAGGTCACTATGCTTAGCAAGTTGTCTGGATCTTACTGTTTAAACCTCAACACGGCACATATTCTCGAAATATTATACACTTCGTATGAACATTAGCGCCAGTGCGGTATTACATGCTGCTTCACGTTACTCAATAATGAAGTTCGGAAGAAAAAGTGTTATAAATGTTCGCAAGACATTTCATATTCTTAGCTGTTTACACCATGAAAAAGAGGAGATATTCAGCTTTATCATGGTATAGGTCACTATACTTAGCAAGTTGTCTGGATCTTACTGTTTAAACCTCAACACGGCACATATTCTCGAAATATTACACTCCGCATTAGAGCGCTCGTATATGGGGCCTGCACGTTACTCAATAATGAAGTTCTGCAGAAAAAGTGTTATAAATGTTCGCAAGACATTTCATATTCTTAGCTGATTACACCATGAAATAGAGGAGATATTCAGCTTTATTATGGTGTAGGTCGCTATGCTTAGCAAGTTGTCTGGATCTTACTGTTTAAACCTCAACACGGCACATATTCTCGAAATATTATACACTTCGTATGAACATTAGCGCCAGTGCGGTATTACATGCTGCTTCACGTTACTCAATAATGAAGTTCGGAAGAAAAAGTGTTATAACTGTTCGCAAGACATTTCATATTCTTAGCTGTTTACACCATGAAAAAGAGGAGATATTCAGCTTTATCATGGTATAGGTCACTATACTTAGCAAGTTGTCTGGATCTTACTGTTTAAACCTCAACACGGCACATATTCTCGAAATATTACACTCCGCATTAGAGCGCTCGTATATGGGGCCTGCACGTTACTCAATAATGAAGTTCTGAAGAAAAAGTGTTATAAATGTTCGCAAGACATTTCATATTCTTAGCTGTTTACACCATGAAAAAGAGGAGATATTCAGCTTTATCATGGTATAGGTCACTATACTTAGCAAGTTGTCTGGATCTTACTGTTTAAACCTCAACACGGCACATATTCTCGAAATATTACACTCCGCATTAGAGCGCTCGTATAGGTGCCAGGTAAAAATGCCAGAGGTAAAAATGCCAGAGGAATAAATGCCAGAGGTAAAAATGCCAGAGGTAAAAATGCCAGAGGTAAAAATGCCAGAGGAGAAAACGCCAGAGGTAAAAATGCCAGAGGAAAATATGCCAGAGGTAAAAATGCCAGAGGAAAAAATGCCAGATGTAAAAATGCCAGAGGTAAAATTGCCAGAGGTAAAAATGCCAGAGGTAAAAATGCCAGTGGTAAAAATGCCAGACGTAAAAATGCCAGAGGAAAAAAATGCCAGAGGTAAAGATGCCAGAGGAAAACATGTCAGAGATAAAAATGCCAGAGGTAAAATGACAGAGATAAACACGCGATGGGCGATGTCAGGAACAAAAAGTAAAGAGGCAAAATATGCCAGCTGCATACTTGGAGAATATAGGTGAAAAATCAAGAGGTGAAATATAAAGAAGGTCAAGAAGCAGACCTGACATCTGCTTGTAGTTTACTTTTAAGACTATTTGGTTTGACCGCGTTTTTCTCGTCGAACTGTTGGACTCTGGACTCCAGATCGTAGACCCGGCTTTTTTTTAATCGACGTACGATTTCATTATCCCGAATGGAATTTGGAACGAGAAGGAAGTCTGCACCTGAATTTTAGGTTTAGGGAAGGGAAAGGAGGTATGCAAAAATGACATCACCCTAATGTGGGACAGTCCTTTTGTGGCTAAATATGAACCTTTTCGAAATTATGAACCTTTGGATAAACGAACCTTCGGAAATACGAACCTTCGGAAAATCGAGATGCCCCCCGCATCATGATACTAACTGTATAACTTAAAGGGTTACGCCACCGGGCGGCCGCGGGGAAAGTCGGGATTGCGTAAGCCCCATTCACTCGTACACAAAGTTTGTGCGTCGAACGCGTCCGTTGTACTAAGTGGGATTACATTTCGACACCACGAAGCCGACCGAATCTCGCACGAGCGCTCGAGCTCAGGTGGAGCGTACATGTTTGTACGGCGACCAGTCTATCCGAGGTTTGCGCCCCGGGGGCAACGGCATGATCAGGTAACGATCACGGTGCCCTCTCGCGGCATTAAAACGTCCACAATCTGCGGCTGAGTATCCCTTTAAGGACACAATACCTGTACCTGTAGTAAAATAACTTGTACCAAAATCTTGACTAGTTTGCTTTTCGCTATCTGTACTTGTACCTGCACTTTTTTTCTTTTTCAGTTCTCCCTTCTTCAACAGATGTACAGGTCATCACACAAACATCGAGCATTACAGCCTCGTCAACATGCACATTAAGTTATCAAGAAGATGCAGATATATTCTAACTGAATTAAAAGTGAAAAAAAAAGAATATAATATTGAAGTGTTAAACAAAAAAGGGTCGTCAACTGAAAGCGAGTGGCAAACAATTCATGCATGCTATATCAGCATTTTTTACCTCTGGCATTTTTACCTCTGGCATTTTTACCTCTGGCATTTTTTTCCTGTGGCATTTTTACATCTGGCATTTTTTTCTTCTGGCATTTTTACCTCTGGCATTTTTACCACTGGCATTTTTACCTCTGGCATTTTTACCACTGGCATTTTTACCTCTGGCATTTTTACCTCTGGCATTTTTACACCGAACCCTCGTATATGGGGCCTGCGCGTTACTCAATAATGAAGTTCTGCAGAAAAAGTGTTATAAAATGTTCGCAAGACTTTTCATATTCTTAGCTGATTACACCATGAAAAAGAGGAGATATTCAGCTTTATTATGGTATAGGTCACTATGCTTAGCAAGTTGTCTGGATCTTACTGTTTAAACATCACCACGGCACATATTCTCGAAATATTACGCTCCCCATTGAAATGCTCGTATTGTATTATGGAGCTTCGTAACTCAATAATGGAGTTCTGCAGAATAAAGTGTTATAAATATTCGCAAGACATTTCATATTCTTAGCTGATTACACCATGAAAAAGAGGAGATATTCAGCTTTATCATGGTATAGGTCACCATACTTAGCAAGTTGTCTGGATCTTACTGTTTAAACCTCAACACGGCACATATTCTCGAAATATTACACTCCGCATTAGAGCGCTCGTATATGGGGCCTGCACGTTACTCAATAATGAAGTTCTGCAGAAAAAGTGTTATAAAATGTTCGCAAGACATTTCATATTCTTAGCTGATTACACCATGAAAAAGAGGAGATATTCAGCTTTATCATGGTATAGGTCACTATGCTTAGCAAGTTGTCTGGATCTTACTGTTTAAACTTCAACACGGCACATATTCTCGAAATATTACACTCCGCATTAGAGCGCTCGTATATGGGGCCTGCACGTTACTCAATAATGAAGTTCTGAAGAAAAAGTGTTATAAATGTTCGCAAGACATTTCATATTCTTAGCTGATTACACCATGAAATAGAGGAGATATTCAGCTTTATTATGGTGTAGGTTGCTATGCTTAGCAAGTTGTCTGGATCTTACTGTTTAAACTTCAACACGGCACATATTCTCAAAATATTACACTTCGTATGAACAAATAGCGCCAGTGCGGTATTACGGGGCTTCACGTTACTCAATAATGAGGTTCGGAAGAAAAAGTGTTATAAATGTTCGCAAGACATTTCATATTCTTAGCTGATTACACCATGAAATAGAGGAGATATTCAGCTTTATCATGGTATAGGTCACTATGCTTAGCAAGTTGTCTGGATCTTACTGTTTAAACTTCAACACGGCATATATTCTCGATATTATTACGCTTCGCATGAACAATAGCGCCAGTGCAATATTCTATGCAGCTTCACGTAACTCAATAATGAAGTTCTGCAGAAAAAGTGTTATAAATGTTCGCAAGACATTTCATATTCTTAGCTGATTACACCATGAAATAGAGGAGATATTCAGCTTTATTATGGTGTAGGTCGCTATGCTTAGCAAGTTGTCTGGATCTTACTGTTTAAACTTCAACACGGCACATATTCTCGAAATATTATACACTTCGTATGAACAATAGCGCCAGTGCAATATTCTATGCAGCTTCACGTAACTCAATAATGAAGTTCTGCAGAAAAAGTGTTATAACTGTTCGCAAGACATTTCATATTCTTAGCTGATTACACCATGAAATAGAGGAGATATTCAGCTTTATCATGGTATAGGTCGCTATGCTTAGCAAGTTGTCTGGATCTTACTGTTTAAACTTTAACACGGCATATATTCTCGATATTATTACGCTTCGCATGAACAATAGCGCCAGTGCAATATTCTATGCAGCTTCACGTAACTCAATAATGAAGTTCTGCAGAAAAAGTGTTATAAATGTTCGCAAGACATTTCATATTCTTAGCTGATTACACCATGAAATAGAGGAGATATTCAGCTTTATCATGGTATAGGTCACTATGCTTAGCAAGTTGTCTGGATCTTACTGTTTAAACTTTAACACGGCACATATTCCCGAAATATTACGCTTCATATGAACAATAGCTCCAGTGCGGTATTACGGGGCTTCACGTTACTCAATAATGAAGTTCTGCAGAAAAAGTGTTATAAATGTTTGCAAGACATTTCATATTCTTAGCTGATTACACCATGAAATAGAGGGGATATTCAGCTTTATCATGGTATAGGTCACTATGCTTAGCAAGTTGTCTGGATCTTACTGTTTAAACTTCAACACGGCATATATTCTCGATATTATTACGCTTCGCATGAACAATAGCGCCAGTGCAATATTCTATGCAGCTTCACGTAACTCAATAATGAAGTTCTGCAGAAAAAGTGTTATAAATGTTCGCAAGACATTTCATATTCTTAGCTGATTACACCATGAAATAGAGGAGATATTCAGCTTTATTATGGTGTAGGTTGCTATGCTTAGCAAGTTGTCTGGATCTTACTGTTTAAACTTCAACACGGCATATATTCTCGAAATATTATACACTTCGTATGAACAATAGCGCCAGCGCAATATTCTATGCAGCTTCACGTAACTCAATAATGAAGTTCTGCAGAAAAAGTGTTATAACTGTTCGCAAGACATTTCATATTCTTAGCTGATTACACCATGAAATGGAGGAGATATTCAGCTTTATCATGGTATAGGTCGCTATGCTTAGCAAGTTGTCTGGATCTTACTGTTTAAACTTCAACACGGCATATATTCTCGATATTATTACGCTTCGCATGAACAATAGCGCCAGTGCAATATTCTATGCAGCTTCACGTAACTCAATAATGAAGTTCTGCAGAAAAAGTGTTATAAATGTTCGCAAGACATTTCATATTCTTAGCTGATTACACCATGAAATAGAGGAGATATTCAGCTTTATCATGGTATAGGTCACTATGCTTAGCAAGTTGTCTGGATCTTACTGTTTAAACTTTAACACGGCACATATTCCCGAAATATTACGCTTCATATGAACAATAGCTCCAGTGCGGTATTACGGGGCTTCACGTTACTCAATAATGAAGTTCTGCAGAAAAAGTGTTATAAATGTTCGCAAGACATTTCATATTCTTAGCTGATTACACCATGAAATAGAGGGGATATTCAGCTTTATCATGGTATAGGTCACTATGCTTAGCAAGTTGTGTGGATGTTACTGTTTAAATTTCAAGACGGAAAACATCCTCAAAATATATTACACTTCGCATGAACAATAGTTGAAATGTTGAAAAAGGGGGGCACAAGGAGGATGACACACAAAATCACAGGATCACATAGTCTAGTTACACCCTAGCACACACATATACAGACACACAGTGATTTATTTTGACCTTTGCTTGGGGGGGGGGGGGCAAAGGCTATCGAACCAATGGTGATATCCAGACAAAATCGTTTTGCAGGTCCCACTTCGCGTCGGACGTGTTTTCCCTTTTTGCATTTTGATTGAAAGTGGTTAGACAGGTTAATGCTCCATAGTTCATGCATAAACTATACTGATTTGTATATTTGAAGATATTTCAGATTTTATTTTCATGCATACAAATGCGGCGCAGGGACGTATCCAGGATTTCCCAATAGGGGCGCCAGGCATTATTGATCGCCGTCCTGGGGGAGGGGTCTAAGGGGAGGGGGTGCCCCCTCCCCTATGGAAAATTTTTGCTTCTGAAGAAGGGCTGAGATGCAAAATAATCCTATATGTGACCTATTTAATGAACAACATTTTTTTTTTTTGCTAGTTTTTTTTTTACGACGGCCAATAGGGGGCGCGCGCCTGTTGCGCCACCCACTGGATACGCCACTGCGGCGGAACGTCGGGCTCGGACAATGGAAGTGGGGAGGGGCACCTTTTGTTACAAGAAAATTATACGTGCCAATGGTAATGACGCACCCTATACCCCCACATAATGTGTGTCATTTGTCGAATTGAAATCGAACTTAAGGCACTCTTCTGTCACTTTTGTGACTGATAAAACCGCTAAAATTGACCCACACCACAGTCACAAAAAATAACGAACTTTAGAAAGTGTTTTAAAATTAAATTTGTTTGTTTGTTCTGCTGAAAATATATTTACAATCCACACCCCTCGGATTTCGGATTGCGGATGTTACTTTATTTTATTTTATATCATTTCATTTCATTTTATATTTTTATTCCATTTTAATTTCTTTTATTATTTTATACTTTCACCGTATATAGTGTAGTTATGTGCTTTCTTTGATTACCACTAATTGAAACGATAACATGCAGGTTTCAGGCATTTAATTTTACTGCATTGAGTAACGTGAAGCCCCGTAATACCGCACTGGCGCTATTGTTCATACGAAGTGTAATATTTTGAGAATATGTGCCGTGTCGAAGTTTAAACAGTAAGATCCAGACAACTTGCTAAGCATAGTGACCTATACCATGATAAAGCTGAATATCTCCTCTATTTCATGGTGTAATCAGCTAAGAATATGAAATGTCTTGCCAACGTTTATAACACTTTTTCTTCCGAACTTCATTATTGAGTAACGTGAAGCCCCGTAATACCGCACTGGCGCTATTGTTCATACGAAGTGTAATATTTTGAGAATATGTGCCGTGTCGAAGTTTAAACAGTAAGATCCAGACAACTTGCTAAGCATAGTGACCTATACCATGATAAAGCTGAATATCTCCTCTATTTCATGGTGTAATCAGCTAAGAATATGAAATGTCTTGCGAACCTTTATAACACATTTTCTTCCGAACTTCATTATTGAGTTACGAAGCTCCATAATACAATACGAGCACTTCAATGCGGAGCGTAATATTTGGAGAATATGTGCCGTGGTGAAGTTTAAACAGTAAGATCCAGACAACTTGCTAAGCATAGTGACCTATACCATGATAAAGCTGAATATCCCCTCTATTTCATGGTGTAATCAGCTAAGAATATGAAATGTCTTGCGAACATTTATAACACTTTTTCTTCCGAACCTCATTATTGAGTAACGTGAAGCCCCGTAATACCGCACTGGCGCTATTTGTTCATACGAAGTGTAATATTTTGAGAATATGTGCCGTGTTGAAGTTTAAACAGTAAGATCCAGACATCTTGCCCCGGTATGTGGCATATATTACCAGAAAGCTAATCAGCTAAGAATAAAAAATGTCGATGGAAATTTGAGAGAGCTTTTATTTAACCACTGTATTTTGCAATCATTATGCCGACTGACTCTTCGTTGGAAGCCGGGTTATTTAGGGGGTGTCTAAAGGACTAAGTTAAAATAGTAAGATCCAGACATCTTGCCCCGGTATGTGGCATTTACCATCATAAAGCTGAATATTTCACGCGCTCATTCTGGAGTACAATTCTGCATCGCCTCACTAAGCCTACTGCCTGAATTGAAGTTTCCGACCGGTAACGAAACGGATTTACGGTGTCAATATTTTTTTCGTTTTGTTTTGTCTCTTTTGAGGACACCGTAGAGCGATTTTCTATTGTTCTCGGCCGCGTCACGCTTCGGTGCCCCCGAGTGGTCGCTGGAGTGGTCGCCAAAGGTAGCTCGATACGTGAGAGAGAGTAGGTCAGGATCGATAAGGTTAATAAGCTAAATTTCTAAATAAATCAAGACTTTAACTTTTTTTTTTTTTTTCCCCTTATATTATTATCTGTTTTATTCATATTTTTTATTTTTATTATTCATTTAAAAAATGAATATATAAAAATAATTGACAATGACACAAAATTGTTTAACAATAAAAATATAACAGATAAAACAAGAATAAGCATTTTAAAATATTAAAAATAAATAGTGAAACCTGTCTATAGAGACCGCTCTGGGGAGACAAAAGCAGTCTTTAAGAGAAATTTAATTCCATAATACATTATCATTTACTTTTGTTTGCATTCCAATTTCCATAAAAATAAGCCTAATTACTCAAGCAGCAATACTCTTTATCAAAAAGTTAATGGAATATCTAATAAAGATCACCCTCCCCCCCCCCCCCTTTTTTTTTCTTTAGTCATAACTATGCAGGAATTGGAAGAGAAATTGCAGTAGCACTAGCAAAGTGCGGAGCCTCAGTGACTGCTGTAACTGGATCACAGGCAGATCTGTATATATTGAAACAGGAGTATACCTTCTCTTGGTGTTCATTTAATCTTTGGACGGGATTGAAAAGGACGGTATTCAAATTACTCTCTCTTCTTCGCGCACTAACAGAAAAAGTACCATAATTATCATTCAAATTATTATTATTACTAGTAGTAGTAGTATTGTATTATTACTATTATAAGTAGTAGTAGTAGTAATAGTAGTAGTAGTAGTAGTAGTAGTTTCATTATCATTCTTAATTTTATTTTTGTTGTCATAGTTTTATTATTCAGCTCTGAAATAGGAGTGGCAGATCTGCATGGATAAGTGATAAATAATTATTTTTTTATGCCGATTGTAAATTATAAGTATATAACTATATGTAGCAAGCATCAGTCTGCCAGTGTTGTCTATCAGAAGACACTTGGATTAAAA
This sequence comes from Heliocidaris erythrogramma, assembly GCA_025617745.1. Classification (NCBI taxonomy): domain Eukaryota; kingdom Metazoa; phylum Echinodermata; class Echinoidea; order Camarodonta; family Echinometridae; genus Heliocidaris; species Heliocidaris erythrogramma. The sequence goes on from CM046857.1 coordinate 7,265,458, forward strand.
TGAGTTATTGTACAATTTTCTTTGATTTTCAATAAATATCCCTGAAAGTAATATTTTGTGTCATACCTATAAACATTTTCCATCTTTTTTAAATGTTTGGCTTTTCATTATTGTTTCTAATTGCACTGAATGCAGTCTGTAGGCCTCTGTACTTTCAGTGTCACTGAAGTTATTACTGATAAAATAAAATAAAAATCAACTGACATAAATTTGTATTGGAATTAAGCTCTGATACTTGTAGAATACAGTTATTATGACAGGTCTGTACACTTTTGATAACTACTCTATCCTGCATAATATTTGCATTATATTATATCTTTTACTACATTAGGTGCCTGGTATTGAGACAATATTTTTGGATGTACAAGACTGGGACAAAATGATTTAAATGCTATCACCCCTACCTCCATATGATTCACTTGTCAACAATGCTGCAGTTGCCAATTTAGATTTAGATTTCCTTCTAAAACTAAAAAGGAACATGGGAATGAAGATTGTAGAGCCATGAAAAGAACAAAGAGAGAGAGACAGACACAAATGGGGCCGGATTTTATTATCTAGCTTAAACACAAACAGCATGTCGCGACTAATTATTTGTGGGAACTCCTCAATTCAGCTCATTTTCTTGCAATCCCCAATATTGTTCTACATTCTATGCTTTCTTATAACTTCATTTTATGAATTACATTGTAATTTTAATCTTAGAATACAAAATTAAACAAGAGCCCCAGGGGGCACGACGCTCACCTGAGGTGGATCAATTCACATCTGGTGCAGGAGCCCCTATAAGGCCACCCAGAAAAATTTCATGAACAACTTTCATTCTTCATCTACAGAGGTATCTCTAGACACAATACCAAGTGTGAGCTTCCTACCAAGTTTGGTTAAATTCCAATCATGGGTTTTGGAGAAGAAGCTGAAAATTTAAAAAGTTTATGGATGGCGGACAACTTGCCCACCCCCCCCCCTCCAGTATGTTACCCCCACAGACCCCCTATAGGGCCACCCAGAAAAAATGAACAACTTTCATTTTTCGTCTATAGAGGCATCGCCATACACAATACCAAGTCTGAGCTATTCCTGGTTCTGGAGAAGAAGATGTTTGAAATTTACATAGCTTTTACACTTGGGGGCCCTCCCTCTGGGCCCCCTGGGGGCCACATGTACCATTTTAGCAACTTTGGATTCCCTACCCCTAAGGATGATTCCTACCAAGTTTGGTTGAATTCTGATCATGTGTTTTGGAGAAGAAGATCAGAATGTACATTTTGCCTGGCAGCGCCCCCCCCCCCCCCCCTCCAGTATGATACCCCCACAGGGCTCCTATAGGGCCACTCAGAGAAATTTCATGAACAACATTCATTCTTCATCTATAGAAGTATCTCCATACACAATACCAAGTCTGAGCTATGCCTGGTTCTGGAGAAGAAGATGTTTGAAATTTACATAGCTTTTACAATTGGGGGCCTTCCCCCTGGGCCCCCCTGGGGGCCACATGTACCATTTTAGCAACTTTGGTACCCCTACCCCTAAGGATGATTCCTACCAAGTTTGGTTAAATTCCGATCATGTGTTTTGGAGAAGATGATCAGAATGTACATTTTGCCTGGCACCCCCCCTCCAGTATGTTACCCCCACAGGGCCCCTATAGGGCCACTCAGAGAAATTTCATGAACAACATTCGTTCTTCATCTATAGAGGTATCTCCATACACAATACCAAGTCTGAGCTATGCCTGGTTCTGGAGAAGAAGATGTTTGAAATTTACATAGCTTTTACAATTGGGGGCCCTCCCCCTGGGCCCCCCTGGGGGCCACGTGTACCATTTTAGCAACTTTGGGTCCCCTAACCCTAAGGATGATTCCTAACAAGTTTGGTTGAATTCCGATCATGGGTTTTGGAGAAGATGTAAATGTAAAAAGTTAACGGACGACGCACGACGGACGACGCACGGCGGACGACGGACAAATTTCCATCGCAATAGCTCACTCGAGCCTTAGGCTCAGGTGAGCTAAAAAGGCATTGTTTTAATAGTCTACTGCTAAATAATTCTCTTGCTCTCTCTCTCTCTCTCTCTCTCTCTCGTGTTTCTCTGTCTCTCCCTTTCTCTCTCTCTCTCTTTCTCACTTCCCTTCTTTTCCCCCTTCTCCTCTATACCCTCTTTCTTTCCCCTATCTCTCATATCTTTCTCTCTCTCTGAGTCTCTCTGAGTCTCTCTGAGTCTTTCTCTCTCTCTCTCTCTCTGTTGGTCTGTCTGTCTGTCTCTCTCTCTCTCTCTATTTGAATGCTGGCTAGCTGTACAACAAAGACTGAACTCTTGAACAGTACAATGTCTTTTACATGGTAATGAGTACAGTAAAAAAATTAATAAATAAACAGGAGGCGAATACACGACATAATCATAGTATTTAAGGTGAATTTATTCTTTGATTTTCTGTGACAGTTGTCTCTGATCCTTTTTCTAATCTCCTTAATTTCCTGTTTATAACAAAAGGGTACGGTCATTACTTAGTGAATATCTCTAGCCTTGCTAGTTTACTTTAGATAAAATATTAATATTCATTAATGCGATTTAATTTTATCATATTATAACCATGAATTTTGTAAATATCATGCTATGCTGTTTAATATACAAAATATATACTGGCATGAGAGGGTCTGGTTGGAAATAAGGTCCCTAAGGTGATGTGAAGCAAGACTATTCATGAGAGGCGCAGCCCCGAAGGAAAATGGTCATCTTCACGTCACCGAGGATGCCATAGTTTAACCAGAGACTCGAATGTAGGCAGTATATATTTGATTTATATCCGTCATCATGAACAAAAGCCTAATTCTACTCATCTGCACTGTACCGTACATACACCAACAGTTCGAAGAAGTGATGAATTTCCGCGGATATCAAACGCGTAATGATGACATCATCATGCACTGGTACGGTGCATGTTGCCTAAAACAATAGGTACGCGTAAATGAATGTTGTCACAATGTAGTATGCGCTCAGGCTGAGCAGCTGCTTTTTTTCCTTTGCGTATGTCGCAAGTCGAAGGGGGGGCAGGAAAGACGAATAGTTCACTTTTTCCCTCTGGTGATGGGGGAAAAATGAACTATTCGATGACGACAGCAGGATAAATGAAGTGGACGTCAGGAAACAGCTTTTCTAGTAAAACTATTCATTTTCTTGTTGTGTACACTCCTAATGCAACAATCTTATGATGAGGGATATAATACTTAATATATCACAGACTGACAGTTAATCTAAATATGAAATCAAAACCATCTTGACATCAATTTGATTAATAATCTATGCCATTTTTTTATTTTGACAACCTAGATATCCAGGATAATTGGGTAACTGAACTACCACATCAGTACTACATCAACAGTTTGACGAGTCATCTATTCTGAGACAAAGATCTTTCTTTTGATAAGCTTGATATCCAAGATATCTGGGTATCTATATATAATCTAAACACGAAATTGATACCAACTCAACAGTGATTTGATTTATCATTTATGCCGAGATTTTACAAAAATTTAAATGAGCTTAAAGTCAAAGACTAATGGCTAATCTAAAATCAAAGTAAATCTATACCACATTAATGTTGATATCAATTTCATCTTTTCTCATAAAACAATCTTTCTTTTGATGAGGTTGATCTAAAAACAAGATCAGTACCACACATAAATTGACTGGATTTTTCATCTATTCAGAGACATCTTTCTCTTGGTGATGTTGACAGCAAGGATTAACTAAATACATGTACAAAATAATCTAAACACAAAACTGGTACCACATAAACATTGATTAGATTTGTCATCTATTCTGAGATAACAATCTTTCTTTTGATGAGCTGGCATCTCTAAGATTGACGGTTAATCTAAAAACAAAATCAGTACCACATATAGATTGATTTGATATGTCATCTACTGTGAGACCACAATCTTTCTCTTGGTGAGTTTGATATCATCCGGTGATAGGTTCTCCTTGAGGAAGGAGTCCAGTCGGAGTAACATCTCTTCCGTTTTTGTCTCCATCACCTTGCATCCCACCTCCACTGGGTCATCATCTGGCAGAAGAGTGACAAGAAATGGGAAGAGATAAAAGAGTTCAAGATGGCAAGAAAATCAGCTCCACATGTCATCGTGTATCACAGCACAGAGAAGAAAGAAAATGAATACAGGTAAATAAGGAGGAGGATAGTTGAGATGGATTCATTTTTAATCAACTAAAAATTAAATTTCATTTTAAAATTTGAATTGCAGTGACCACAATCAATCTGGAACTTGATTAAAAACACCTAAGCTCATATTTTCATTAAACAATTTTTAATTTTAGTTCATTTGACTGAAATTTTAAAAAGGACCGAAAGTAATATACTGTTCCATTGCCAAATATGTTGTTGATGGTTTTCAGTCTGGCATGACAAATGATCTCTGTTCACTTTTATTCTAGTCCTGTCTTGAAAACTGCATCACCTACCTTCGATGCAGTGCTTCTTCTCCTCCTTCTCCCCCTTGCTCTTCTGTCTCGTGTTCTGCTGTCGTGTGAGGCCGACAAACTTCTTGAAGCGCCCCATCATGAAGTCAACAATCTCTAGCTCATTGTCCGTCTTGGAGTTCTCTTGTCTGACCCTGGCAAAAGCCTCGTTGATGATGGACAGAAACATATTGAGGCAGATGAAGATGACAATGACCACGTAGCAGAAGAAGAACAGCGGACCAAGATGGCGACTTGTCTGCACCATCTCAGCAAATCTAAACTTCCCTGTGAAGATATAATCAAAATCAATGATGATGACCACATAAACTAGAAATATCACTGAAGATGATGATTAATACCCCCGCCCTGTGACAACAGCCTTTCTTGACTTCTGGTCGAAAACTGAGGAAGTAGTTTGATCCGCAAAATTTTTCCCTGATTTTCTGCCATAAATATGCAGTTACCATGGCAACGCAGATTCCGACTCATCGAAAAATATGTCTTGCACATCTCCCCACCAAGACCAATGTGTGTACCAAATTTCATGAGCTTTGGTCGAAAACTGAGGAAGTAGTTCGATCCGCAAGATTTGCAACGGACAGACCGACCGACCGCCCGACCGCCCAACCAACTGATTCCTATACCCCTTCAAACTTCGTATAAAAAAGAAGAAAAGTAGATGGAGATGACAATGATAAATCTTGATTGCATGCAGCCAAAACATACTGTATTACATACACACCCTGAAAGTGGTATAATGATATCAAGGCAACTGATGATGTACAAGTAATATCCTGTCAATATAATTGAGTTAAATACCGGTAGTAACTCTACACAATATATCTCATCAAATTCATATAGAATTTGTACTGGACGAAGCATTCCACAAGATGAAGCAAGTAGTAGATTTTCCCTCAAATGTCCAAAACAAAATGATGGAGAGACAGAGACAGAGAGAGCGAGAAAGGGAGAGAGGGAACAACCAATCGAGATTGTTCAGACACATCAAAAGAATGGAAGAAATTAAAGAAGAAAAGAAGGGCAGCCATATAACAGATGAATGAATACAGTATGTAACAAAGAAACTAAAAGAGTGGTAAATTTTCATAAGGTAGAAACTGACTGAAGTAGAAAGTAAGTCATGAGCTGCCCCAGCACATCCTGGAGGGGTAACAAGAGTTAATGATGATAAAGACATCTCCTTACCAAGCATTGTTGAGAAGAGAGTGACGATGGTGGACCCGAAAGTGCTGAAGCCGATGAGATAGGGGTGGTACATATTGAATGCCATGGTACTGAAAGCCATGAAGACGATACCAAAGACAATCAGGTAGTAGATGATCTCCCGGCCAGCATTCTTCAGGGTCAGGGACAGGATCAGCAGGCGACGGTTGAACCTCAGCAGCTTCATGAACTTGATGTTGGCGATGAAGACCACCAGGGCCGTTATGTAGCGGTACAGCTGTAGGTGAACAAACGGGATTCAGGGATTGATCATGTTTAATTATTTTGGTCTGTGTTTGTCCTTCAGTGCGACGGCTTGTGCACAACCACACCTCATTAAATAGTAAGGTATCTGTAAGATTATTGTTAAGTGAAGTGTTCTCTATCATGTCTTGGTGGCAACGGTGGGATACAAACATTTGTCATAAATCTACTACCTCAAATAAGTACAGTAACATTCTTGACCAAACTCACCTTGATAACCATGTTGCAAAATAGAGGTGTAAGGGTAATATTTAATAAAGGGGAATAAACGGAATGTGTTATTTTTTTCATTGAACTTATGAATGACTAGCAATGGGCAAGAGAAGTAACCCATATTCTACAAACACATTGGAGGAAGGAAAATGTTTTTATTGAGACAGTACACGGAACATGACAGGAGAGGCAATATTTAAAGCAGTGGAGAGATGAATGATAAAGGGACTCCCTTTTTTTTCATCTGAATAACGTACAGTACAGGTGAGGCAGTTGCGATACTTACCAAGTCCCAGTGGGAGACATACTGGAAATTCAAGAAGCTGTCAGGATTTGTCCGGTACTGTGCCATCAGCTGTCGGCCGATGAACAGCCGGTACAGGTAGAAGGTGATCGCGCAGTACGCCATCACCAAGGTCGCAACCTCTAGCATGTTCCAGAAGCTAGTGAAATACTCTTTCTTCTTCTTTATGAATTGCTTAATCTCTTTGTAGGTGAAGTAGAGAAGGAAGAGGACATAGGCAATCTCCCCAGCCAGCACAAAATAGGCAAAATTACCCTGATAGCGGTCAAGGCGGATCGTGCGGAAATTCACATAGGGGAATGCACCTGAGAGGATTGATTGAGAACATACATGTCGTCTGTAAGAATGCAAAGTCCGCAAAATTTTTTCTAAATTCCTCAGCATCATTTGCTGTATATACATTTAGCACTGTCAAACAGCAAAAAATACATTCACCTTGTATTACATTAATACAAGACATACTTATTTATATTTGAAGCATTCAAACAAATTTCATAGATATTTTCAAAATGAAAGATATTTGGTGAATCATCCCACAAATGTCAATCTAGATAATGGAAACCCAATTTCCTGAAAAAAAGACACATCATCCAAATCTCATCAAACTTGCATAAATATTTTATAAATTATATCTGAAAGACCACTGAATGTAACAAAACGCGTGAAATATGGAGTCAAGAGGGGCCTGAGCTTTGAAAATTAATAAAATACATCAAAATACTATCAAATCTATACAAGGCCCATAACCGAAAAAAAATTGTTATGGTAATTTTTATGAGAAGATTCCTGGTCCCCTTGAAAATGTATTATAACTTTAATAGTCATGAAACTTACCACCTTGAGAAGGGAATTCAACCGACAGAAAGGATATGCAGTACATATTGTTGATAGGATTATATGTGACAAACTCAAAGAAAACAGCCCTGGTGTACTGGTCCAACCAAAATGAATCTCTCAGGTACTGCATCAGGGCTGCAGAAGAAGAAATTGATTTTTAAAGATTCTAATTAAATGGCATACTGTGTACAACATTAAGAAAAGAGAAAACAAAAATTAAGTGGGGTTGGGGTGATAGAAAATAATATAAATTTGTAAAATCAGCACTGATTTTCTTATTTACTATATAAATCTATATACCTACCTATTATGCCTGTAGTCTTGACTACGGGACCCCTTCGAGTATTTATCACACATGTGTCACAAAATTGTGCGCACCCCCCGTAATCCTATTGTCCCCTTCGCCACTCACGCGCGTCAATACGCTACGGCCATCTTCCTCTTTTGCGAGCAACCCCAAGAAGAAACATGTTGCTTGCAAGGAGCGGGGAAGGAGGGAGGGTCATAGGTAGGTATATAGATTTATATAGTAAATAAGAAAATCAGTGCTGATTTTACAAATTTACTGCAATAAATCATATATACCTACCTATTATGCCAGACCAACGCCAACTCAAAGACCGGGAGGCATGTTTCGAGCGGAAGGAAATAGGATTACACCAAAGACTACAAAGAAGACACAGCGGCCTTCAAGGTGGTTGACGCAAACAGAGCTTCACCTGCGGGAACATCCCTAAGGTAGCAAGAAATGAAGGAATTGGGCGAACGCCAATAAGCAGCCTTCAAAATATCAACCAGCGCCACACCTTGAAACAGAGCCCAAGAAGTGCTGACACTACGAGTATCATGAGCACGAGGCTTGCTGTCGGATAAAAGAGCCACTGTGCCAGCGGCCCTAATAGCTTCGACGATCCATCTAGAAATGGAATCGAGAGAGGCAGGAGAAAAAGGCTCTCTAGTGATCAGGAACAACTGATCATCCTTACGATAAGGCTTAGTCTTATCAATATACCATTTGAGAGCCCTAACAGGACACCAAACTTTGTCCTCGCGCACCGAAGAAAATTCAGAAAGCGGACAAAGAAAAATCTCAACAGGACCAGAGGAAGCTGTCTGATTCTTGGCCACGAAAGAAGCCCTAGGAATCAACCTAACACCTCTTCTCTCCCAGCGAACATGACCAGGAGTAAGACAGAGAGCATGAAGAGTACTACGCCTCTGCCCAGAGGCAATAGCTACCAAAAAGAGCGTCTTGACCGTAAGATGATGAAGCGAAGCTTCACCTAACGGTTCAAAAGGGGGCTTCGCCAAGGCCTCCAGGACCTTAGGCAAACTCCAAGACGGCACTAACTTAGAAAACGAAGGTCGTTTCAGAAAGAACGAACGAATCAAACCACTTAGCAGCGGGGAATTGGAAATTCCCGAACCATCCGAAAAACCCGAATGAATGGCCCCGATCGCCGAACGGTAGCCTCGGATAGTAGAAATAGATCTCCCTTTGTCAAATAACGAGATTAAGAAATCCGCAATTGAACCAATAGGAGCCTTAGAAGGGGTTTGATTTCTCTCTTTGCACCAAAGGAAAAAGACCGAGAGACGGGAATTGTAAATTTCCCTAGTAGAAACCCTACGACTGGACATTAAAAAGTCCGCGGCTCTATCAGAGAGACCCGACTGTCTTGCGGATTCCCTGACAGGGGCCAAGCAGTCAAATGAAGAGACTCCGGATTGTGGTGAAGAATCCCCGATAGGGGCTGTAACACCAGATCCGCTCTTAACGGGAGAATTAACGGTTGAGTCCTTAGAAGGCTCAAAAGTTCCGGAAACCAATTCCTCCTGGGCCAAAAGGGAGCTATTACAAGCACCCTCGCCCGATCTTCCCTGATTTTCTGCAAGACATGCGGAATCAGTTGGAAAGGAGGAAAGGCGAATCCCTGAAGGTTCTCCCAGCTGAGGGAGAAAGCATCGAGAGCCCAAGCTCCCTGATCGCGAACACGGGAGCAATACTTCGGCAGCTGGTGATTTAGCACCGACGCAAATAGATCCACTTCCAGTGGACCTAGACAACTGTGAATGCGGCAAAATACCTCCGGATGGAGCATCCATTCCGATGGAAGATACCTGCCCCGGGACAGAAAATCCGCAATGAGGTTTTCCCGACCGGGGATGAAAGAGGCCACAGGTGTGATCGCCATGCGACGACACCACCTCCACAGCTGAGCTGCTAGGGCATTCAAGGCAACCGAACGAGTGCCTCCCTGCCGATTGATATATGCCGCCACAGTAACGTTGTCCGTGAGAATCAGAACTGAACGACTGAGAAGTCGACTTCTGAAATGGAGCAAGGTCAACAAGACTGCCATAAACTCCAGGACATTGATATGAGGAAGAGTCCCAAGATGAGACCAATCCCCCGCAACCGTGCTGCCGTTGCAGTGTCCTCCCCACCCCAACCGAGAGGCGTCCGTCGAAACCGATATCGACGGAAGAGGGACAGAAAAGGACCTGCCTCGCGCGAGAAACACCTCGCTCGTCCAACAAGCAAGAAGAGACTTGATCTTTACTGGTATTGGAATCCAGACCAAAAGGGAGTCTTTTCCCGGCCTGAAGAACCTGAGGAGATGTCTCTGAAAGGGTCTCATGAGGAGCCGGCAGTCCTCTAGAACATCGACTAGACTGGCTAGATAACCTAGAAACTGAAGCCACTGTCTGGCCGAGACTCTTCTGGCCAGCAAGAGCTTGCGAGCCGCAGAGACAATGGTGAGAATCCTGTCTCGACTGGGCCGAGCTAACTGATTCCTTATGTCTAACACCGCCCCCAGAAAAACTGGGCTGTGAGTGGGGACTAACTCTGACTTTTCCCAATTTATTAGGAAACCTAAGTCTTGAGTAAGAGAGACGAGCAAACGAGTCTCGTCCAACAAACGATCGCGCGACTCCGCAAGGAGAAGCCAATCGTCCAGGTAACAAAACAACCGCAGGCCGCGACGCCTCAGAAAGGCCGCTAGCACCGCTACAACCTGAGTAAAAACCCGAGGGGCCGGGCGCAGCCCGAAGGGAAGAGCCCGAAAACGATAAGTCTCCGATAGGAAGGAGAACCCCAGAAGATCGCGAGAAGCGCGATGAATGGGAATGTGAAAGTACGCGTCCTTGAGATCTATCGAGACCGCGTAGTCTTCCCTTTTGATCAACGGAAGAATGGAGGCGAGAGTCTCCATACGAAAATGAACCGGAGGAATAAATTTGTTTATCCTCTTTAGGTTCAGTATCAAACGAAGTTTTCCCGAGCGCTTGGGAATAACAAAAATTGGAGAGAGGGAAAGAGACGGCCTGTCTCTTACCCTTTCTATAGCCCTCTTTTCCAAAAGAGACTCGATCTCCTTCGAAGCATGAGACCGAGACAGAGCAGACATGGGAGGTGACCGAATTCTTATAGCCCCTCCGGGGAGCGAGGCGCAAAGATCTATGAAGAATCCGTCTCGCACGACGGAGAGAACGAACCCGTCCCCGGAGATGGCCTCCCAAGCGGGGAGAAACGCGTGAAGTCGGCCACCTACCACATTCGGTTGAACAAGCGCTCGGGGAAAAACATCAAAATCCAGGCTTGGCCTTCTGCGAAGCCATCGCCTTACCACGAGAACCTCTCGAAAAACCCCTGCCACGACTCCCTCTCCCACGAGACGGAGCTGGCTGAGGCTCAGGAGGCGGGACCCTAGACACGCGGCTACGCTGACCCGAAGCGGGACCAGCAGGTCTACGCCGAACAGGGGCCCGCGTTGACTTAGAGCTAGTGTGATACTGCTTAGTCATATCCGAGATCTGCTTTCGCGCATCGATCTCTCTTTGGAACACCGTAGCGAATTTACCACCAAAAAGCGAAGGACCCCGAGACGGGACATCTCGGAGAAGTTGAGCAATGCCCGACTCTCTAACACCCAGTGCCGAGAGAGCCAAGGTCCTGCGACGGAACGTAGCCGAAGCAGCTGCTGTGGAAAGCTGTGACCACTGCAGACAAAAAAGAGTATGCAGCAAGTCGTCAATAATCAGCTTGTCACCATCGGTAACATTCAACTCCTCCGCCCTGGACCTAAGGTCCGAGAGAAGCCCTTGAAACACCGCCAAACGCATCCCTGACCTAACATGGTTTTCAATATTAGACCAAATCCTATCCTCCGCCCTGAACGCAGAGGAGGTAAGCGGATTAGTCGCCTGCAAGCGACGACCAACCTCTAAAATCTCAGGAGAAAGAATCTTAGCCTTGAAAAAGCTGTCTTGGTCCTGAGAACAAAAGGCAAAGGCCTTACCCCTGACCGCATTAGATCGCTTAACCAACAGAGCGGCCTCAATGCGGTCATACTCCAGCTTGAAAACCTCCTCAAGAGCAATACCCTCAGAGGAGGCCTGCTGCTTGAAATTCCAACGCGAAGTCGAACCCTCCGCGCGGGTTGACTGAACTTCAGGGAGATATTTGGACAACAAAGCAATCGCTTCCACTCCACAGAGATTGAGCGATTGAGACTCCGCCTGCCCAAGCGATTCGGGAACCGAAGCTTGAGAGGACGCATCCAAATCTGGTTCCACCCGAGTGGAATGAGACAAAGGAACGCTAACAAAAGCCTCCGCAGGCGGGTCCCCGCATGGTACATCAAAAGTCTCCTCGCCCGGCGGAGCCCCGAGGGCCGCGGGAGTAGGAGGCACATGCGAATCAGTCTCAGACAAAGAGGAATCAATCACAAAAGGCTGATTAGACTCAAAGCGAGATCCCTGAATAGGGACAGAAGTCAGGGTTGAAGAAGCCGGTACAAAGGACCAACCCAGATTCTGAGCAAAAGCCCGCATCATACTGAACATGTCAGCTTGAGAGGAGCTAGCCGGGTCAGCCAGGCCAGATGGGCAAGAGGCCGGCAAAGCCTTGCCGCTCTTCGCCTTTTTCTTGGCCTTTTTCTTGGCTGGCTCGACAAGAGTCGTAGCCGAAACCCTTTTCTTAGAACGCTTAATCGGAACCGTTCGGATCCCCGAAGCCTCTTCGGAAACACGAACCGACCCCTCCGTGGAGGGACGTTCACTTCCCATAAAGGGATTGGAGCGCTCATGGCGTGAGCCTTGAGAATCGTCCAAAACACCCATATTAGCTAGGCAAGAAGATGCCGTAGCCATGGGTTGAGAGCTAAAAGCTCCCAGTGCGTGGACAGACCGAGATAACTCGGTATGTGCCCGATGACTACTAAAGGCATGCGAACCCACTACTGGACCGCTCGAAAGCGGCAATAGGGGAGCACTAGTAGTCACGCACTCAGGTGAAAACACCTGTTGCTCCGAAGAGCGTCCATAATTGTTAGCTCGAGCATTCCCATCAGCTGGCAACTGAGACAGCCCAGAAAGTACTCGTTCCCCCATATGGCGTTTGCCGGGGGCTAGGGTTTGAGAACCCAGACCAACATGGACTAAGCCCGTGGGTTGCCCTGCAGTAGTGGGGCGCGTCTCCCCTAACGGATCAGAGCGAGTGAACGCTACCGTACGGGAAACAACAGCCCCCCCCTCTGGTCTCCGCGACCGGGGGATTGGATTCGAGATATCCAAACCACTAGAATCTGACGCCACCCACCCCGAAACCACAGGCTTCGGAGTTGACAATCCCGATTCAGTTAACGCCACCCGTCCCGGAGCCGCAAGCTCCGAAACTGGCAAACTCTGCAAGGGAACACCACTAGGCAACTTACCTTTGGCCCTCCTCCCTCCCCCGCGTACCGCTGTACTCGGGGGAGTTCTGGAAGGCCGAGTCGTCTTGAGAAATACTTCAACTGAATGCAGAAACTAAAACTAAAGTTTATTTGGGAGATACGCACTAAAGAAATTTTTACAGCCTAAACCGTAAGAACAAACACCGAACCCGAAGGCTCGGTGACAAACGGAAACACCCGCAAACACAGAAATATCTACGTGGGGCTGACCGTGAAAGAGAAAAATAAATGCCAAGAAAGGGAATCAAAAATCCCTTGCAATCGGCAAGAGTGACTAATAAAACACAAAGTACTATAATCTAAACGAATATAGGTACCTAAAAGTGCTTTAACTATGCGAAAAAGCGCACCAAAAAGATACTATACGACCTGATTTCAGGAGCGCTGTGACAATACGTCCTAACTCGTCGGGGCGAGCAAGAAAGAGGAAGATGGCCGTAGCGTATTGACGCGCGTGAGTGGCGAAGGGGACAATAGGATTACGGGGGTGCGCACAATTTTGTGACACATGTGTGATAAATACTCGAAGGGTCCCGTAGTCAAGACTACAGGCATAATAGGTAGGTATATATGATTTATTGCAGTAAATATGACTGTTTAGTGGGTTTACCAATATATCAGAAATGGGACTTGAATCGCAAGCCATGTAATCAACAGTTTAGTGACATATCCACTGGACCATGACAACTCTTAAAGTTTGATTAAGTGCCTGGCTAAAAGTGTGTTTGATCTGAAATAGATACATGTATGTATGAATGAATGTATGTATGAATGAATTCAATATAACTCACCCATAGCATCTTTAGGATTAGTGGCGATCTCAGCAAGATAACCACCTCCCTTGTAGGTAGCTTGTTTTCCCAGGTAAGGGAATGAGTCGATCTCAGTCCAGTCGTAATGTTTCCAGACAGAACCCTCACTGGTTGTGTAGTCTGGAGGATCTTTATAATAAAGCAATCCCGACAAAACACAATCAAGTTTTTTATGTTGACAAAAGGCCTGTCAAAATCAGCACTAATAATATCTAGCCTCTTTTCTGTTCCTCTCTATCCCCTTAACTCTTTTGCATTCTCTATCTCTATGAACATGCATCCATCTATAATCTATTAATCCATTTATCAATTATAGATTATCGATCAATCTGTCTAACTGCCCACTTATTTATATTTCTATCAATCTGTTTCCGTATATGTAATTATCTGTCTATCTGTACCTATCTTTTATTATTCCTTTCATCCTTTTGTTAGTATTATTTCACTATTGTCTTTCTCTCCCTCTCTTTCTCCATTCATCCATCTATCTGTGAACATATCTCCAAATCCACATCACAAACCTGATTCATTAACTGGCAGCCATCCAGGAGCAAAGTCTTGATCCTCATCGTCAGAGAACGAATACGTGCGTTTACACTGTATGTTGGTACTCTCTATCTTTTCTGGTAAGATACACGGTTCTGAACACAGAAACAATATTGGAGATGTATTGTAACGAGAGTAATGGCAAAAAATAAGTCTCATTTCATCTCCAAGTCCTACTCCAGGAACAAGGTAATTGGGGGATGAATATCTTACCCGAGATACATGTCCTAGCCCATCTTACCCCATTTCCAATCCACTGTTATATTAATTGAACAGCAGTGCTTATAGTGGCTATACTTTTTTAGTTTCAACGAAATCTCTAAACTAGTATAACAAATAGAAATAAACAGATTTTGTTATTAATTCGTCTCAATGGCAATTTCACAAATACGCATACACGTATGTCTTTCGCAAACTCTTTGTTTATGACAGAAAGAAAATCTGGCTAAGAATCTAACAGTAATTAGCATGTGTTACTCTCAGTAACTTTTTTAGTTTACCTGGTCATTCCCAGATTTATCTGCTTGCCAGAGACCACCTGCTGCTTGAAACTTCAACATCGTCATCATCATCATCATCATCATCATCAGCATCATTATCATCAACATCATCACCACCATCACCATCAACATCACATTGATCATCATCATCATCATCACCATCACCACCATCACCATCACCATCATCATCATCATCACCATCATCATCATCACTCACCTTGTATGACCCTGAGTTGTCTCAGCCTAGCCATTCCCACCAGAACCATCTGCTTCCCAGAGACCAACCTCTGCTTGATACCATGTAGGTCTTCCTGTCCGTTATACCATGTCTCTGAAAACAGAGATGGAATGAACACATTCTCCGTGTAGTTCCAGAAGTGATCCCGCGTTTGAATCTGTTGTTGAAGATGCATAAACTCATCATCATCTATTGATTTTTGAATGCCTAACTCATCAACCTTGCTTTCCACATTCTAGCTTTGCCAAATATATGATTTAACTGCATGTTGCCTGCTATCTTGAAAAAAAGATACAAGATTTATGATCAACTTTTATGATAAACTTTTACAAACAAAAATAAGCTCAGATGATAATTAAACAGAAATATTTGTACTAGACCTTTTCATCAGAAAACTTATACATAATTCATATAAATGAGCAATACTTCACCAGAAACACTTACACTTGTTGAAAATAAAAATTAAAATAGTCCTGTGTTAAACATTCCCTTATACTTGAGAAGTCAGATTACACACCTATACATGGCTCAAACACCTTTAGTCGTGCATGTAAAGTTGTATATCTGAAGTTAAGGTAGCGTAGCGAAACGTGATGGGGTGTAAGAACACGGGAAAGATGCATATGACAAAATTATTTAGAATCATAATTTTTTTATGATATACAGACAGAACCAAAATATTAGGATTTAGAATTAGTATTTAACTCTATGAACAGTTTTAAGCAAAATAATATGAAAACTTTTTATTCAGATATGTCTGACTGTGATTTTAGATGCACAGACAAAACTAGCAAGTTTGCTCTATGCATCTTTCTCACGTCTTTACGCACCATTGCGTTTCAATAATTTACACACTATTCAAAACTGTTGAATATTGTATTGTCCTATTTCCTGGAGCTTAATACAGGAACCTCCTGGTTTCCGTCGGCAACAGGTCAATATGTAAACACCTGATTCTCTTGTTAGGTAAGAAATATCTGTAGCAACTTCACTCATCATTTGTTTATATTTGGACTGATCAAAGCTTGATCATAGTTTGTTTATGTGGATCAGCTGGTTAAAGTTCATTCAACTGCTCACTCCTCACTGGACAATACCAAAGACATTCTTCTTATTCAACTCCTGCACTCAGCATTCAACTTTTGTTCTCCACTACACCAGGCAAGGCAATCTACACATGTTCTACATTCTTCATTGCTTCACTCCCTTATAATAGAACTTGTTTTTGTTGCCTGGATACAAACCTTCCAATGACATGAATTTACTGAACACATGGGTTTTCAGCTTTTCACTTAGTAGGAAGGTTTCATCTAGAGAACACGTTCTTTTCTACTGAGTCACAAATTCTCAACCCAGGACTACCAACATTTGGACATCGCATCTTCATTTACTCATCCATTTTTATCTGGCAAGCAGCAGATTTGACTCTTATTTTATCAACATTAGACAACAGTGATCCACTTTCTTTTCGCTTGTGCTGGCCACGGGCCAGTGCAGTATTTGTAAATACAGCTTTTTCGCGATCGCGAATATTCAGGATTTTTGATTCGCCAACTCTTGCCGAGAACTATTACATATAATCTGCATTATTGGATTCACTGACGGCACAAGAAGGAACATCATTGGTGAGTAGGAAACCGCAAATAACTATTTCCTACATATCCACCTCCTCTATTACTTTTTTTTACTAAAGACTCATAATATTGCAGGCATGTTCCAACAATTTCCGGCCATCACAACGAAAGCCTTAGTCAATAGATAAAGTATCAAGCTGGAAGGACAGGTGTTGAACCTACGTTCGTAAACTTCATGAGACCATGGTAGTGGGCCTCAACAAAGGCATCCTTCATAGACTTGTTGACGTAGAACGCCTGAGGATCTCTATCACCGAAGGCTATCAGCATTACAATGTTCAGGAATACGATGTAGAAGATGATTTCTCGAATGATGCTCTTCATTTTGATCTCTTTGAATCTAGAATCAAAATGAGACAGAAACTATACTTTTGAATAAAGGTTGGCTAATAGAATTATTGTGACTGGTAGAAATGTTTTTGATTTCATGAAAAACTGATCTTCATTTTAATCTCTTTCAATGTTGAGGAAGATGATGTAGAAGATGATCTTTCGAATGATGCTCTTCATTTTGATCTCTTTAAATCTAAAATCACATCAGATCAGGAGGCGAAAACGAAGATGAATTTTGTATGTTACTTAGCTTTCAGACAGTTGTAACTTTCGACAAGACATAGAAAGAAAGATTTCTATTCTAGGGGACAGAAAAAAAGAAATTTCAGCATTCCATTGATGCATGTGGGATTTGACAAAGATTGGAAAGTTGAATATAATAAGAAATAATTTGAAATATACATGTAATTCATACAATTTTTTATTTTAAACCATACAAAATACTGACCCCTCCCCCTCCCCCCCCCCCCCAAAGTCTACAAAAAGAGTTTCATATTCATTCAAACAAATCTGCATATTCAGGACTACATGTAGGGAAGAACTAGAATATGCTACTTAGCTGGGAGGAATCCTGTAATATCATATTTTTCTCTATAATTTCTAATTGGGAGAATATTGTCTAATCTGAATGTATAAAAAAGAGGAGCCTATTGAATTCAATATATACTTTTATACTATGAACAGACACCTTACATGTATGTTTTCCTTTACTTTGTGCAGATCATACCAATTGCTTTATTACTGTAATCACGCTCAAGTCTATTGAATTATGTTCTGTTACATCTATGCCTGTGCATAAATTGTTACATTCTTGTGCTTAAGTGTGATGTGTAGTTTGATATACATGTATACTTGTTTTTAAATAATGATTGTAAAAGACATATGTTAAATAAAGAAATTTGAACATCAAATATACCATATTACTACATCGAGGCATGCAATCTTTGAGAGTAGTTTGACATCTCCTACCTCAACTCCCTAGCTGCAGCTAGTTCATCAGCATTGGGAGGGGAAACCCCTGGAGGGACACCCTGAGATGGATCTCCTCCACCCCTCTCATGTAGCCATTCCTCATCATCACCAAGAGGAGGGATGTCATCCTCCTCTTTCTCCGGCTTCTTGAAGAGGAGCGAGAAGAAGAATGCCAGGAGAAGAACCTGAAAGAGAGGATTAAAGAAACCGATTATTTGTAATCCTTCCTTTTTTTTGCCGGATTGATTAAAGGGAAGGTTGAGTTCTGGGAAAGGTAAACAATAATTTGTGAGCTTTCTCATTCCTTTTATCTCAGTTTGGAAGGAAATCATAGTTGAAATATCCCCTGAAAAGGATTACTCTTCAAATGCACTCATATTCGAAATATGACGAGATACAGCTGAAATGTTCGGGCCGAACATGTGTATCTAGTCCCAAATAGATATTTCTGTGTGCAGTGCATGTGACTCTCAGCAGGCTTGAGTCAATTTCTTCCCGTTTTGGTGATTCCAAAACCTGACAGCATTCACCAATTCTTATGTACTGTATAATCAACCTTTCCCAATTGCTTTGAGACAGTTTCTTTCATAATTGTATCGCATGACCAGAACTTAACAGGGCTCAGAGCTCCACAGAAAGAAAAGTCTAAATGCTTGCTATCCTCTGCATTCCAATACGATCCCATGAATTTGAACACTTATTCCAATTTTGCATGACTCCTTTCCTCCTCCATCTCCCCTATTTTTGGCTATTTCCATAAAATGAACCCTACCAAGCACTATGTGAGATCAGAAGCACACTAAAGAAAATGAAATAATAAGGAATATATTTTGAAGGAAAAGACAAAGAAGTTACGACTGCTAGATAAAAATCACTGTTCTACATCACACGGGTTTCACACTATCTGTACTGGCTGTTAAATGAAATTTTACACCTTTAGAGCTAATAAATCTACTCACTTTGATGGGTTGTGTGAAGAAGATATCCTGGACCAGAGATATACACATTGATACAAGCCACTCTGTCGCTTTGGTCTTGCCAAACTGACCAGCTACTTCTATGGTCAACCAAAATGCCACAGCCACAGAAGATATCAGCAAGACCCATCCAAAATAAAGGCATTGCCATGGCAACTCAAACTTCTTCTTCTTCCTCCTTGGTGGCGCTGGCTGCATGGTCTTGTATCCCGCTTCCATGGTGAGATCAGGAATGCGGGCACTGAGAGCTGATGGGTTGCGCTCATCAAGACTGGAGGAGTCTAGTGAACAGGACCTCTGATTCTGGAACTCGGTCGGGTCAAGCTGGATCTGAGATGGAGAACTGACCCGGTGGATGTCTTTACCCTGGACCTGGGATGAGATGGTTGGTGGAGGGGGTGTTGACTGACCCCTCTCTAAGAGGTCCAGCTGCTGGCGGAGCTCTCTGGAACCCATACTGGAGGCGAAGGAAAGGCGTGATGCCATATCTCCTCTCCTGCCTGCAGAAGACACTCTTGGCTGTTTCTTCTTCATACAGCAAACCTGTTTTATATTTAGACATTGAATGGAAATACAAAAACACTTTGTTCACATGTTCTCTCTCAATCTGTCACATGATTATTTCTTTCTACAAATATCATTCATACAAGAAACTTGAAAGATGATGTCAATATTGATGTCTAAAACAAATCTTAATCTTATGCTACATTCTACTCTTGCCTCTTAATTTGTGAATATCTTGGCTTACCATTGATTTTACATGAACATGTCCCTCTTTCATACATGCACCTTAATCATCTTGCTTTCCCCTACACCCTTACCTTGCTTCTTTTCTTTCCTTCATCATATGCCTCTCTTTTTCTCTTTCTTTCCCCTTCCTTTTTCTGTCCCTCCATTTCTCTCTCACCATCCCTTTGTCTCTTGTTCTATATTTCCCATCATTATCTGCTTCTCTGTCCATCTATTTGTGTGCATTTCTCTCTCTCTCTCTCCCTCTCTCTCATTCTCTCTTTCTATAGGAACTCTGTTTCCTGCCCATTTTGGGGGTGTTATTTTTAATCCTGTTCCTACCCTTGTATGCTTTGGTGGAGGCCGTGACAGCCTGAAGATCTGTACAACCAGGATGTTAGCAGGGAACACCATGAGGCTACTAATGACTCCAATGACAACCTCACCCATGGTGAAGCTGATGGGACCAAGGCTGTACACCGTCTGGTTACCACTGCCAGTAAAATCAACCTGCAGGAAGAAGTACAGGCAACAATTTATTGGGAAAATCAACCAAAGGAAAAGTTAGAATAAAGGCAGAATATTATGTCAAGCATTATGTAGACAAAATGAATACCTACACTGATGCTACAACTGCATGTTAATATCAAGTACATGTACATGGTATAAGGAAAGTGAGCCCCTAGCTATTGGATGGATGTATCATAGCATGACAAGATTCATGTATGTTTACAATAACATCACATGACTTCAAAGAACTCCATTTCTACGAGGGCAATGTTGAAGCATATTTGGCATTGAAATTAAAGTTATTACATTTATGAAAGATTAGAATTGTATCAAAACTTTTGATACTGTGTGGACTACTGTAAGTGCACTCAGGATATCTCAAAGTGACTACAAATTACTCAGAATTCAAAATGGAATTCCAGTGCTATAAGAGATTTACCAAATGTTCAAGGAAGGAAATTTCATCTGTAAAACAACTCCCAAGTACATTCAACATTTTTTATTATAGATCAGAAGAATAGTGATTGCTGAAAACAACTGCATGGTCATAAATCTGGATATATCATCAATACACATTGAATTTCATAATCAATTCAAAGACTTAAGGCTTAGGAGTTTTTCTCACATTATAAAAGAAGATATTGGCCATCATGGCTGAGAAGAGTAGGGACAGACAGCAGGACACACGCTGGACTCTGGTGAAACGACTCTTGGCTGGCCTGGAGAACACAGAGAACCACAGATGACCATCACTCAGGTTCTTTCTCGTCTTGGTGGAGAACAGATGGCTAAAGCTGGTCAGTTCACTACGGCCGGCCACTGGTATCACACGGTCAATCTTTTTGTGGAACACACAGACTAAAGATGTCACGAAAAAGACAACGTTCTCACTTGGTCCTTATACAATTTTATTTGGCAAATTTGTGGGGAATCTCACAAATTCTGAGAACTTTAATAACATTAAGGCAAATGTGGCAAATGCAAGGTCTTTTGAGAGGCAAGTGAGAATTGTAGGACACTATGTAAACTTGCTTTCTTATATAAACTAGTATAACTAGAATCTACATTCAAACTCAAATCTGACAGTGCCATCAGGTTTTCAAATATGATTCCATCCGACAAGTCTAAAATTACATTTCCTTATTCATTGCTTATCTTAATCCACAAACTATTTGGGATCGACAATAACAACTTGTGGACCAATTTTGAATTTCAGGGATGAAAGAAAAACTATTCTTTGTACTCATATTTGAACCACAAGATACAAGATTTAAATTTGGATGGAATTTTAATGCCTACGGCAGTGAGAGGATTAAGCTACAGGCAGATTTCACTTTAAAAAAGAAAAAGAATAGACAAGAAAGCTTGAAAGCACTCACTGCCCCATCATCCTCTTCTACAGCCCACCATTTGTTAGCCATGAAGTAAAACATCTTGTTGGTGTTGAGATCCTTGACAGACAGGTGAGAGAGGAACCAGCTTGGGTTCTTCCCGCCGTTGTCATGCCAGATCCTCACATGCATGAGGTCTCCAAAGGGCCTCGGGGATGTCAGCAGGAAGGAGTCGATGCCACCGCTCTGTAGGACCTTGCGCTTGGGGTCGTGGAGAGTGCGGACTCCGCTGTCGCTGTGGTCCCCAGTGATGATGACTGAGACCCTTGCAGTGGTGCCTAAGATATTTCATGTAACAAAAAATGTACCCTCTTTACAATGACATTATTTCAAAATTAGAGGATTTTCAAACAAAGTCTATTAATTTGAAGACTCAAAGAGCAACAACGATGATTCAACTGATAAACAATAAAAGAATTAAATTTTACATCTCATATTTAAGACATCAGTGTTGTCTTTTCATTCAATGTCTAATTAAAACACAGGTTTGCTGCATTAAACAGAAACAGCCACCAAGAGTGTCTTCAGCAATATTATTATCATTATGAACAATTTCATAGTCTTTCATTTATAACTGCACACCTGTATAGGAAAACCAGATTCTAAATCATATCTATTGAATACTAAGCCAGAGATAACACTCACTAAAACCCATTATAAATGCATATTTATCACAAATGAAACTGCCTTCAAAGGGGGGGGGGGGGGAATTGAACATGCACATCTATTCTAATGATTAGAAGTCTAGATTCATCTTTTTGTAACAATTAACACACAAACCTGCATCTGACTTGACTCCAGTAAAGACGGTGACCTCATAGTGACACCTATCATGTGGGTTGTTTCCTATCAAGGGTGTCACTCCAGCCTACATGGGAAATGACAAAGATAAAAGTTTAAATCCAAGCATCAGTTAAGAACTTAAAAATTCATCGAAATCTAGAAGAGAGGAAATTGTTTCAATTATTATGTACATAAAATAATCTTTTTCAAATATATATAAAGACTATTTCAAGGTCTGGAATACCTATTATTAAATTCAATAAAATTCAAAGTTTAAAATATCTGTGTTATACCTATACACTTTTTGAACGAATGAAAAGTTTGTTTCTAACTTCAAGGCAACCAAAATGTCAAATGACAAAATTAACTATGATGAAAATATATGACAATAAACCACAAACTTAAAGGAAACCAATTAATAATCCATTACACATTTTTACTTCTTTGTGGAGGTGTCGTGGTATAGTGGTTCATGCACTTGACTCTCAATCCAAGGGTTGAGTGTTCGAATCTCAGCCCGGCACTAGTGTCTTTTGGCAAGACATTAATCCACATTTGCCACTCTCCACCCAGGTGTAGTAAATGGGTACCTGGCAGGATTTATTCCTTGAAATGCACTTGCGCTGAGTACGGCTGCCGGAGCTAAAGCCAGGGTAATAATATCCAAACCCTTTGGAAGCGCATAGAGACGTATCTATTATAACGTGTTATGCGCTATACAAGAACGGAATATTATTATTATTGTGGATATACCGTTAATTCATGACATAATCATGTTAGATCAGAAGTTCATTTTGAGGTCTTGGCTATACCTTAAGTAGATCTCTCTTATCAGCTTTCCTTGCCCAGAGGAGAACCACCAGATAGATACAGAGGCAACATGTCATGAAGGCAAAGACCACTGGGTTCTCATGCAGCTTGGTAAAAGCAGACTGGGAGAGGTCGATCCGATTCATGGGTATCTGGAACCCTGCACCAAACATGGTGAGATGGTTGCACAGGCAGGTGGTGTGTGAAGCATTGCTGGATGGACTGACCTACGATTATGCATGAAATGGAAATTCAAATCGTAAAGAATTACAATCAATCCATCAAATTCGCTAATCAACTCATCAATCTATGAATTAACCAACCAACAAACCAACTTGCCAACCAATGAACGAGTCATTCAGTCTATCAATCAGTCAATCAATCAAACTAATGAGCAATCTACCAATCAACCCATTATCCAAACAACCAATCAATCTATGCATCAATAAAAGAATCAATCACTCAGGCATTCAAACAATCTTTATACTGACCAGACATCCATCTTTCTTCCATGGAGCTTCACTGTCTCTTTCCTTGATATAGGAACAGCTGTGGAGTGTGGGGCTGAATGAATAGTGTTTGAATTCAAATGTAGCATTGGGTGTTCTAGCATAGGTTTCATTCCACTCTGCCTCATCAGCCAGCTCCCTTACTCCTACCTTCACTGCTGTGTAAGTCCTGTTTATCAGCAATCTATTCAAAACAATGGTAAATCACAAAACGAATGAAACATTATCATTTCTATTCCCAAAGCTGGTCTACGCACACAAGGTTATCTAGAGTCGTTGGTAATGCCCGGAAATAAATTCCCACATAATAGAATAACGCTTACACTGAACATTTAAAAACTGCATTAAATGACACTGCATCTGCAAAACAATAGATCATTTAGATGATCAAAAAATGTGTATTCCCCAATAGACCGCTTCTGTAATGTATACAAATTTATGCACATATATTCTCTGAGCACCTCGTGACGAGCAATTCCATGAACATGCTTTTGATAATTTTCCACAATGCTTGGAATCCAGTTTGCATACATTATTTGTTGCTATGCCCGGCAAGCCTACGGCAAGCTTTCAGGTTGTCAAGAACAACCTTCGTTTGAAAGGTATGCATAAAATTTGCATAAAATTTGCAGACATTACCGAAACGGTCTATTGGTAATGCTCTCTCTCAAAGACAAATGCGCCTTGTGTAATATATACAAAATGGTGAAATCTTGTGCTAAGGAAAATAGATATACATAATTCTTGAACATTGCAATGGTGGTTAAAAGACCTAAACAATAAGGCCCGATTTCACGAAAGTGGTAATAGATTTGTACCATGGTTTATGCAAATTCTGTGGTATAAGTGCGCTTGATATCGCGCGTACACTTAGAAAGATCCCATAATGAACGCTTGATAATTTACGCACAGTTTATTTCAATTAATTTACATAAACCATGGTCTAAACCATGGCAACTAGCGTGAAATTTGGGCACTTTGCTTATCACGCGCATTCATTATGGGATCTTTCTAAGTGTACGCGCGAAATCAAGCGCACTTTACCACAAAATCTGCATAAACCATGGTACAAATCTATTACCACCTTTGTGAATTTGGGCCTAAGAATTAGCTCTCGGGTTAATAACACTTTACTCGTTCATGACATCATTATCGATGAAGCATCTTGTGTTCCCTTCCACTGCTATGAAGTCACTTTTATTCCAGGGATCTAGCAGGGTGATATTATACAATGGGTAGTCCAGCAGGGTCACTGTCTGGTCCAGGGTGCAGTTCCAGGCATTACTTCCTGTCAAAATGATGAAAATATAATAATAATAATAATATGTCTTGTTTACCCAGGGTAGCCTCATCAGTATTATATACTGTTCTCCCTGGGGGCCCTGCAATCATATTATTACCCCGGCTCAAGCATTCAAGGAATTTCTTTTCCTGTCAGGTACCCATTTACTTCACCTGGGTGGAGTGTGGCAAATGTAGATTAATGTCTTGCCAAAGGACATTAATGCTGTGGCAGGGAACCGAACCCCATAACTTGTAATCTGCAGTCCGGTGACTTATCCACTAGACCACAACACCTCTACACCAATTGAGTATTATTTACAAAATACAACAACGTTGTGGCTCAGATCATGCCAAAAGATTTGGATCAATAATCAACTTGTTTTTTAAAAAGTGATACCCAGTATCATTATGCTAATGTGAACATAATTTGCTACAATATTTAATCAATGATCATAATTTTAAAAATCATAAATTCAAGGTTCAAGGTTCACTTTATTTTCATATTTGTTTTGTTTACAAGAATTAATTATGATAAGAATGATACAGGGGTTTCAATAAAATAACTACATAAAATATATTACATTACTTTGGTTTGCTTGTCGTTACTTGTAAAATAATGACTAACAAAATTGGAAATGAGAATATGAAGAAGCCTAAGCTAAAAGCAAAGCTTGTTGGTTGTACTGTAGGCTCCAGAGAGTAATACAAAGTTGTGGGAATGAACAAGAAACAATTGGAGAAAAGTGTAAATAAACAAGTACATGTATTATGATCTTTGAATATTTTCATGGTGGAAGGATAATAGAAAGGTTTACAGTTTATCACCATGTGATAGTCCTGAAACAGAGTACATATATTATTAAAAATGTGCATCGAATGTGGATGAATAATCATTGAAGAATACTTTAATACACTGAAAAGCATAAACATTTATATGAAATTGACAATCGTATGATCGCTATAAATGTACACACTACACATGCACAATGGCAAAGTTTTACCAAGATGTAAAATATCAATACTCACATTTTTCTGTACCTATTCATATTGAGTTTAATCTTGTGGATGAACACATATACACACAGAAAAGAGATGATTGACATTTGCAATAGAGTTATTGGCTACATCACAAGATACATAAGATACATTTACACAAGTGTAAATGGCACTAGACTGGAAAAAGAAGACAATTTTGAAAAATAAGAATATGTACAATGCATGTACATGTAATTCCCCAGACATTGAACAAGTTATATATATGCATTAATTTCAGATCCTATTTTTCTTCCTTTTTCCAGGAAAAGTAAAGATGTTTTAATACCTATTTCTGGTAGTCCTGTCATTGTTATCATAACAATGAGAGTACAGTTGTAAGTATAGTTGGTCTCCATTCCTGTGAAACCCATGCACTTCACCTCAAACTCAGCTCCATTTGAATCAGGTATATCTGGATCAAAGCAAGAGAGAGAGTTAGAGAAAGAGAGAAAGAGAGAGAGCATGTGAATAATGTAAGTGACTCTTCTAAGCGTTCTTGAACATCTGGGAGTGAAACATTAGTGAGTGGATTCTATGGCCCGAATTCACACAAAGGTGGTTTAAACCTAAACCATGGTTTAAACCTCCGTAAGCGTACTGAAATAGGCGTAAATAAGCGCACATTGCCCATGCGCGCGCTCAAAGAAAATATGATTGGATCGGATTCCGTGCGCACGTACGCTTAAAAACCCCAGGAGGGGGTTTAAACCATGGTTTAAACCAAACCTCCTTTGTGAATTCGGGCCTATATGTCTTTTCTCAGGCATATTAAACATGTATGCTCTCTACTAATGAACCCATGGGAATAAAGAATTCAAATATATTATATTGGTTTGGTTACATTCACTGCAGCTTCAGTGTCATATCCATGCTGAATATGCAGCACCTGTCTTACATTACAGCCCAAATACAGTATTGTAAACTCATCATCACCCCATATATAAATTCCATTTCTCTCATTTCAAACGATGAAAATAGTACAAAAGCCTAATCGCAATGTCAAATGGCTCCACGCTTTGCTTCTTTTACAATAAAAAAAATTCATAAAGGCTGCCAACCATACAAACAAACTTTTAAGTTCCTATCATGGCGTAAACCCTGCCTAAACTTTCATTAGTTTATTTAAATTAAATGACTAAATAAGAGGTTTTCTGTATCTAAAAGACAAGCAGAATCATACTGCAATTTCTCATCATCATGACACTTCTATTTAATACCAAACATGGCCTTCAAAAAGAACCCCCACCTCCACAAAAAACAACTTTGTACTACATCTTACCAACAGTATGGAGAGCAATAGGACCTCCTATTCCATACGTCTGACTGAACGACGTCAAGGTCTCGTTATCCCAGGAGATGGAAGGTGGATTGATGCGAGGGATGGTGATGGTGATTGGTTTCAAAGTATTCTTGACCTCAATAACTCCATTGTTTGAGGTGTCAATGAACTGAAAGGACACTGTCTTGCTGTTGATTTCGGCTGCTCCTTCAGCAAAAGGTCGCATGTTGGGTTGGTACATAACCGCCTAGAGTACAAGTAGTACATGTATTACAATCAAACAAAACAATTCATGCTTATAATAATAATAATAATATTGGGTATTTTTATAGCGCTCATATCCACGTGTAAGGTGCTCAAGGCGCTCCAATATTACCCCGGCTCTAGCTAGGCTACCGAATTCGGTGCTCACAGCATTCAAGGAATTCCTTCCTACCGGTACCCATTTAACACCTGGGTTGAGAGTGGCAAATGTAGATTAATGTCTTGCCAAAGAACACTAGTGCCGTGCCGGGGTTCGAACCCACAACCTTTGCATCTGCAGTAAAGCGTTTAAACCACTTGACTACAATACCTCTACATGATGAGCATCTCCAGGTACTAAGATGAAAGGGGGAGCAATATGCATATTATACAAAATACAAAATTATATTTTCGCAATAAAAGTGGAAGCACTATGCAAGTGATAGGGACAAGAAAGAAAACAAAAGACCAGCTTGAGAACACAAGTAGCAAGAATAAACAGATTTTGCTTTTAAATGTTCTTCCAAAAATATACATACATGTATACATGGAGGGCACTATAAACATATTTGTTGAAACTAAGGTAAAGTTGAACTGGTAATTTGGAAAGTTTTGTTTTCAGCAAGAGAAAGGAATTTCCCTCTGAGATATTTCACTTTAGCTAGCATTTAAAACAGAACATGGTACTAGTATCACAGATTTAAAAAAAACCTTTTTTTCAAATGCTTTTAAAGTCATCTTCACCTTAAATTGAATTCCTGCTGATGTTGCACTGACATCAAACATGTTATCAGCAGGTGGAAAATCAAGATTACAGCCAGGCTCCACTTCAAAGTTTCCTGAAATAGTTGCCAAACATCAATTTATCAGGCTAAGATGACAGTAACAATTTACAGTAACAACATACTCAAAAATAGTTAACTGAGTAGAAATACATGTGCATGTATGTAGCATCATCTGAGCAGCAGAAAACCAATTTGATTTTCCTATTTTGGACTCTTCGTACAGGGACCTCCATGGCATGACCAGCTGTCAACAATAACCTGGGGTTTGGTGGTTATTTTCGCGGTGATTTTATTTTCACGAGTTAGTCCTCGAGAAAATTTCCACTTCACTATATGGCTGTAAATAGTAACAAAAACATCACAAAAATCGCGAAATTAAGCCCTCACGAATATCCCTACCTAGTCCCAAATCGTGAAATAATCTGTATATGAAATAATCTGTACGCGAAATATATGGAATATACAGTACGTGAAATGGCTATTGTTCACAATCGGACAATTTATACAAAAATGTAAAAACACAGCCGAGAAGTAGCATGAGTAAATGTAAGTAAATGTATTTGCATCAAATCTTGAAACGTGTTTTGCAAACAATGTAAAACATAATAAATCAACAAACATGGATAGAGGGATGAAGAACTGGAGAACATAAATCCTTTAACAATGTACCTACGATGAGGGTATATTAATTCCACACTTTAATAATGATCTTACTCAAGTCTGCATACTTCATTTTCTATCTACCTTCTACATCTTTGCTTTCTGTCTTCTGAACTTTGACCCTTATGTTGCCTGCATTCACGGTGACAGGACCCTCTCCTGTGACGACATTGTTGCTCAGGACCTCAGATACTTTGTCCACGACAGACACAGACCTGAGCAGGGTGTTCTCAACAGCTGAGATCTGAATTGGATCACAAGAGAGTAGAAGTATCACTGAAAGGTAATCAGTTCCATGGCACATGGATTTGCCACCAGATTTTTGAGCAATTGTCAAACATGAACTTTCAAGAGTTAAATATGAACTTTCAAGAGTTACATATGAACTTTCAAGAGTTAAATATTAACTTTCAATGAGATTTTTCTTGAGCAAAACTGGGCAAAGATATATTGCATAGGAATAAGCATTATATTGAAGGCACAGGTTTCTGTATGAGGAGGAAATTTCAAGCCATTCGCAGCCTCAAAAAGATGTTCAACACTCAAATTTTGGGGCGGGATTTGCCGCCCACGGCATGGTAGGGGTTAAGCCAATTCCTAACGTTAACTATGAATTAATCACTATTCCTAACCTTAACTCTAACCCTAAACCTAACCTAAAATCCAATCGCAACCTTAAAGAGAAGGTTGAGTTCTGGGAGAGGTGAAAAATAATCTGTGAGCTTTCTCATTCTTTTTTTGTCACTTTGGAAGAACATCATACTAGAAATGTCTCCTGAAAAGGATAGCTCTTCAGATGCCCTTATATGACAAAAAATAGCTGAAATGTATGGGCTGAACATTCATGCCACTGGCGTTTGTAGTCCCTTATACCCATTTCTGTGTGCAGTACATGCACTTTTCAGCAGCACTGGGTCATTTTCTTATCATTTTGATTATTCCAAAACCTCGCAGTATAAAACCATTCTTAGGTTGACATGATCAACCTTTCCCTATTCCTTTGAGACAGTTTCTTTGACTGTGTAATTGCATAACCAGAACTCAACTTTATCTTCCTGTTAACAAAACAGAATTTTGAGCGACTGACTTTGAAGCAAATCTCGGATCACTTACCAATACCCTACAGGTGTATAATCAAAGATGAGATACAAATTTCCTGACATTTTCTGCACCATTCCCTCCAACCAACTGCCCCCCACTCTCATTTTTTTTTTGTATAAACACATCCTGATTTCACGGTATTCAAGTAATTTATTCAATTCAAATTTCACTGGAATCGCTTGGAAGCTGAAGAAGTAATTCATGCCACAATCACACTTTGCAAATACAAACATGGGATAAGTTTCCATGGCCACTATTCGACCACTTTCCCATACCGGTTTTTTATAAAAGAAAAACAATCATTGATTCTGATCCTGAGCAGGGCAATGCTTCTGAATGATAAGAAATCAACAGACTCACCCTATGCATTGTAACAGAATCTTGTTCACTCTCTGTATCCTCCACTGAATCTATGGCAGCATCCACCACATTATCTATGAGGAGAGAAACTATAAAGTGTTAGAAAAGTGAAGAAAAATTGTTACTTTTTGTAAGCCACACATATTTTATGCATTCTCCATATTCACAACTCTCATCCATCTCTCTCACTCACCTGTAAAATGTATCTCACTCTCTCTCTCTCTCTCACTCTGTTAAATTAACTCTGTTTTTTTCTCTCTCTCTCTTACTCACCTGTTAAATGTAACTCACTCTCTCTCTCTCTCACTCTGTTAAATTAACTCTGTTTTTTCCCCCTCTCTCTCTTACTCACCTGTTAAATGTAACTCTCTCTCTCTCTCTGTCTATCACTCTTTTTTGTTTTTACCCTTGCTCTCTTTTCCTCATCTCTCAGGATTCCTACCCCCTCCTCCTTCCCCTTCTCTTTTACTGCTCATGATTACCAATGTCTTACCACAGACTTTTAGCAGTAAGGAGGCAGATAATTGAAGTCTTTCCACAGCAGTCCGTTCTTCCTCTTGAATACCAACCAATGCACTAGTCAGTCTTTCTGTTGCTCCCAAAGCTCCCTCCTGCATGATAAAACAGAGTCAATTTTCATAAAAACATAAAACTTTTTAAAAATTGTTGCTATTTTATTTTAACATTAATTACCAACACTATCTTTGTCACAAAAAAGGTGATTAGTATGGTTAACCTCACTATATCATTTTGAGCATTAAATCTACGTTGTATATCAACTTTTCTGATTACATGTACCAAGTTAAGCTATACTGATTAGATGAACCTCTTTAAAATCCATTACTGTCCTTCAAACCTTGTGCTCTTTATCATGAACAAGATCCATAGTATCATCATCACCATCATTACCATCATTATCCCTATCCTCCCGCTCCTCCTCTTCCACCTCATCATAATCATCACCATCCTCATCATTATCATCATCATCACCATCATAATCCTGATTGTCATCACGATCATCATCATCACTATCATCATTATCACAATCATCATCATCATCATCATCATCACTATTATCATCATCACCATCATCATCATTATCATCACCACAATCCTGACCATCATCATCAATATCATCATCATCATCAAAATCCTGATCATCAATATCATCATCATCATCATCATCATCATCATCATCAAGATCCTGATCATCATCCTCACCACCACCATTTCCATATCATTATCCATCGCCATTAACCACCTTTAAATTTCCCTCTACCCCTGCTTTCATGTTCTCTAGTTCAACTTTTACTTTCCTGTCCTCCTTGTGTTCCCTTATATTTTATCCTCCTGCTCACTTTAATTTCATCTTCCTACACCTTTCCATCCACCTTCTTGACTGTAATTTACCTGTGTTTTGGAAGAGACCTCACTTGGCACAGCAGTTGCTAGGTTCAGTACCGATGAGATCTGGTCCACGTCATCTACGGAGATAGAGGATGAGGCAGCAGGCTTTAGAATCGTCACCATCCTTTCCCTTATCTGGATTAAACAAAGTCAGCAAGAAATACCTGATATTGGTATGTATATGCAGAGAGGTAATCCCTTGCTAGTAATAGACAACTTGGGTTACATAAATTATAGTTACTCAATATTTCTATCACAGTAAAACCTCTATCATAGTAATTTTAACCCCTACCATGCCATGGGCGGCAAATCCTGCCCCAAAAATGAGTGTTGAGCATTTTGTTTAGGCTCAGAATGGCTTGAAAATTCTTTCTCACTCAGAACCCTGTGCCGTTAATATAATATTTATTCATATGCAATATATCTTTGCCCAGTTTGCTCAAGAAAAAAGGCACTGAAAGTTAATATTTAACTCTTGCAAGTTTATGTTTGACAAGTGCTCAAAAATTTGGTGGCATGGAAGGGGTTCAAAATTTCCTTATCATGTATCACAAATTTAGTGCCGACTTTTGCTATTGGCAGGGTTTATCAACTTCTCATCTCTCCCCCTCCTTCATCTCTCCCTTCTCTCACCCCTCTCCCTCTCGTTCTCCTACCTCTATCCTCCTTCATATCATTCTCTTTTCTTCTTTCCTTTTTTTCTCTCTCCCCTGTTCTTTCTCCATTCCTATTTTGATTTCTCTTCTCGTTTAACCTCCTCCACCATTTTTGTCTAAAAGAACTATAAGTATTATCATGTCCACAAAGATATCATTTTTTTTTTGACTACTGCGAGATTTCTCACCCCCATCTTGATTTCTGAATTCAGGGCAGTATTTGATGATGTTCCCTCAGGTTGGGCTGATCCAGATGCTGAATCTATACCAAACATAAGAAAAAAAAAACATTGATCGCATAATTAATACTTACTAGTACAGGGACTTCAACAAAAATAACAAATGAAAAAAAAAAATTTAAGAAGTGGAAGCAACAACCCATGAAATTTATCACATATGAAATATTTTGAATATCATGCAAGACCAGATTTCACTCAATTTGGACCATGCTGAGAAGCCTTAAAAGTACACAACTTGAATTGCTACCATCATCATCATTCTCCTCATGAACTGATCAAATTTCGAATCATCACCATAATCATCAGCTCAAAGTTCAACATCAACTTCAACATCAATACCAACAATCAACATCAGTATCATAATCACCATCATCATCTTCCAAACATTTTTTCCTTGAGACAATATGTACTGTATGCCCCTCTAAACCCCTACCTGTATTAAGGATGTCTGAGATGACCCTGGCATAACTGGTAGCATAGTCAGAGTATCCTGTAGATGCTTCAGAGACCATGCTGTTTGTCAGGTCTGTCAGGGTGTTGGCTAGATCACCAGACGAGGTTGCATTGAACGGATGCACCTAGAAACAAAAGATGTTTCATTCTATAGTCAGGAAACGAAGATATTCTGCTCTACTAAACCTCATATTACTGCAATAACCCAGTTACTTATACTTGTATTCAAATAATTTCTTGGTACTGCAAAATTTCAATATGGCACGAAAAAGAGACATGATAACGAAGCTTTTCGACCTGCACTCATCAGGTTATCACGCAGGTATATAACAAATTACTTGAAATCAATATACTCGGGTTCACCGAGTATGTTGATTTCAAGTATACCTGCATGATAACCTGATGAGTGCAGGTCGAAAAGCTTCGTTATCATGTCTCTTTTTCGTGCCATATACTTGTATTCTTGTATGTTCACATGCACCTTGTCGTATAAAGAATTGCAATCACAAATCTGATTTGATATCAATCTCTAGTTAAGTTGCCATTGATTCAAATACACCCAGTTCTTAGATATGTTCCGTTATTCTTGAATCAAATGATCCAAGCAATTCTTACTTTGATTTCCATGTTGGAATCCACAGCATAAGTTCCATAGACATCACTGATCTGTACTTTGACATCAACGATGTAGTCATAATCAGATAATCCAGTGGGGAAGAATAGGTCCGAAGAGGCAGGGACAGTACCTTTACAACAAAAAGTCAATATGATATACTCTGAAACATCACCATCAACTCCTCCTCCTCACCATCATTACCAGCATCACCATCACCATCACCATCACCATCACCATCACCATCACCACCACCACCATCACCATCACCACCACCACCACCACCACCACCACCACCACCACCACCACCACCACCACCACCATCACCATCACCATCACCATCACCATCACCATCACCATCACCATCACCATCACCATCACCATCACCATCACCATCACCATCACCAGCACCATCACCATCACCATCATCACCATCACCACCACCATCACCATCACCATCACCACCACCAACACTATCATCTCTCAAGCATCACTCACCAGAGTAAATTAGAGGCCATATAGCACTGGTATCTTGAGTGCTGAGCGAAACTGTCTCAGCGACACCCCTCGCCTTGGCCCTGACAGCATAGAGCAGAGGTAAGCAGGCTTCATTGATCACCATCCAATCCTGACAGATGAATGAGAACTTGGTCACTGCCACTGTGCCTTCCAGAGGAGAGATGGAGCAGGTACCGCCGTATGGAGGGGCATCGATGTCAAGGGTCATTGACATATCAGCTGAAAGATGATGCATTACAGGTTTGAACTACTGTTTCACAATCAAAAAAATTTCCTACATGTAGTGGTTCAACTGTTTGTGTGCTTGCAATTGGCTTTTTAGATATGTGCATCAATTAGATCTGATTATTTAAATCTGGGGACCTAATTTAAATAGTCTGGGGACCTAAACTTAAACATAACTATACTAAAGATATGATTAACAATTTGGCACGAGGTCCATCAGAGTGCATTAATGGGAGTATAGAAGATAGTGAATGTGTAAGGCTATTACAGAGATTTTAAAGAGAATGCAAGGTTAAAGTTGACATTCATATGTAGTAAATATTCATCCAAACAAGTCAGTGTGTATGAATCTTTTCTGAATAAATGGATATGTGTAAAAAAATAAACCTTGCTATATATTTTCACAGACAAAACTACATTTTCTACAGTTCTGCAGAGATTAAAAATGGGTATGCACTGGAGTAATTAATGACTTACCTTTTGTATTGAAAGTAGGCGAGTACGAGGCCATCAGATCTATCTCATACTGCTCGCCTTCTTCAAAGAATCCACTACTAATTGCCAACAAATGATTAGATGAGGTAGTGATCTGGTTGGTCAGTGATGAATAGGGCAGCCATGCATCTGGGGACAATGTCTGCTTCTCATTTTCCTGGTATACTGCCAGCTCCCATCTGCAAGAGGAAAATTGAGATTTGTCCTTATACTTGTGGTTTTTAGATAAATATATCACAGCATGGGAAGCAACATATATACATATCCCAGATTATATTTCATGTTGGAGTCTTTCTAGTGATTGATCTTGAGAATTTGTTAGGAGTACAAACAATCAAAGCATCGTTTTCTAAAGTACCACACCTACTAGAGGATTTCATAATAATTTTGTGTACATAACAAGTCAAAATGATCAGGACCCAAATTAAATAAAACATACAAATTGTTAATTATCTAAACAAATGTACAGAAAATATTTCATAGGGTTGTATCTGGAACATATTTGGTAAAAACTTCACATCCATCCATTGCATCACTTCCAATAAATGCATTTGTCAACAAATACAAAGTATTATACCTCATACATAGATTCTTATTCACTGATTGGTCAAAACTATATCACATGACACGGCGCATCTCGATCTATCATTGCGTCAGAGGGTTTTTGGCATTCTATCAATTGACCTTCAGTCAAATAATAGAATGCCAAATCCCTGTGATAGAACGCGTAACCCCTCCACGACTTTTGCACACGTACGTACACAAAATTTGGTTCAGGTTTTAGGAGCGCTTCGCGGGTTGCTAGGCTACGACTATATACGCGCAGTGCGTAAGAGTGACTTAGTAACTGATCGAGAGTTAGTCCTTGACAAATCATCTTTTATTTTTTTACTACCCTTTCTGCATTTGCTGTTTTCTATTAAAACATTACATTCCTTACATGGATTCGCTTTTATAGAGTCATGTTCACTTTTTATTGTATGCATGTATTTCATTGTATGTATTTATATGTATATGTTCGGCATCTGTGGAAATAAAATTGAATTGAAAGTGAAATTGAAAATTGAGATTAGAAGTACTAAAGGAGAAGGATTTGGAGCAGTTACATGTACTCAAGGAAGCAGATAGTAAAGAGACAAAGATACAAAAGATACAAAGAGACAAATCAAGTACGAGGTCTCTATCTTTGAGGATTACTACTCAACATGCAATATTGGTGACATCGAGAACATGAGCGATGTGCATTTGGATAATCTTCTTTCAAGATTTTATGCAGGAGCTTGCAAAAAGGCCGGAGAGCTGTACTGTAAGAAAACGATGCAAGCGATTCGTTATGGCCTGCAAAGGCATTTCCAAACCACTCGCAATGTTGATATGGTGAGGGGCACTGAGTTCAAAGGTTCCAACAAGATCTGCAAAGCCTTTCTGGAAAAGTTGCAGAAAAGTGGAAAGGGTAACGTCAAACGACACCCGCCAGTGAGCCCAAGTGACATGCAACGCATTCAAGAAAGCCTGGATTTGAATACTGCCGAAGGGTTACAGCGGAAAGTCTTTGATATTATGATTTATTTTGCCAACCGTGGACGAGAGAATGTAAGAGAAATGACACCAGATGATTTTGAGCTGCACACGGAGGAAAACGGTCGCTGCTATTTTTCAGTGAGCGATAAACTGACAAAAAATCACCACGATGATGATGAGCAGTCACAAGCAGGACTCATGTTTGAGATACCAGTCACCCAAGATGCCCAGTGAGTTATTTTATTAAGTACAAGAGTAAGTTGCAACCTCTTTGTCCATGGATGTGGCAAAGACCAAGATCAAAGGTTAATGAAGATGATCCCGAGTCGTATGTAAACATGCCAATAGGAAAAAATCAGCTGGGAGACTTTACCAAAATCATATCTGAAAATACTGGATGTAGAAAGTACATAAACCACTGCTGCGCGCTACGAGTGTGACATCACTAGATCACACCGGTTTGCTACAAGACGTATCATGACAGTTTCTGGGCATCAATTAGAAACTAGTGTCAAATACTACAGTCGCACCAGTGAGGCCCAAAAAGAAGGTATGTCTGATGCAATTTGTGTCAGGCCAACTGTAGATCCACAGCCCGGGCCTAGCAAAGGTCTAGTTCTTACTCCCAGGACCAGGTCTTTGTCCAGACCAAAGCCTACAGTGTGTTTAGCACCGGCAGCTGTTATCCTGGCAAACCATTCAATGAGTGATAGCCAGGTTGAAGTTCTCCTCAACGACATTGCTGAATCACCAGCCATATTGCAAGACATCACAAATTCTCCTGTGAGGTCACATCAACAAACACAGCTAACACAAATGTTAATTTTCATGGCTGTGTTGTAAACATTTATAATAAATATGCGTCTCGGGCCTATAGGACTGTAAATATGTTCCTGTGTTGCACACAAAAGACTGTAAATATGTTACTGTGAGGAGCAAAGTCAAAGACTGTTGATGGTGGATTTCTTTTACTTTTTAGCATTGCATATTTGAAACTCTTTTGAACTTCGAAAGACTGTAAATATGTTGTTACTGTGAGGAGCAAATAGGAGAATCGGATCTTCTTATTCTGGTGAGTAAATGCTCTTGATCTCATTTCCTGTTTGTTAGAGCTAGACCTACAGCTGTAGACCTATTCATGAATCAATGAAAAGGATGAGGTATATAAAACAACTGCTCTGTAATCGGATGGTGGTGGAAATTATCACTCCATCAGTGGTGTTCATACCGGCCCTTGTATGAACACCACCTTGGGAGTGATAATTTCCACCATCATCCTCATGAGCAGTCAATATTTGTATACTATCAAACTCTGTATTTCTAAAGAACGTGGCCTACTAAAGCTTTCTGGTATGATTTTGAAGTGTTTCTGCAATAAAATTAAATCACTTTTTTCATTCCTTCCATATATTTCAACTTTCAAATTCTTTGGCATGAGTATTCTCACATGGCACTGGGGAGATTAACTTTGTCAACTTTCAAAAACATTGAATGTTGCATTTTTCAATAATTAAAAGACATACTTGTAGTAAACTGTTTGGTTGATCTCAATGTCTGCAGATAATGAGAGGACAGCTCCAATTAGCCATCTGTTCTGAGGATTGATCTTGTCTCTGCAGTTTGCTTTACACCTGTCAGATAAATGATACAAAGCTGCTTTAACATTTAACAGCCATTCCAACACTAATTGCAAGTTGCTTTGAAGGAAAGCCGAAGAATTAGAGAAACTGATTGGTGAAAATTTCAGCAAAGTCAGATAAACAAAGAGAATTCTATGAATTTTTAAGAATTAAAATCACTATACCGTACATGAGGGAATTTAAAATTGGCAAATGGGTAATGCCAATGTGATGTAATGTCGGCCAACACTCCCATTTGCTCAAATGAATTTTTTTTACTAAAATATGATTTCTAAATAAAATAAGCACCAAGCAGGATTTTCTTTCCTGAAGGACCTAGAAGAACATGCTATCCATCCATATTGATTACTGCACCGAGGAAAACAGCAAACTTACTTCAGGTAGACATCTGGAATGAATCCATCCACCACATAGATGGTTTGAAGAGCAGTGGCATTCCTGTAACCATCAGACACATACAGCTTGAACTCATATTCCATGTTTGGGTACAGGTAGTATGTATCAACAGTGAAGACTCCTGAATTGACCAACAACAGACCTAGAAGTGGAAAATGATAGAAGATAATAAATAACATCCTCTCTATGTAGCAAGATATTTCTAATTTGACATTTTAAGCATGTCAAACCTCTACTCAAAAGCTTGTCTCATGCAATATTAAGTTGGTGAAAAGCACATTATGAACTGTTGTTTAAAACTACCTTACTTTTGAAAACTACTTTGAACTATTCCCCTCTTGTCCTTTAATGGATTTTCCTTCAAAAGAGAGATTACATTTTACAAGCTTTAACAAATTGTTAGGGAGAGACATTTTCCCCAACAAGAGTTGCAATACATGTATTTAGAGTTTACCAGTCATGTATCCGTACAATTACATACAAAACTATCTGGGAGAAATTCAGAATCATAAACACTGATCATTAACTCACCTCCAGGTAAAGAGAGATTAGAAGGTCCTCCATTACGTCCAAAGCACCCTCCGACATCCAATGCTTCCTTCTCAAAATCACCATTGACCACACTGTCGTACAAGAGCACTGAGAAGTCCTCATTCCACTGCTGAAAGGTCTCCAGATTGTCGATGGTGCCATTGGTAAGGATGTACCTCTTCCTCCTGCATTGCCAGATGAATGTCCAACCTAGGTGATCCTGTGGGTCTTTGTCAGGGTCATAGGAGGACAAACCAATGACAAAGAAGCTCTGTGTAGTCAAAGACTGGCTGACTGGATCATCTACCCTGTAGGACACTATTCGGCGATCACCCCCACTGATCTCTGCCACAAGATCACTTACAGCTATTGATGCATTTGTGATGGCAATGGTCGCCAAACCAGGCTCATTCTGTATAGATACATTGACAGAGATGACATGGTTGCCAGGAGAAAGTGTGCGAGCAGGGACCACAATCTTGGACAGTGTCGCACCCTCTGTAGCAACAGATGAAGGAAGTGCCACTTCCTCTAAAGTGCCATTGTCCCAAAGGAAGAAAACTTGCCAAATGTAGTAAACCAGGTTGGAAGATGTACAATTGATTGATAATGTTGTCTGGACACTGAGTCTTTGAGAGACTAGCATGGAGAGTTCACCACTATGTCCAAATGTGACAACTGGAGGATAGCAACCTGGACTTCTAATGACCTGATCAATGGAGGCTCGTTCTTGTGATACCATGTTTTGTACAAAAACCTTCACAGTAAAGACCCCTGTGGCACCAAATTCATTGTACACATCAATGGATGTCTGGCCTTCATTCCACATTTGTGTTAGACTTAGCATCTGAAGTGGCCTATCACCAAGGGTGTTTCCCAATCGGGAATCCATAGTGGCACAATTAGAATCACCAGCAGCTGCCAAGTAGGATGGTCTTGATGATAGATCTTCAAAGTCTACCAGGATACAAGCTTCTGTGGGCAAACTTGAGAAATGCACAGTGAACAACATTGATTTATTTGCAACATCAACACCAGGTCCTTCAATAGAAAGACCAGATACTGTGGACTGCGCAACTACTGTGAATGATTTTTCCATCCAACTGACAGGATTAGAAACATTGACTGATACCAGATATGAGCCTGGCACTTTGAACTTCCAGAAGTTGCGAGAAGAATCTCCTTTCCAATAACTAGGCTGGAGCTCAAAGAGAGCAGGGTCATTGTCACTTCCAAAAGACAATTCGTAAACAAGGTTTGTACCACCCAATGTAAGAACTTGGATGACAATTGCAGCATCAAGAGGGACATAGTTACCACCATCTCCCTTGGCAGTCTCATCCATGGTTTCGTCACTGACATCCCCATAGTTAAAAAAAGTATCAACCCTTGGGTTGGACACTTCCTCATATACCTCAACAGTCATATCACATTGCTGCATGACTTCAGAAGAGTTGAATAAAAAGGTGACGTTAAATGTTCCGGAGGCAGTGAAGGACTTCCAGACAGTAACAAGATGGGTAGCTGTGCTGGTGTCCAAGGACGGGTCATTTTCCCAGGTCAGGTGAAGTTCTCTCTCCCCTATACTGTCATCAAAGTCAGCAAGGTACACAACATCAGAGGGTACGGAGAAGTTTCTTGCATGGAAGAGAAGAAAGGGCACCTGGACAATCTGATAGGGAGGGGCTGAAATAGCAAAGGGACCTTCATTGATGATTGAAAACAGTGATGGAATGACGGTGAGAGTGATGGTTTCTTCAGCCATACTCATGTTGTTTTGAACACTAAGGGTGACCTCAAAGTCCTTTTTCCAACATGTTGAAAAGACATGGCTGAATACCATTTGAAGTTCGTTGGTAACGTTTTTAGAAAATGCGACTGAACCATCCCCAAAGTCAGCAGCATAGATCAAATCTGTTCCACCTAGAAGAGCGATGGTAAAATTCACAATCTCATCAGACCAAACTGTTCCATTGTCAACATGAAATGTTGCATTCTGTATTCGTGACCCTGCTATAATTTCTCCTGTTGATGTCACATAGCTCACATTGTTGAAGAGAAAGTACTCATACCAAAAGATTCCACTTGAAAAGAGGGGAATGTGGAAACTCACAGGAAAAGAGCTATCATCTGGCACCACAAAGTCAAGTATACTTGTTGAATTGTCAGCTGTATCTACCAGAGTGACATTCAATTCTACTGCTGTAGGACGCAGATCATGAAAGCCTTCATAATCTATCACAACAACAGCATACCCCACATTAGATGCATTGAGATTGACCTGTTGTTGAACACTGATCATCAGGGAATAGACAGGAGCCATTACAACGACTAACTCAACGACACTATACTGGCTGATCTCATTGTGTGCCGTAAAAATGATGGACATTTCCCCTGTTGCATTGAAACGATGTACTGCTGTCTGGCATGATGAATTCAAGGACAAGCGATCGGTAGTCCCTGTCAAGTTTGTCCCATCAGAAATCTGGATGACATACGTCACAGGACTTCCTTGATCTGCATAGACACAGATAGGCACATCTTGGTCACTTCTTACCAGGTTGTCAACTTGGACTCTCAAGTTTGTAATCTTCACCTGGACGGTAAAATTCATTGATGATTCATACACTGGAGAGAATTCATTGCTCACTTCCACTCTGAGACTGTAGGTCACAAGCTCCATGTCCGACATCCTGAGGACACACCTGGCCCTGTGATCAAGGATAAGCCAATCAAAACAAGTGCTTGTAATGTTGGCATCGTTGAGAAAGATATCCACAGTGATATCAGCCCCATCTATAATCTCAATGTCAATGATCATTTCCTCATCATGTGCCACAAAATGATCTTCCCCTACTTCAGTGAAATTGGCTGTAATATTGATGACAGGGCTTTCCGTGATAGCCTCAATGATGAACAAATCAAGTAATAGGGTGTCATTGCCAAAGGCATTCTGGGATAACAGGGAAACTGCCAGGATACACGATGATGAGGCAACAAGACTCAACGTTGCACCCCAATCTGGAAAGCAATTTTTTAAGAAAAGAGAATTAATTTATATTCTTCACAGAAGTTATCAGGTTGCTATTATATTCAATATAACAATGATCATATCACCTATGCCATACATGTATGTCACAGTATTTGAAGTACATGTATGACTGAAGGTAATGAGTAGCTGAATTTAAATTAAATTGTTTTTTCTTCGAACCTTCAGTAACATCACTATTAAATAAAATTAAATCTGTATTCTCAAATAACAAGGAAGCTTACATTGGGAGTCACAACAAAGGTGGGGGAAGGGACTGATATGATATTTACATTTCAGTCTACTCTAATAAACATATGTCACACGCATCTCAGAAATGTTGAGGAATGGCATGCTGTGCCTTGTTATCTCATATTGCTTTGCATATTACAAACAAAGCTTGATAACTATACCTTCATGTTTGAGAGTAATGTTAGCAAGATCACAGGACCCAACAGAAGCAGCTGTGACAGTGACCTCTGATGATCCTTCCCATACTGTGATGGAAACCTCCGAAGCATTCCCTAGTGTCACTTCATAGGTGACATTGGGTGCTGTCAAGGAAAATGAAGGAAGGTGTAAATGTTTCAAGATTAAAATTTTGCATAATATGATAATTACAACTTTATTTTATTGCATGATCAAAAGACATGAGTAGTCCACCTCAAACAGAACTACATGTATTCTCTAGATCAAGTTTATTTGAATTATACACATATTGTATGAAAATTTAAATTTATTTCACATATAAATATGTTGCAATATTAATACATGCATAGCAACATTTAATTTTTACATCGTTCTTGGGATCCGATATTGATTTCTTTTTAAAGGTGCATATCGTTTCATGAATTCTGACATTCATTTTGTTTAGATGTGGATATTCATATGTGAATTATGAGCAATCCATTCCAAGTAAGCGACGATGCATGTCAACAATTATCTTCACTAAAGTTATGTGTGACTGGGAAAACGTTCAGGAGAGCAAATCATATTTTTCTTCCTTCTCTTACAGACGCTGTAAAACCAAAGCACCCACAAAAATGCCTGAAAGTCCATGATACATGATTGTACAGTGAACCACAAGAACAGTGAAAGAAATCTACAATGAAAACAATGATACTCCCATCCCTGAGGATCAGTCAAGGAGAATTACCATAATTGCACAGTACAGTGCATGACTTCACCCTTCTTCTTT
The DNA here is from genome assembly GCA_025617745.1 of Heliocidaris erythrogramma. Taxonomy (NCBI): domain Eukaryota; kingdom Metazoa; phylum Echinodermata; class Echinoidea; order Camarodonta; family Echinometridae; genus Heliocidaris; species Heliocidaris erythrogramma. The sequence continues at coordinate 7,308,933 of CM046857.1, forward strand.
ATATGAGAAAGTACACTCACCTTCATAATTAACATGCCATGACAGAGACATCACCCCTGATACTGTCAGAGGACTATCATCATATTCTTGAGACGGCCCTGTGTCATTCAGTGTGATGTTGGGCAATGGAGGATTGTGAGTCACAAGGAGTGACGCCTGACAGATAAACAAATGGAGCGATTAGAAACATTCACCATCTTTTCCAAATGATCAGCATCACGTTCAAAGAATTTCTAGTTGTCAATTAGCTTCATGACAATACATCATTGTGCATAAGAGAAGAATTCAATATTTCTAAAGACCAACATTTCTTCTTTTTTTTTCTTTGGGACCAAACTTGACCCCTTTGGAGTAAAGACTTTTTCCACTATTGCTCTTAAAGTACATGTATGCTTTCATACAAAAAAAAAGAAAAATGCATTATTGTGAATATTCTGTAGATTACTACATGTATGGAGGTACATTTATCATATATTCCTAATGTATGGCCTGATTTTCTGCTCATACATGATTTTTCCTATGTAATTCATTTAAATCATTTGTGGTATTTCATTTGTTTGTATTTTGCTCTAAGTTCTTGCATCAGAAATGATAGCCTTGCAGCTTGTTCCAGCTGATTGCAGGTTTTTCTTTTGTTTGTATATTTGTTTGTCTATTTGTGTGATAAAACATATACTTTTTTTCTTTTTTAATAAAACTTACGACCAATATTCCAGAACCATGGAGGGTCTTCCCCTCAACCGTAATATTATACAGTCCAGGTTCAGTCCATGTGTGATACACCATGTTGCACATGTTCATCATTGCCTCTTCACCATCTCCAAAGCTCCAATAAAACTTGTCCAGTTGGGTTTCAAATATGGCTTCCAGAAGGATGTTATCACCAACCAAGCCTAAGATAAGCAAGTCATTTATGGGTAGGTCATGGGTCAACATCTACTTTCTGTCAACATCCATATCATTATCATAGCAAAAAGTTACTAGAATATCATTACTTCATGCTTTAATACTGATTACTACATACCGTTATCATTATTGTGAGATGCAATCATATTTTTTCTTTGGATCGTTATTATAATTATTGCGTTATTATCATCATGAAGGTGAAACGCCTCCTAAAAAGTACTGCATTACAAATTTGCATGTCTGGTCATTATAAATGCTTTCAATTCTAATCTGTCTGTATTAAATTCAGTCGGTTTAAAAAAAAATTAAGAATAAGGGTACATGATAATAATTTCAATTCTGGTTTCGTATAGTCTATATCACATTTGTCTCTGTATGCTTCCAAATTGGATTGGAAAATATTACCCTTACCATTAGCTCCCATTTGATGAGATTATGTGTAATTAAACAAGGAGTGAGGATCTACAAAGGAGCAGGTTAAGAAAGATGAAGTATTGCAGAGTGAAAGCTTACCATACAATGGTATAACAATTTCTATCCCTTGATATGGAGCAGGGGCCAGAGTGGACACCATCTCCTCTCCTAGAGGGTTGGTCAAGGTCACATTCACCCACGAGGTATCCCACATCCCAACATTGGTGTTCCTGACCCAGATACGAGATGGCTGTACCACCACAGCCCTCCACTGATGTTCCCCAGGCACAGATACGACTCCATCATACTCCAAGATACCATCCCCTGTGAGCCTGGCATTGACAGGGGACAACTCCTGGTCCACCGCTGTTGATCGTCTGACGATGGCTGCAGAATCAGGGACCAGTACCAGGAGATCTCCTCTGCGGACTTCCACCCTGTCCTGCTCATTTAGACGAGCGAAATACCTCCCAGTGGTAGGAATTTTCACATTAAAACTAGCCACTGATTTGTAGGTGGTGAAAAGAGTTGGTAGAGTGGTGTCAGGAGTGGGATTGATGCATCTTCTCTTGGTGAAGCTGAAACCACCCTGCTTCTGGCAGCTGTAGCTTGTTGATATCGGCAACACTGCTTCAGCTGGTTTTGTATTGTTCTCACATTTCATGCTGTCATTTGCCAGTGGGCGCAAAACCTACAGGAAATTAAAATATGATTAGTCTTTTACATATTACCATTATGATATACAAGATGTCAATACTTAATATCTTAATTTCTTTAATTCAGGTAAAAAATCAATGCACTCCTATCTCCATTAATCCATTAATCCAATAATTGAACAATAATCTAATTTGTATTACCTGTGTGTCATCTTCTCTGCATCAATCCTAATTTACACACTCACTTTCTAATGATATATTCCTCAAAGAATCTCCAAATTTATTTTGCTTATCAGAATATGTCACCAATGTTTGGAACAGCACTTTTTCCTTTCAGTTGCAGAGCACTTCACATTAGGTCCCACTGCATTTGGGCTGTATATTTTATACTCTACAGTATATAGGCCACTTTTTCCTGTAAATTTCTATTGGAGCATTTCAAAATCTTTCACAATACCTCTAGGGTGACATATCCCACAACTTGAACATCAAGATCGAATCCAACCAGCAAGCCGTCTTTAAGGACAGGATCCTTGGCCTTAATGTAACGTTGATCAGAAGACAACGGCTTCAACAGCTCTCCAGGAGATTGAGAATGGGTTATAGGAGCAGAATCACCAGGGGCGAAGATGTCATCTACTCCAATATACTCCACTCGAGAATCTAAAGTTAGGTGAAGAATTATAATCTTCATGCAATTAGTTGATAACAGTTGTGTTAATTAGATAATAGGTAATTATCACATACAGTGCATATCAATAACTGAAAAGAATATTACTCAAATACACTTCACTTGAGAATTTAAAGTTTGTTGAGAACAGTTGCATTAATGGGTAAAGGGTAGTTATCATAACTTTCACTTGTCTATAAACATGAAATATCCACCTTTAAAATGATTTTAAATAAAAGAAAAAGAGAACAATCCTTCTTTGTCCAAGTTTTCTGCCAAATTTTGTTGATGGTGGTGGGTTCTAGATAAAAGAAGATTGATTAATAAAAGCATTGTCCTTTAGCCTCAACAAAGGAATTTAATGACCTGTATATACCCATCCATCAAGGATCAACAATCCATACATACTAAATCAATATGCTCTTCTGCAGTAGCTAAATCAATAAAATCAATTCCGGGAGATATCGAAGTAGGTCCTTCATCAATTTAAACACCTAACTTCATCTTTCTCAAAATAAACATGCAGTATGAACAATGGTTTCACATGCTTTGAAAATTTTAAGCAAAATGTATGTGTTACAGCTATCAAATATCGGATGAATATCATTTCTGCCTTGGCAGTTGATCCAAAAAATTGCTACATGTAAACATTAATCTTATCATCTAAGACATTCATTTTCATTACTGTTTGCGTAAATATTGACTTGTCATATAACCTTTAACTTGAATGCAAATGATACAAAGAACATGTACAAAACAGAAATTTTAAGAAACAATGTTGTTGTTAGAGATGAAGTTCTAACAAAGTATCTTATTGTCAGTTGAGAGCCAGTCTGGCATTAACTATGTTTCAAATGGTTAGTTAACATTCTTTTGGCTCTGAGCAGAAAATACAATACCTAGTTTAATGTCCAATTTATCTAACCTTTCGTATGCTGAGAGCCAGAAGGCCGTTCACTCATATAAGTTAACGCCCTTTTGGCTCCAAGCAGAAATTGTCATCATCGTTCAGTGTTCATGCATGCATGAAAAAATTCCCAGCTGTCATTTTCCCATCACCTGATACGTTGAAACTATCCAACACTGCGTCCTCTTCAAAGAAGGCAGATAGCTGCATGTTTGTTCCCATAGCAACAGTGATGTCACAGTCATAGCTCTGACTCTCTTGGTTACGGTTGGGACAGGTGATGGAGATGTCGCTGATGGGGATGTGGATGGATACAGGGTGGATCCAGTCAGTTCCAGGTCCTGCTTGGACTAGTCTGAGGTGTATGGCATGTAGGCCAGGACTCCTGAAAAAAAAATACACATCTTCATGTAATCGCAATGAAACAAACGATCCTGAGTACTGAGAAATACTATACTTATAAAAACCTACAGTATAATTATTCAAGTATTAATAATATTACTTCGTTGTTTTTGTCACACACTCCAACAGTAAGAGCCCAGCAACTTTCAGAAAAATATGTAACAAAATGATGTTATCTTCTATGTTAGTAAAACGATGTTAATTGTCATAACAAATCAAACTCAGGACAAGTCATTAGAATTGATTTCTTAAAGATGGCTGTGCTCGCGTAAAGTTTACAGAGACATCTGCGCAAGCACCAATGATTAGTGTGCGCAATTTCAGTTTTAACATAGGTTTCCTTAACATGAAAGGTAACATAATTTTCAGAATATGGCCCCTGGAATTAAATGGCATCAACAGGTAGGAGAAAGGGGGACATCGATCAGAGCATTTTCTTTGGCATTTTCACTCTACAATGCATCAAAAAATCTGTCTTCATAACACCCAAAATTTGCCTTGCAAGTACAAGACTTGCATATACATGGTTAAAATATCAGCATGTGTTACGCAAACTCAGAAGGAGATCATTGTATTAACGAGACTTTCATGCACAAGACTGTAAACATACAACAAAAGAGTTTCTTCATGTCACTTCATTTCTTTTTATTTCACATAGTAAAGTCAATTTTCAATAACCAAGATATTGTTCTTGCACAGTCTTATATGAAATAATAGATAATTTTCCTTGCTTGTGATATAGCTCTAGTAAGGAAAGCGCGTATTAAATGCTAGTTTTTTAAATAATTATTATTATTTTCCAAAACTGACAACAAACTTTCACCTTCATACTGACTTACATGAACGTATGTTCAAATTGCATCCCCTCCTGCCACTGCCCCGCATAATGAAATGGATAGTCGTCATCGAAGCTGATGTCGATGGTCACCGTCTGGTTGTCCGTCTGGTTCAAGGTGGTTGGGTTGGTGAGCGTGAAGATCAGAGGTTCAAATGCAGGGAAGTCTTGATTCAATGGAAAAGAAAACATCTTTGTTTCAAGATGGGGTCTATAGAGAGTGTGTGTGCAATATACCAAAATAAAATCATATCCAACAGGTTTGATTGAAAGAATGTTATAAGGATGATATTCAAAAGCTCCAATATATTGACCAGTTTCAAGTACATACATTTCTACAATTATATTCACTCACTACCATGTCTCATTTTATGAACCCTAATGCAATTCTAAAACCTTTACATTTTATATTGGTTATGATGTCTTTCAGCCTCAATTTGCAAGGGATTCCTTTGCAGGGTTTGCTCAAGGTGTCGACACAAATTTGTGCCTTTAGAAAATAGTCTTGACATACTATCTGCAAAACAATTTGTACGTTGTTTGGAAAAATTATATTTCCTCTCTAAATATCATAACATCGGGTACCTCCCCTAGCAAAATGTGTAGTGGTCTAGTGATAAGTCCTGGACTGCGGGTTCAAATCCCTGGTGCAGTACAGTGTCTTTTGGTATGACATTAATCTATTGTTGCCACACTCGACCCAGGTGAAATGCTAGAGCACTTAAGAGCAGTCATGGTAAAGCTGGGGTAATAATTATGGAGTGCCAGGAGTGTCAAGTGTAACAGACATATGCGCTATACAAGAACCCACTATTATTATTTATATTATATTGGATGGCTCTGAATTGGATACCAGAGAATATTCCACGAGTTAGGGCCAATATTGCACAAATCGAAGCTGAGTGCAATACTGGCCCTAACGAGTGGAATATTTTCTGGTATTCCGTGAAATAAAGCCATCCAATCTATACCCTACAGGAAAATGATTCAGAACTTAATATCATTGTGACCACACAAGTTTGACTTAACCTCTTTATGACGTCATGTGCGTATGTGTGTATGCGCTGCATTATTTGCGCGCACGCAAACAGACCAGACAAAATATGGCATAATATTGCACGGTTTAGTAGGCCTACTGTAGCCTATGGGGAATTCATTGTTCCGTGCAATATGCTCTCATATTGCACACGCAAATCAAGCAGACTTAAATATGCGTTTTTAATGTGCGGCTAGAATGCCTTATACATGTATAGATAATAATAGATAATAATATTATATATTACATGAAATTCACTACAGACTGCCGGGCATTATGGTGAAAACTACCGACTGGGCATAGTTCTGCTCGCACATACAATGCATTATTATGTCTTTTTACGCGCGCGCGTAGCTTTGGCAATTTAGATACGCAGGAGGGCAGCCGGCACCATACATGTACACCGAACGAAATTTCGAAAGAGCGATCGATGAGAATTACGTTACGGTACCGTATTTCATCTGTCTGAAATGAATTTCTGAGCTAACGAAGGATGCGCTATACAAAACAAATGTCGTCTGCTTCTTTTTCGCGTCACGTTAAAACCATGGCCCTCAGTGATCTTGCAACTGTGCTATGCCCCTCGACAGTCGTCTCGGGGCATAGCACAGTTGCGAGCTCACCTCGGGCCATAGTTTTAACCGTGCCCCTCAAAGCAGTCAACATTTGTATATTATTTTATTTTTAACCAATCCCATAAAACTTCTGACCAACTGTTCTAACCAAAAAGCCACTTTTTCATTGTTGGACTTTCCAATGAAGACCCTCAATATAATATGTGGATATAAAATAGCATACGAGTTGATCAATGTTTTCTCGATCCTGTTGAAGAATGTTATTGATAAATGAATAAATGAAATACCTGTCTGATTCTGAAGTTCTTGAATCTGGACTCCATCCAGAGCCATTGGCACATCATAAACTGACACATGTTTCTCTCCACCACATGACTGAGATGGAGATGAGTCACATGACTGGTCACATGATGAGGTGTTGTAGCTGGTGCCCAGCTCATCCACTGATGAAGTCAAACAAAAGCAAGCATTCCCAGACTTCAGAACTGCATGGCTGCAAGAATAAAACCAATATGAACAAATAATTTCGCTATTACCATGAATCATCTGCTTAAGGATTACAGGGTATCGTTTCATCAAGTTAACAAGTTCACCGACATCCCAATGAAATGCGTGTATTAAAATCAACACAAGTTCCAATGGGATGTTGGCAAACTTGTACTTATGTTTTGATGAAACGCTGCCCAGGGTTTTGAAGCCTTTTCGCTTTACTTTTCAACATTACATTACTTTTCTTTTATCTATTACAAATGTGTTGCTTCCGCCTTCCTCTCATTATCTCTCCCCCTCTCACTCACCCTCTTCTTTTCCCCCTCATTGTCCTCCTCCAATCTCCCTTCCTCCTCATCTCTCCTCCTGTACATGCCCTCACCAAGTCTCACAACCTATCCATCCTTCAACAGAAACTAAGAAAGAATATGATGTGCTACACATATCAAAATGCATATAATACAACTCACTCCTCGATCCTAATTAAATGATTGGTTGAGCGCAGTCTTGTGTGATTCATATTTTGTATGTGGGTGCGTGTAGAAATTAGTGCACTTATACTTTATGTGCACGCTGAAGCTCAGTGTAAGCCTACTGAACATGTGGTTTACATGTCATCGATAATGATATGAACCAATCTTTAAAAAGACTTGTTTTTAAACAAATAACATGGATCTAGGAGTTTCGTTGAATGAAACAAATGATGCATGTCTCCATTCGTTCATAATACGACCTACCCGCTAGTACTCTTGTTGAGGTTGTTTATGCACCTACATGTATCATCAAAGCCTTCAGGCTGACTGAGTATGATAGATACACACAGCCTCAACTCGAGTGCGGATAGATCTTATAATGAACTCATTCTCATGCATCATTTGTATCTTGTAAAATCAGAATCTGAATAGGAGTAACAAAAGCATACCTGTAGTTTTTTGATTCACAGATAGCGATGCATAGGTCAGGGGTTACGACCCTCCAGTTATAGTCTCCTGGGTTGACATAGGGAGTAGGACAGCTGCCATTGAAACTAGGAACAGGATCATCATAGCAACCAGGAAAAGCTTACAAAGGAAATAAAATAAGAGAAATTAAATTCGCAAATTAGATTCACAAATCTTGCTCATTTGCCAAGAATGACAGAACTGTGAGGAAAGACACATGCATCTCAAATGCGATCAACTGATAACAGGTACAGAACTACACAACACATTTTTCTCATTAGTACATGTATGTATCTGATTTGAAGTTCTTTTGCCAACACAATTTTGAATGTTCTATGTAAATTAAACAATACATACATGTACTAATTATGTCTGATGGATATGCTAAATGATTATTTGGCATCTAAAAAAATCATTCAGAATTATGTATGTTATCAGCCTTTTAGACTCTATACACAAAATCACTCACCAGCCTCTTGCTCTGTCAAAGTGATGAAAGTTACTGATATCTGGAAAGAAAAATAATACAATTTATCTTCTTTTTATTAATTGTATTATTGGAATTTTGTCCAACATTGCAATGTATAAACAACAGATAAACTTGCATTTTAGAACATATGCTTCATTGACATTTTTGTTTTAGCAATTTTCAAAATAATGTGACTCGTGTATAAGGAAAATCATTATCAAATATATACTGAGAAATTCCCCCATAGTGCCTTACAATAAAAATTAAGCTAGGAGCCAAATATGCATGTTTCATTCTTGATTGAATGTAAAATGATTTTGCAAAATTTTCTTCTACACTTCCAGATAAATTCAGATAACTATTGTTAACACAGATCATTTTATAATCCTTTAATCTGTATTTAAAATGCATGATTCCAGTTAATAAACAGTCATACTTACCACAGCAATAAGAAATATAGTCCATTTGATGTCCATCATGCTATCAAACTGGCTAAATATTTTTCAATTAATCTTTCTTATGCAAATAAAATACACCCATCATTGAAATGTTTCACATATCATCTCACCATCACATCTACCAAACAAGTTCATTGATTTATCTTAGAAAAAAAAAATCAATCTCTTTCTATCATATTTAGTCCAAAATATTCCTCTAATTAGTTCTTGATCCAATGCCATTTCTATAGCAATAACAAATTGTTTACTGGTAGTGGCAGGACTGAGATCAATAATTTTGGTGGCAGCTTCTAGTCAGGCATAAAACAATAATTGATTTGGGTGGCAAAGGGAGTTAATTATGATTCTTGATACGCTTTACTCTCTCTCTCTCTTTATCTCTCTTTCTCTAGATGTCTATATAGTTCTCTCTCTCTCTCTCTTTGTCTCTCTGTCTCAACTAAACTAGCTCTCTCTTTCTCGCTGACTATATAGTTCTCTCTCTCTTTCTCGCTGTCTATATAGTTCTCTCTCTCTCTCTGGTCCTCAACTAAACTAGCTCTCTCCTTCTCTCTCTCTCTCTCTGTCTCTACATGTATTTATCTCTCAGCTAAACTAGCTCTCTCTCTCTGTCTCTCTCTATCTCTCAGCAAAACTAGCTCTCTCTCTCTCTTTCTCCTCTCCTTTATTTCACCATGTATCTTCTTTTTTGTCTTCCAATCTTTCACATTCTCCAAAATTCTCAGTATTTAATAATCCAACAATTTAGATTAGTTCATTCTTTTTACACTAATGTAGTAGCTATGAGGTGGAAACAGATACATGTATTAAATCCTAAATATTATTCCAATGAAGGTTTCTTTCATCAATATCATAAATAAAAAGAAACGCTTTAAACTCGGTACTCCTCTTTCACTTTTTAGTTTTGTTGATATGCCACACTGATGCTACTTGAAATAATAAACATATCAAATTACATCATGCCACTGTTATCTGAAGTATGAAAATATAATTTATTACATATATAAACCAATATCATCTATCAATTTTAGAAAGACATTTGTATAATTTTTAAAATATCATAGCTGTTTAAACACTCCACTTGAAATTTGTTCTATGATGTGAATAACATACCCAATATCTGGGGGGGGGGGAAGAAAATGTTCAAAGAGCTACAATTTCTCCAGGAGTAGCAGTACTTTTAAACATATACGTTAACTCCATTTGATTTATCTGCATAAACTATTTTCAAAAGTGGATAATCCATACAGTGTAGTAAAATTGTATGCAATATGATTATTCTATATACATGTACATGTAGTGAAATATGTCTGTCATCATTCATATTGTTTACATTTATTTCTCCTCTTTGAACATAAGCAATTTCCTGTATATGAAATTAACTTAAAATGAAACCCTGCATTAAATATTCATGACAATCTTTTTTTTCAAAGGAATAGGCTCACATTACAAAAAGCTTCTCCAATAGAACTTTCTTCACTTATTTAGAAATCAACTCATGTGGGAGAGTCCAAGGTATATGTTTTTTATTTTTATCATTTATGAATATGGAAAGCATCCTTTCACTTGATATTTATGCAAATCCATATCCTTGTAGAGTTACTAACTAAACCAGATAAAGTAGAAGCTTTAATTTGATTGGTCACATAAGGGACAAAAATCTTGGAGTGGCCCTTCAGTTATAAACATAATCTAGGGCTGGCAAATATTTTTTACATGATATAAATACAAGTAAATAGCTCAGGCCCCTTTTGACTCCATCATTAAAGTGATTGGGTAACTTTGTGGAGGATTGATAAAATCTGAGCTGCCTGGCCTTACATGTTATCAGTGTATGTAATATGGTGTAAAAATGAAGCCCATGTGGAAAAAAGCACTTCAAAATCATCATGTGCTTCACAAAAGTAAACATATGCAAGTGACCGGAAAATGCCAGACTCATTTTCCCCATTGACTCAGTGTTAGACTAAAGCGTATTGCCATACGCTTTCGTAAATGGGAGTATTCAGTTGCAGATATCTTAATAATAGCATTATATATTGAAAACCTTTCTATGCCTGGCTATTTATTTATCATTCTGAACATCATTATACAAGACAGATATCAAAATTCAACAATTTATTAAATCAAGCCTCCACAAAGTTACCCAATGCCTTTAAGGAGTAGTACAAAATAACATTTAATGTTATACATGCATGTTATATTTTTGGAACTATATGAATAAAAATATATAATGTCCTATTTATCATTCAACTGCATCCAAACATAATGAGTGTTGACTAAACATAATTCAATTACATTACATCCATTCAAGAAATCAAACTTGTATACAATGCTCTGAATGAAAATACTCCTAAATATCTCACAGATTTGTTCATACAAGGATCAAGCATCCACCAATACCGTACCAGAAGTGCTAGCAGTTTCGGAATCAATATACCAAATTGTAGAACTGAAAAAGGAAAGAAAAAAATTGCGGTTGATGGCTGAATATTTTGGAACAGCATGCAAAACTCAATTAGGATTTCAGCAACCCCACAATCTTTCATTTCATCATACTGGTGAGTCCACAGACCTTAATCTCAGATTGACAATTCATCAACACCGCCAACTTGGCGTAATTGTAAGTTTGTATATTTTGTATCTCTATGTGTTTTATTTTCCTTCCAACAGCACCCTCTGGGAGAACAGTGCATGTCAATGATGGGGCTACCCTGTATAAATAAGACTTAATATTATTAATAATGACTAATAATACTAATAAATAATAATGGTGGTGCCTTAAAAAACGTCAGGAAACTAGAAATGTGCATTGCTGGGGCCGCGCAATGCTAAATGTATCCCCCGGAACTGGCAGCAATTTGAAGGAGGGACAAAGACCCTCCCCCATCCCCTCCCTCAAACAAAAGGATGGTGTAGAAATTAGATGTGTAGGTTTCACTAAGACACATCTTCATATAAAATTTGAAAGAAATGTGTTGAGAGATATACCAAGATACATCTCCATACAAAATTTGAAAGAAATCCATCAAGAAATGTGGCCTGCAGAGTGCACTCACGCCATGCCCTGAAGTATGACCTTTGACCCTATAAAAGACGGAACACTGGTGGCAGCATTACCAAAAACTATAAGCTTTTAGATTACACCAAGACACCTTCATGCAAAATTTGAACGAAATCCGTCAAGAAATGCAGAAGTAAGAGTGCAAGAAATGGAAAAATGACCTTTGACCCTATATAAAGGACGGAACAATGAGGGCAGCATCACCAAAATTAAATATGTGTAGATTATACCAAGATACATCTCCATACAAAATTTGAATGAAATCCGTCAAGAAATGCAGAAGTAAGAGTGCACAAAAGGGACAAATGAGCTTTGACCCTATAAAGGACGGAACAATGAGGGCAGCATCACCAAACAGTAAAAATGTGTAGATTATACCAAGATACATCTCCATACAAAATTTGAAAGAAATCCATCAAGAAATGTGGCCTGCAGAGTGCACTCACGCCATGCCCTGAAGTATGACCTTTGACCCTATAAAAGACGGAACACTGGTGGCAGCATCACCAAAAACTATAGGTTTTTAGATTACACCAAGACACCTTCATGCAAAATTTGAACGAAATCCGTCAAGAAATGCAGAAGTAAGAGTGCAAGAAATGGAAAAATGACCTTTGACCCTATATAAAGGATGGAACAATGAGGGCAGCATCACCAAAAATTAAATATGTGTAGATTATACCAAGATACATCTCCATACAAAATTTGAATGAAATCAGTCAAGAAATGCAGAAGTAAGAGTGCACAAAAGGGACAAATGAGCTTTGACCCTATAAAGGACGGAACAATGAGGGCAGCATCACCAAACAGTAAAGATGTGTAGATTATACCAAGATACATGTCCATATAAAATTTGAAAGAAATCCATCAAGAAATGTGGCCTGCAGAGTGAAATCATGCCATCCCTTGAAGTATGACCTTTGACCCTATAAAAGACGGGACACTGGTGGCAGCATCACCAAAAAGTAGAGATTTTTAGATTACACCAAGGGACACCTTCATGCAAAATTTGAACGAAATCCGTCAAGAAATGCAGAAGTAAGAGTGCAAGAAATGGAAAAATGACCTTTGACCCTATAAAGGACGGAACAATGAGGGCAGCATCACCAAAAATTAAACATGTGTAGATTATACCAAGATACATCTCCATACAAAATTTGAACAAAATCCGTCGAGAAATGTGGCCTGCAGAGTGCACTCACGCCATGCCCTGAAGTATGACCTTTGACCCTATAAAAGACGGAACACTGGTGGCAGCATCACCAAACACTATAGGTTTTTAAATTACACCAAGAGACACCTTCATGCAAAATTTGAACGAAATCCGTTGAGAAATGTGACCGCCAGAGCGCACACAAGAGTACACACAAGACATCTATCAAAATATGACCTTTGACCCTATAAAAGACGGAACACTGGGGGCAGCATCACCAAAATCTATAGGGTTCCAGATTTTACCAAGAGACACCTTCATACAAAATTTGAACAAAATCCGTTGAGAAATGTGACCGCTAGAGCGCACACAAACTATCCCAAAAAATATGGCCTTTTACCCTATAAAAGACGGAACACTGGGGGCAGCATCACCAGAAACTATAGGGGTCCAGATTTTACCAAGATACACGTCCACAGGAAGTCTGAAAGAAATTCGTCGAGAAATGTGACCGCTAGAGCGCACACAAGAATGTGACGCGGCGGCGGCGGCGAAACGCTGCTGAATCCAAAGTATCCTCCGGCATACTGCCGGGGGATACAATAAAACTGGCTAAACTTCAATATCATTACTCACAACCTCATTGGAAGAAGTAAGACTGTTCAAAGGAGCTGGATGTATTAGACAGGTTGATTGCTTGGTAGTTGTAGATCAATTGACGAGCCAACTCTTCTGCAGAGCTGAACTGATGCTGATTCTTCCGTGCTAGGTGATAGGATGGGAAAGCAAAAAGAAGAAAACTCTAAATCCAATGTTGTACAATGACCTGGGGTGGTATGCCGAGAATTATTTTATCTTGATTTTAGTAAAAAGATTTTATTTGTCATAAACAATTTTAAATTGCAACATTTCATCGGTGTTTGCACAGATGAATTCCATGTACGCAGCCACTTTTGTGCAGTCATCAACCAATAATGAGCCAAAAGTGTACATTTTGTTTAATATGACAATCAAAATTATTTCACTAAAATCAAGATAAAATAAATTTCAGAATACCACCCCGGTACACTAAATTATAATTAATCTTTAACAATTCTAATCAAAATCGTTGACTGGGATCAAGTTTGAAAACAGCAGACAAAGGGTTTTGTTGATATTTGGATGACATGACTAATCACCCAAAATTTACAACACCATGCAGATGACTTTAACATTTTAACAATTGTTACAGTCCAGGGTCAAGGTACTGAACATGTGATATAGTCTACATCAAAGGGGAATGCGGAGAAAAGTGTGCATTTTCAAACATTACTGGGGGCCTAACTGGCACCGTCATGAAGGGATAAATGAATGTGTAAGCTGTCTACCAACCCAAAGATTGACAAACTTAGGGATATGCTTTATTATAAAGCGGGTTCAAGAATGTAGCCATCCCACGTGACCGTGCAAAAAAAAAAAAATGATAACGCACGGCGAAAAGGCTCTAAAGCACGGATGAGCTGCGCGAACACGTACCTCTGGTGCGTGCAAACTTAAAACGCAATGAAATCGCGTAGTTTTGTCATTTTAGCGCAGGGATTACATGTGCGCACTGAAACGCGCATGACTTTTGTTGGCTGCGCTTCTGTGATGTCATCCAGGAAAGCAAATGGCAGCCTCCATGACTGTGCGACTCTTGGCGTTTCTATGGGGTTCGTAACCATTTTTATAGACTTCATAATCATATTACCGACCCGTTTTATAAAACTATTAATACATGGTTGTGAGTTTGTGCGTTAGTGCGATCCGGCAACACGCAGGTTTTTATCGTGGCGTCAAACACACTCGGCTTGTGCCTCGTGCATATAGTACACCATGATAAAAACCTTTGTGTTGCCAGATCGCACCAATGCACTCCCAACCATGTATTAATAGTATAGAATGATGTGGCCCTTCCTACCTTCATCTGCAAAGAAGTTTGCCATATACTGCATGAGCTCCACACATTCTCTGGTATGACAGGCATTCACTTTCCACTCAAAGGCATTCTTCTCTGGGTGCCACTGGACACCATAGAATGGATAATCATAGGCTGAAAAAAAATCAAATGAATCACATGAGTTGTGGATATCATTTTTCATATTTACAGCTTTACACATCCCATTCATTTTTTTTGTTTCAATTCTAAATTGCAATACACAAATATTGAATATTGAAAATTGAATATATTTGAAAATTGAATATATTTACCTCTAATTGTGCTTTGAGTAGGGTAAGAATCTTTAAATAGCTGGAATTATTTCAAGGCAAATTATATTTTCAAATTTTTTACAATTTCTTTTGCATGGCTCCATAAAGATACACCATAAATCAAATGAATAACATTTTTATTCATGTACAGATGACGCTTTAAGGATGGGAGTCCAATTTACCACCAAAAACAATTGTGAAAATGACATAGTGAATGAAAAACTTCACAACTTATCCTATAAAAATGGAAATATTGCCATAAAGAAAAACAAAATATGTGTAATTTTGTGTAGATACCTTCCACAGTTGAGATAAACTTTATGCCATTCAAATCCTCGTTGGTGGAAAGAACTCGGTAGAAAGACTTCAAATCAGGAAATTTGGTGAAATTCTAGACAAAATTTGAAAGCAATTATTGTTCAAATTACAAACAGTCATATGGCCAGGGGTCCTCAAGCTACGGGGGTCTTAAAGTTACGCACCCTGCAAATACGCGGAATGCGACGTGTTTAATGCGCCAAATTTCTACTGTGACTAATCAACGAGAATATCATTAACGTTTGCCAACAAAAGAATGAGTAATTTCCCTTTATATATTTGTTATATTATTACTATTTGGAAATCGGGGTGAAATTCACATTAGTCCGCTTCAAAATCAAGATTTGCATTCCTTATATTATGTGAGCGTAGCTTTAGGGCCCTTTCATTTTGAAAATGAATGTTATTGATATTCTTCCGTCGTAATTTTCTCCAAGATTTAACTTCAGAATATGTACAACCAAGATATTTAAAGAAATTCACATAGACCCCTGAATTAAATGACTTTTTAGGGCTTGGAAACAAAGTGCGTAGTTTTAGGTCCCGCCATCGAACGGTCTCTAAAATTTCTCTACAAGCCAATGTCGGTGCCTGGTCCACACAGACATCATTATTTTGCTCCAGAACACAGGAAAATGTTAGTAGATGCCTTCGTATGTACCATACCTTAGATTAACAGATGAGCAGCTTTTATAAAAATAGATGATGCAGAATTCATAAGAAAATGGCCTATTAGGTAAAACTGTTCTGATGAAACAGCCAATGGTTGCAACACAACATAAACCTGTTAATTCAACATGTACATGCACATGTTTTTGACTTCAATCATCCCATCTCCAAATACAATTATATAAACTTAAGGACTCGAATTCACAAAGGAAGTTTAAACCTAAACCATGGTTTAAACCTCCGTAAGCGTACTGAAATAGGCGTAAATAAGCGCACATTGCCCATGCGCGCGCTCAAAGAAAATATATGATTGGATCGTATTCCGTGCGCACGTACGCTTGAAAACCCCAGGAGGGTGTTTAAACCATGGTTTAAACCAAACCTCCTTTGTGAATTCGGGCCATGGTGTTCTGTGAATATACCAACAAATGCACAATCACTATCACTACAGCTGGTTTTCATCATGGGTATAAATACTTCTGATTTGCACACTTTCTGAATTGGTGTCAGTAACTCAGTCAGTTAGGTCACTGAGGTCTTCGGAGGCCGCGAGACTGGTTGTGCCGAGGACAAGAATGGTAACCTACGAAGACAGGTCCTTGGCCAAGGCCGCAGCACCTGTTCTCTGGAACTCTCTTCCTCCGTATTTGAGACAATCAGCTTCCATAGAACAATTCAAACAAAACTGAAACGTATCCAAGATTTGAGTTTCATTACCAGTAGATTATCTGTTGAACTATGTTTATGTAATCTGCATATTCACTGTTGTCGTGCTTTGATCAAAATATTTGGACATGTGCGCATTATACATTCATATTATCATTATTATTACTTACTGTTGGAGTTAAAGCCAGGTTATGAGAGTTGAGAGTTGAATTGATGGTAGTCAATGTCTTGATGATACTAGGTGGAGTGGTTTCATTATTCAACAATCTACTCTTTTCATAACCTAGAAAGCAAAACCACATAAAAATGTCATTACTGGAAGACTGCTTTCTTCCCTCAACTAACAGACACAATTGCCCTGGGTTTAGTTTAGTCATGCAAAGATGCAGGATTCAGGCTATATATGGTCGCAATTGGGATTCAGCAGAGCTATCCATACAGAGAGTCCTGACACTGGAGGTCGCTTCCGATTGGTCAGTCATTTCATGGAGCTTCAAAAACTTCCCTCTCATAGAGAATGTACGTGAAAGGGAACTATTGGGAGCTCCATGATCCGCAATGTTTTAAACACGTGTACACGTAGGCTTATTATGCGCGTGTCACAACTCTCTCTATAAACGCGCTCTGGGATTCAGGTTAGTTTACCATTACCTACATGTACATGTACAGGAACGCTGCCAAGGGGTGAAGAGTAAGGTTAGCATCAGGGGGACGTTTCATCAAGTGTCTTGTCAATGATTTTTACCGACAAATTTGCTCTCAGCCAATCGGTTGCAAGGATTTCAGTAGCTTAAGACAGTTACTGCAACTTGTCATTGATGACAAGTTTTCTGGCACAGGGCCCTGGTTTGCAGTTGGGACTTTGGTTAGTGTTTAATAGAACTTGACCAGAGAGACACAATCATGATCATAATGTATGCATTTTCAGTTGACATTACCACCTTCCAGATTTTCATGAGTCTTTAACTCTTTGTATGCCACATAAATACTCTTCTATTGGATTTGTGCGTAAAGCCAGTGCAAATTGCATTAATGGCACTGTAAAGGTTAAAATACTTTCATAGCCAGAACCAAAAAATACCTTTACATATTTGTGACAGCTATTAAAACCATTAAATCATTGATATATTACACATCACAAGACTTACGTCAACTTCCCACTTCCTTTCATAAATGATAGCATTATCCTTACTCAAGGACATACCATACATACATTGAGTGAACTTTCTGTTTTTAACTTTGAAAGCAAAAGTACTTAAAATGGACCTTCTTCCCATTATCCAACTTCACAGATTATCCATTTTGATCTCTTAATGCAGAATAAGGGCATACTGCTGAAAGGCATTGCGCTTTTCCAGACATTGGAAGTGTGTCAAAAGCAATGACATTCGATTAAAAAAAAATGGACATGTCAGCAAGCCATCTTTCCTTCAGAATATATTACAGGTTGCCCTTTATGCAGAAGGAATATGCAAAAGTTACAGAAGAAGATGAAGAGTGATCAATTTCATTTTCATTCAGCATTAATTTCCAAAGGGTTCCATGGTGAGCTATCTTGGGCTATGTATTCAGTAGGTTAATACCACAAACCAAAGGGATACAATATATTTTCATGATAGACAAACAGACGATTGGTACTACAAAACTTAAAGATAACATTGAACAAATTCATAGTGACGAAGCTTTTCGATCTGCACATCTTAGAGGCGTTGTTCATTCAGTCGAGAGATCCGCTATTGTGCCGACAAAAGGAGTTTGTACAGGCTCTTCGATTATTTTAGCGTGCCCGGATCATATCCGGGTCGCTGTACACACCCTTCCTTGACTTTCGTATTTTCTTGTATTCTCTCATTCATGCGTTGTGACCCGATGAGTGCAGGTCGAAAAGCTTCGTCACTATGAATTTGTTAAATGTTATCTTTAACTTCATGATAGAGTTCAAACACTTCCTGTTACATTTTCTCTCAAGTCATTATGGCTGCGACGCTATATATAACAACCCATCAGAGTCATTCACAACATGCTCTATTCTTTTGAGTACTTATCTTGCACTGAAGTAAAAAATAACTAAATAAATTTTCACGTGAGCTTCTTATTATTCTGTCACTCTGTTGCATATTTTTTACATTTTATATCACAATACATGACCTTTAGCCTCACTGAGGCATACAATTAAACACTACATGCCATCATACCTGGTTCCAACTGGACTGGAAGACTTATGTTATGTGCCTTTATGCCTTCTATTAAGACGTCTTTCCCTGCGGTTCGAATCATGAGCTCCTCAAATCCAAGACATGTTCCCCAAAGTGGAAAGAAGTCTCCTTGTTTGTTAGCCTATATAGGGCAAATAGACATTTGGAAATGAGAAAAATGTTCTTGACTTTTACATTTTGGCGTGATGGCTACTCACTTTCTGTGATGATCATCTCAAAATGGAAAAAGCTTAGGGCTGCTGCCATACCTTATACCCTACTAAAAATTATGCTTTCGGCTAAAATAAACTCATCTCTCTTTTTGGGCATAAAACTGACAACATAATAGAGGCTGTCATATTAAGAAAGACTTTAGAAGGGCCTGCATGTTATTCATGAATTTCATCATTCTAAAATTTAAGCTACATGTAAAATAGATGGCAAAAAAAGAGAGTTATAATTTAGATGTATTAAAGGGCATCTTGAGTTCTGGGAAAGGTGAAAAATAATTTGTGAGCTTTCTCATCCCTTTTATGTCAGTTTGGAAGAACATCATAGTAGAAACATCCCCTGGACAGGATTGCTCTTCAAATGCTCTTATATTAGAAATATGACTAGAAATAGCTGAAATGTTCGGGCCCAACATTCATGCCACTAGTGTGTGTAGTCCCATATACCCATTTCTGTGTGCAGTACATGTGCTTTTCAGTGAGACTGGGTCAGTTTCTTATCTATTTTGATGATTCCAAAACAACACAGTATCAAACAGTTCTTATGTAGACATGGTCAACCTTTCCCAATTCCTTTGAGACAGTTTCTTTCACAATGTAATTGCATGACCAGAACTCTACTTTGTCTTTAAAGCGTACAGAAACTCACCTTAATTGCAAGCTGATAGAGAATATTTGCTGCTCCTTCATAACCTACAGGTGAGAGATCCAGAATATTTGCTCCTCCTCCTGGAAATAGTATTCTGATAAGAAAATGTGTTTCAGGAAATAACAGCATCAAGCCAAAAGTCAGGAAGTATAACAAAATTATACAAAGCTCATGCAGAAAACCTATTTGGGAGGCTGATTCTGCACAATTTAAGCTGAAGGCAATGTGAAAAAAAAAATATATAGTTCATTACAAGAAAAAGTGTTTGGACAATCACAAACATGAAAAAGTTTCATGAAATACACATTTTAAAATGATTAATGCCTATATGTTCCAGGATTTGCAAACAAATGACCAGTCCATCCTCATTCAAATCAAAATAAATAAAATTGAAAACTCTGTACTATGAGAGAACAATTACAAAGAGAATTACAGAGAACAAAGAAAATTACAGGTTAAAAGTGTGTACCGGTACACCTTTTACAAAAGTGTCATTATTTCAAAGCAACATTTCACACACTCACAAACGTAAATGATTTTTTTTTTTAATGGAAAAACTTATTTGCAAGTGCCAAAAAATACAACTATCAAACTCTTATCATAAACTTTCGGCTTTTGTTTCTGCTGCAGCTTACAAGATAAGTCATTCGCATATTTGCAAAGGGTGTCCACGTGTCCACATTTCTTTAAGGTATTAGTAGTAGTAGTAGTAGTAGTAGTACGTAGCAGTTGTAGAAGTTCAAAGTAGATCCATCAAATACACAGAGGCACTTGAGTTGAAGGGAAGCGAAGTCTTTATGCAGACCTAAACAAGATGAATGCGACTGCGTCTCCTACATGCCTCCGCCTAAATTCAGAACTTTGATGGCTCAAACTGTTCTTGAAATATTGTGATAACCAGAATAAAAAGCCTCTAATTACATGTTAATTGACCTCTTTGACATTTGACCTTCTACCTTATAACCCAAAAGTCTGATCACTTTATCTCCTCCTAGTCATAAATAAAAATAGTTGAGATATGGTGATAACAAAGGTAAAAAAATTTAATTTCACATACACCTGTATAATGACCTCTATTACCGGTCACCTTTGACCTATGTGAACAAAAATCTAAATCAGTTCGTCTCACTATGGTGATGCATACTACTACCAAGTTTGAAGTTCATACCTCAAATGGTTCTTGAGATATCGCGTTAACAAGGCTAAAACCTGCAATTTCAGAAATTGACTTGTGACCTTTGACCTTTGACCTACCTACATACCCCAAAATCTAATCGGATCGTCTTCCTACATACTAGCACCATGTTTAAAGTTCATACCTCAAATGGTTCTTGAGTTATCGCGAGAACGAGGCTAACACCTGAAATTTCAGAAATTGGCCTCTGTGACCTTTGACCTAAGTACCCCAAAATCAAAATTCTTTTTCTCAGCAAGATCTAAAAAAATCAAAAGGATCTACAATTCAGAAATTTTTCGCGGATATTCCCTGAATAGGGTATCAAAAACCTGTCAAAAGTTCTCAACTTAAATCCTCGTTTAGGGTGCTTTTCAGAAAGTCATGGACGTGGATGTCGTACAGGCCTCAATGAGACATCCCCCCCCCCCCCTTGGGAGTAGTACTTAGTAGAAGTATTATCATTCTACTGTCTCATTAAATAACTGTTTTGTCAACCTGGAAATTGATTATCGCTGTGTCACTGATGACTAAGCAAAATCTGACTTGATAGTACACAACTCAAGAACGAGCATCAACACTTGAGTATACATGTACCCAACTTGACACTTACACTGTACTTGAACTTTAACCCTTTCGAGACAATGTGGTTTGGCTCCATAACTTTTGATTCAGAGCTCTAAAAATATACCATATAGAAAGAGCAAACATTTCTGCACACACTGTGTCCATTGTTGTTGCATGATCAGATTTTTGATGCCAGGAATTTTTAAAAAGGAGAATAAGCCTTAAATTGGCAACACATTGAGAGATTCAAAATCATTGTTTTTATCAAAATTGACCATTTCTTCAACTTTTCAACAAGTTTTCCAACAAAGCAAATTATTTTCAAAGACATTACATTTTATTAGAACTGTAGAACCATGCTCACTAAAAGAAAAATATTATTGCCAATTTGAAGAACAAAATATGATCTATTTAGCCCTTGAATAATTCCTGTAATAAAAGGGTACAATACTTTCTACTAACACTGACAGAGTTCACCTTACCCATTGATCGACTTGAAAATGTTTTCATAGTAATCATTCGTCTGATTGACAAAGATAGGAACCACTCCAGCACCAGCAGATTCTATAAACTTTACGTAAGATGCAGCGATGTAAGAAGCACCATACTTCTTTTGAGAAGAGGGACAGCCTTGTGTCAGGATACCTGCACATGGTGTTGAAAAAGTCAATCAAGATAATTAATGAGAGGATAGACCAGATCTAGTCCAAGTTCATTAAGAAATGCTAAACCTAAAGTGAAAATAGATAACTTTAGTCTTTAGACACTGGTTGCTACATGTATATGGGGGGACCTAAAGCTACGCACTTTGTTTTCAGAAGCTAAAAGGTCACAGAATCACTGGCTTGTCACCAATTTCATTCCATATCCTGATTCTGGATATTCTAAAGTTGATTTGTGGAGAAAATTACGATGGGTGAATGTCAATAATGCACGTTTTCAGGTCAATATCAATGCCGATGTCAAATTTTGTTCTTAAACGAAGGGGTCCTAAAGCTACGCACATGCAATAAATGAATGCAAATTGATATTGAAATTGACTGTGTGTATCACGTGTGTGTTTTAGCCTGATTTGGACGCGTTGCATTGCGCGTTTATGTGATTTGTATGGTGCGTAGCTTTAGGACCCGCGTAGCTTTAGGACCCCTTGCCATACATGTAGATCTAGTACTAGGATGGGGGGTTGCATTTCCGGACACTTAACAAAAATTAGCCTGTCAATTTTGCCGTCAGATTTTACGAAAAACATACATCAAGTAACACTAAAACCAGTGAATATTTGCAATTCACATGATTTTCAACCTATCCTGTGAAAGATTTGTGACAATTTGCATGAAAAGTTGTTCGATTTACTGTTTAAAAATGACCTGTCAGGATTAACAACCAGTATACTAGTACTAGCTCAACATTCAATAAATATAATTATAAAATGATTACCTTGCTAAATATCAGAGAATAATTAGATCAAGACAGGCTAGATCAAGACAGGCTAGATCTATATAGCAGTTCATTATATCAGCATTATTGTGAAATCTGTCACCAGTCCATTCACTGCCCGTTTATTTTGTCAGTTCTGGTAATAGCCTTTCATTGCGACACCCTCAATGCCACTAAAAACAATGTACAAAATTAATTTAAAATGTATGTTAAACTTACAATTTTACATTATACTCACATGAAATCGATTGCTTGGATGGACTTGTTGGAAGTTCAATCCCGAGCAAGCCATCAGGCAATGTCCATAAAATTTCAAGTTGCCAAAACCTGTCCATCGTGGTACCACTTCGCGACAGCGCTGTGTATATTACGCATGGGTGTGACCTTTCAATAAGTGCAGCGCGATTACATTCTGCCATTCGACTGTAGGCAGATGACGCCATAAATCATTTTTGGTAAGTTGTAAGTTGGTTAACTAAATTTAACTTAATGAATGCAATCAATCAATCGTTGAAGTTTTATATAGTTTAATATTTAGATGAAAAATATATGTAATTTCAGCGAAAAGCATGTAGTCGCACTTTTGTAGTCGCGGTTCGCAACGCTAGAGAATGCTTGGGCAGGTCGTGCAGTGCTGTCGTGAAGTGCAAGTGTGCGTACACACTGAATGAGTGGAGACTTATTCCACGATATAGCCATTTTAGACGTGTTCATAGTAATAGTACTATAGGACAAATGTAACAGTTGTATGATGGGGAGCCCTATGTCTGCGCACCTAAGATTTTGACCTGAAATTCACACAAATTTCTGTAACATTCCTCTAAAGCTCAAGTTTATATTATTCCTGATATTCTAAAGAGTAAGTTTGCAAAAATTCTCATCAAAATTAGAGCAAGAACAATGCCATTTACGGCAAGAAACGGCGGCCGTGTCATTTCAACATTGAAAAAACAATGCTGCCCATGTCTGCGCACTCAAGCAGTTCAGGAGTTTTAACGTGAACAACAACATTTTGAGGCTTGTGAATAAAATATGTGAAATAAGACCTTTTTTCAATATTTTGACTCGTTTTTTTACATGAATACCCATCCCTATGATAAAGATGAAAAGTTTGTGTTCGTTGCATGTTTTTTTTTTATTAGAATCGCGCAGTTACGCATGTGCGCAGACATGGGCACTGCGCAGACTTGGGCACTCAAGCCATAACATTTTAATACCTGGGCCTGGGGAGAATCACTGATAGTGATACATCTGGATCTAGTCTAACCACAATCAATGACAATGTCAGACTCAAACTAATAAATGAGACATCACAAATTTGTTTATTAATTCAAATGACAAAGTTAATGGCCATGAATGATGGCAGTATGGCTAGAGTGCCCAAGTCTGCGCAGTGCCCATGTCTGCGCACACGCGTAACTGCGCGATTCTAATAAAACAAAACATGCAACGAACACAAACTTTTCATCTTTATCACAGCGATAGGCCTAGGTATTCATGCAAAAAACGAGTCAAAGTAATGAAAAACGGTCTTATTTTAGACATTTTATTCACAATCCTCAAAATGTTGTCTATCACGTCAAAACTCCCGAACTGCGTGTCAAATGAATGAGTGCGCAGACATGGGCACCATTGTTTTTTCAATGTTGAAATGACACGGCCACCGTTTCTTGTGAATATGGCATTGTTCTTGCTCTAGTCTAATTTTGATGAGATTTTTTTCAAACTTAGGCCTTTGTTAGGGCCTACTCTTTAGAATATCAGGAATAAAATAAAATAAAGCTTTAGATGAATATTAAAGAAATTCTTGTTCATTTTCCTGTCAAAACCTTAGATGCGCAGACATAGGTATACCCATCATACGTTTATAATAGGCCTAAAAAGTTATCTATAGGCCTACTATAAAAAATGTTACTTGTTAGAGTTAGGCAGTCTAATAACATTTTGAAACCAGGCTGCCAGGATCTACAATACTAAGTACAATACAGGCTAGACCAAAAGCTTCAGTCTCTCTGTATCGTCGGTTGTTCCGCTGAGACTTCGTCTGGCTCCACTAGACCTCCGTACATAGAGACTGAATGATCACATATCGCGCAGTGTGTGGACGATTATCTCCGGAACCGGAAGTGGTTCTCTGTGTGTTTGTGTGTGTAGCATATATTCAGTGGCGTATTCGTGCAGTATGTATACGTAACGGCAACGCGACCTAAGGCTCAGGTCGGCTGATCGTCCACCTTGTTGGTGATACACGGTCGTACCGTCTGTCTATGGGGAAGGTTGAGAAATGTCAGAAATATTAAAGATTTCCCCATAACAGACGGTTATTTCTGTCTAAATACAGGCTGACACCACTCCCGGGTACATTTCTGTAAAATAGTTGGTATTTTCTGTCGCATGTACTAAAGGTATGGGGGAAAAAATAAGATAAATATTTTAAATACTTGCTTTCAAATTCAGCCCTTAAAAATCTCACTCCTACCTCAAATGGCCGTTAGGAAGAACTTTTTATATTTTCAGCAAAATCCAAAGTCAAAATCTTGTCCAAAACCGGAGAAATCCCCGCCGATTTGTTTCGCGATCGCGTGTTGTTTACAAACTGCCGATGTCTTAGACTAAAATCGGCCAATACAATTTTTGTCCACGAAGAAACTCGGGATCGCAAGCGCACATCGATCTTTACGATCGCGCACACAGAAAATCGGAACTTTTCCGTGTACGCCATAGGGACCAAATTTTTGAGGACAAAACTCTTTTGGGGAGATGTCGGCGCCCGCGCCGACCAGGAAATGTACACAATGACTCCGATAGCTCGTTTCGCGAGAATCAACAGTAAATTACGGATTTCATTTTTGAAAATATCTTTTCCAACATTGGTGAGTTGAATTTATTGTATTTCTTGGATATTTTGGGGTCGGTTTTTGAAAATTAAATGCCGATTTCGAGTGAATATTGGTGACTTTTGTGCAGTGGTGTTTTAAAAAGATGAGGTGTATGACTGCCTACATTATACACACGAAGTATAGGAATGTACCTATGAGTGGCTGACACTGGGCTGACAGGCCTATTCAATGTCAAAGTGATTTGAATACTCCAGTCCAGGCATAATGTGAATTTCACTGCTTCTGAAAGAAGTGAAGCTATTAGTATTACAAATCCATGAATTATTATTTCTAGACAAAGTCAAGCTATGCCTATGAACCTGATGAATATGATTATGAAGTATGAACATGCACGCATCATTGGAGTTGCCGAGTGTACGGCCGCGGCGCGCCCCGGCCGGGCCGGGCGGGTCGGGATAGCGTTGGCTTGGCCTGCGAAGTGCGATTAGTTAGACAACCGGCAATTACTTATTCAATTAGGCCTACCGGTTACTTATTTAATTTTCTCTAAAAACATGTCTTACCTATTACAGGACGAAGAGGTAGAGCAAATGTGCAGATAACTGTAAGAAGAATGTTAAGAAACAGCAAACTAAAGGCAAAAGTATTCATAATGAGGAAGGTTCCTAAAGTGAACTATCGTCACGCCTACGGCACATCTCTGTCGTCGCGTCTCGATCTCCAAAACAACACATGCCGCGCAATATCACATGCCGGTATCGCATACAGTGGTATTGGTATTGGTACTGTTGTTTCGCTCCTTGAATCTGGCTTCTTCTTCTTCTTTCGTTGTATGGTATCGGCAATCAGTCAAATTTGACTATTGTTGCCAATGACGTTATACATGTAATTCAAATTCAGTATTTCTGACTCCTTCTCTCTTTTAATTTACATTTAGAATCAAGTAAACATTTAATACTGTATTTAATCTGTATTTAAAGCTTAATAAGAAAATTAAAAAAAAAAAAAACACCACATGCTTCAGCTCAGTTCCAACGAGCGCTTGCCTAGCCCTTTCATAGATGCAATCTTACCGATACGGAGCGGTACTTTGCGCCGTTTTTTCGGACATGCCTAGGTAACTCATGCATAGACATAGGGGCGCTGTTGTACCTGTGCTTACTGATGGGTTGAACATGTATTTTGGATAATTATCAAGTAATGAGATGAAAACACTTGTGGGCTAAGTTAGTAGAAAATGGGGCTTCTAAATGCACATAATTGTGTGCGTGCATCATTTATACATTAAGACATAACTTTTATAATATACACAAAGGAAGAAAATACATTTAGCATTGAAACTCAGACCTACATGAAATACAAAATACTAGTATTCCTCACTATGTACACGACAACAAAAGAGAGCGGGCAAAATAGACAACCCCCCACCGCACCCCCACAACCGCTCCGGCAGACAAAAGAACACCCCCTCATCGCCATTATGCAAAACAAGCGGAACAGGTGAAAATGCATGTGGCTCCTGTTCCACATAAAAAATTATATTCACATTACAGCAACGAAGGGACTCTCCTCCGTCCACCAGAGAAAATGCGGGAAGCACAGCGAGGAGCCGTATACCCCGTCCGCTTCCTTGCCTGGTTCATGTAGTGCCTAGTTCTTCTTTACTGAGAAAGGAGGGTTAAAGCCTACCTTCCCCGAAAAACGCTTCGTTCGCAGAACGAAACGTGTAATAGCCCTTTGTATTTGGGGATCACTACTTTTCAAATACTCAATTATTTTTCTTTCATTGGTTTCATTCAGTTCAGACAGGAGCATCGCTCTCTCGATAATATATTTTGGGCAATCTATAAGGTAATGGCCGACAGTTTCAACCTGTTGACATCTGTCACAGAAACCAGTTGGATGCATACCTAGTCTTAATAGATCATGGTTGAGACCTATCACTCCAACTCAAAGACGATGGAGTATAATTTCTTGTTGTCTACCTAGGTTACAAGTGTAAGTGGATGTAACTGATGACTGCAGCTCTTTTAAACTGGAATTTGATTGATTCCATCTTTCTTGCCAGAGTACTTTGGAACTCTGAACTATAAGTTGTTTTATTTCTGAAAGTGTTATTTTGTTATATATTTCAATATTTTTGGATAGAGCAGCTTTTGCGCACGAGTCTACTATTTCATTGCCCGTGATTCCACAGTGTCCTGGGATCCATTCCAAATATATATCTATTCCTTTGTACTTAAGCCTCGTACTAATTGTTAGAATTTCATTAATAGTTGGTTCATTATTTTGGTTTTGTATGGATAAAAGAGCACTAAGTGAATCACTAAATATAACAACACCCGTGTAAATGTCCATATTTTCCACCCACTCGAGGGCTAGAAGAATAGCAATCAATTCAGCCCTGTAAGACGAAGTGAAATTAGTCAATCTCTTCCCTCGATGTATTGAAAAGTATGGTACATAACAGGCAGATGAACTTACTCCTTTGTCAGGTGATTTGGATCCGTCAGTGTATATGTGCAATTGACTTATCCATTTGGTGTGTATTAATTCAAGGCTCTGTTGTTGTAATTGCATGGGATGGTCTGTTTTCTTTAATTGTAAGTTTAATTCAGTAGATATGATTGGTGGACAGAATAACCATGGGGGAAAAACAGAAGGACTAAGTTTTTCGATAATATCTTGTCCCATCTTACACTGTAACCTGTATCCAAAAGGTTTACAAACACATTTGCCTTTTAGGTATTCAAATTGCCAGCATGGTTCTATATGACTTACCAGTGGGTGATTAAAATTTCTCTCAATACTTTGTCTGTACTTGCTAGATAACAATTGTCTTCTTAGGTCTAGAGGTAGTTCCCCCATTTCAACCTGTAAAGAACTCAAAGAGGTTAACGGGAGACACCCCGCACATATCCTAAGAGCTTGATATTGCACAGAATCTAAGATCTTTTTGGTAGTTTCAGCTGCACTATCATATGCTTGGCAACCGTAGTCCAGAAGAGATCTGATAAGTGCTCGATAAACAATTAGAAGGGATTTTGATGAACTTCCCCATTTTGTTCCTGTCAGACTACGTAATATGTTTAGTTTTCGTTTACATCTTGTAGCTACATTTTCTATATGAGAGTGCCAGGTCAATTTGCTATCAAATAAAATTCCTAAAAATCGGTGAGACGGTTTATATGTTAGAATATTCCCTTCCAAGTTCAATGCTGGTTGAGCAATGTTTAATCTTTTCGTGAATAATACAGGTACAGTTTTCTCATTTGAGAGTTTAAAACCCCAGTCTTTGAACCAAGAGGATAATTTATCCAAATACGATTGGATTTTCAATCCAATTATATCAACATGTTTACTAGACGTCCATATTGCACAGTCGTCTGCATACATAGATATTGTTACGTCTGGGTCTGTTGGAATGTCCCTCATCATCACATTATAGAGGAGGGGGCTCAAAACACTACCTTGAGGTAAACCGTTATGCATTTTGTATGTGCTTGATTCTGTATCTGAGATTCTTACTTGAAAAGTACGTTCTGTTAGGTATTCACGCAAATAATTGTACATCCTTCCTCGTATACCACAATGAAAGAGTTTAAATAACAAGCCTTCGACCCACAGGCTATCGTAGGCCTTTTCAACATCCAAAAAGACTACCAACATATGCTCACAACAATTAATACTCTTTTGAATGTCATTCTCCAAGAGAACAATATTGTCAATGGAACTACGCCCTTTTCTAAACCCACTCAAAAAATTAGGCAATAAATTATTCTTTTCTATGTACCATTGTAATCTGTCATTGATCATACGCTCAATAATTTTTGCAAAACATGACATGAGAGATATCGGTCTGTAAGAAGTTACATTTTTAGAATCCTTACCAGTTTTAAGAATTGGAACCAATATGGAATGTTTTAGAGGACGTGGAATATTTCCAGTTTCCCATATTTCATTAATAATATGTAACATAGTGTTTTTAGCTCGCTCGGACATATTTCCATAGACAATATATGGAATATTGTCCTTTCCTGGCACCGTGGTGCGTTTGGAGGTTTTAACAGCCCTTGTTAGTTCAAACATCGAAAAATGTTCGTTAATCACATGGTCTGTTAAGAAAGGACAATTTTCCGTTCTTGTCAGGATTGTTTTAAGGGTTGCTTCTTTATTTCTCAGTCCCAAGGATTGGAAAAATTTACCAAGGGCTTCTGTTTTCTCTTGGGTTGATATAATTTCCTGTCCGTTTTCAACCAATATAGACATATTTTTAGATTCCTTTGTTGATACTCCATTTAAACGTTTTATACAAGCCCAAATTTTTGACTCCGGCATATATCTGTCAAGTCTTTTGCAAAAAGCCTGCCAGTATTCCCTTTCCGCTCGACGGAGGACTCGCTGAGCTTCCGCTTTCTTCTTCTTAAACTCATCTATTGCTTCAAACGTGAATTCTCTTTTCAGTTTGTTACTGAATCTGTTTCTTTCTTTTATTTTATTAGAACATTCTTTGTTCCACCATGGAACTGGATTCCTTTCTATATTTCTTTTTTTTGGAATCACTTCCCTAATACATATTTTCAAGTAGTTAATAAATGATTCATAAGCTTTATTAACGTCTGCCTCTGTAAGGATTGAAATTTCATCCAGGATATCATTGCATTTATCTGCGAATTTGGCCCAATTAAAATTCTTAAAAGAAAATCGTTCCTCATCTATATTTTTCATATTAATATTTTTATAAAGTGCGTCTTTCTTTCCTGGTTGAATTTCAATATGTATGGGAAAATGATCACTACCAAAGGAATTATTCAAAACTTTCCATGAAGCCCTACCTGCCAAGATTGGTGAGGAGATAGTTAAGTCTAAATGTGAAAGTTTACCAGAGTAAGGGTCCATCCTTGTACCTGTTTTATCATTTAAGACAACCAGATTATATTTGTTTAAAAAGTGTTCCACTGCGTGGCCATTACTGTCCACTTTCTCGCTTCCCCACAATGGACTATGTGCATTAAAGTCCCCTGTGATTATTATCTTATCTCTTTCATTTACAAACTTTAATAATTCTTTTAAAATAAATTCATTTAATTTCTTACATGGATTGTAAAAATTGATTATAGATATTTTTTCGTTACCTACATAAACATTAACTTGTTGTAGTTCTAAACTTGGGTTGTCAAAAGGTCCTTCATAAGGTACCCCTTGATGTATATAAATGGCACATCCCCCTCTACATTGTCCATCTCTATTTCTTGAGACACAAGTATATTCGGGAATGATAAAAGAACTATGGTCATGAAACCAAGTTTCCTGGATACATAGTAAATCATATTTTTCAATTTGATTCAGGTGATAAGAAAGCTCTTGGCCGTGCCCTAATAGCCCCTGGGCGTTCCATTGGAGTATGGAAAAAAGGGCCATTATGCATAAGGTTAGAGGCCATCTTCCTGTATTATTCTACATTTTTGTTGAAATCGCTCAAAAGCTGGCATAACGATGACCTTGGTTGCTTCCGGGGTTTTCCCTGTGAATGACTGGATAAGTTCAAATATAAATTCCAAAATTTGTTCGTCATTAGCTAAAGAAAGGAAATGAAATTTGGGTCTCTTGTTTGTTACTGCTTTGTTTCTGATTGGTTGGGTTGGGATATTAGTCGCCTCCGGAAGATCTGGGAGACTTGAAGTGGTAGGTTCTGTATTTTGATCAGATGCCATATCGACTTCAGTTTGTTGGGGGTGTTTTCCTTGAGTACTTTGACTAGGTATTTGACTAGCTATTTGACTAGGTATTTGGCTAATATTTTGTACCTTAGATTTTGGGTTGGCTTGTTTTGCTCTAGAATCTTCAATTACCGGTTTTTTACTTTGCTGTGTCATCCAAATTTGAGACGCTTCTGCATATGTCATCTTTTGAGTGATTTTAATCTCCTGAACTTGTTTTGCCCTGATTGCTTGTTCGCAACCTTGGAACGCACCAGAGTGGTCCCCTCCACAATTGGGACATTTAGGTGATTCTTTGTTTGGGCATTCTGCAAAAGTGTGGTGCTCACCGCATCTAACGCATCTCATTTTTGATTTGCATATGTCGGCCGTGTGCCCATATCGTTGACATTTAAAACATCTCTTGATTTGGGGAACATACAGCTTAACCGGGAAGATCTGAAAACATAGATGTATATTGTCAGGAAGGTCTTTCCTATTGAATGTCAGTATAACACTTCGCATAGGTATGTAGGTCGATTGACCTTCACCAACTTCCTCTGCGTGGACAATATTCCTCTTGTCTTTTTTCATGATTCTCCTAACTGCTGTAACATTCTGGAGTTTTAGTTCTTGCAGTAACTCTTCTTCTGTGATTTCAAGAGGGACTCCATATATGACTCCCTTGATCCCTATCCTACTTTCAGAAACCTTAACAGGAATGTTGTCTATTGATTGGATCTGTAATATTGCCCTCTTTTGTTTGACATTCGTACATTTTACCAATAGTCCTGTACTAATAGGCTTTACCAATTCTACCGGTTGATTGTTACATGCTTCTCTAATAACCTTCGAAATTTTCAGTGGGTTAAGGTTTTTCAAATTCTTCTTCCTGTCTATGGGTGCTATAAATAACTTATAATCAGTAGGCCTAGATCTATCCAGTGCTTGTCTAGGAGTACGATAAACAGTGGCGTTATCTGAATCTGAACTTGAAGCCGAATCATTTTGACTAAGATTTTCTATCTGATATTCTAAGCTTTCTTGTCTTTTCCTTTTTTCAGGCTGATGGTAAGTACCTTTTTTGCGTACGGATTTTTGTTTCACTACCCACTGATGTTCTTCCCCATCACTTACAGTTGGCTCGGGTTCTGAGGCAGAACCCGGAGCCATGACTGGCTGTACTGGTTGGCGACCACAAGTTCAGCGACCAATTAGGGTGTCGCCGAGACGTCCAACAGAAAACAGAAAAATATTTCTAAATCGAAAAGATCATGTAATACCATTCATTTACTAAATTTGGAATCTGTAGAGGGTGAAAATTGGTCTAAAAATAGTCTTCGTTGCATCTTAAATAGCATGGGCCAAACTATTAAAATTTCAGACCAATAATTCGGAATTGATTGCTTTCATGAGAAAATTCGAATACCGTTCTTCCGGCGAAGAACATCGCTCAATTCAAAATGAATCAAGCTAGTATTACAAGTGTTACAGATGTTCGCAAGACATTTCATATTCTTAGCTGCTTACACTATAAAATAGAGGAGATATTCAGCTTTCTTATGGTATAGGTCGCTATGCTTAGCAAGTTGTCTGGATCTTACTGTTTAAACTTCAACACGGCATATATTCTCGATATTATTACACTTCGCATGAACAATATAGCGCCAGTGCAATATTCTATGCAGCTTCACGTAAGTCAATAATGAAGTTCTGCAGAAAAAGTGTTATAAATATTCGCAAGACATTTCATATTCGTAGCTCTTTACACCATGAAATAGAGGAGATATTCAGCTTTATTATGGTATAGGTCGCTATGCTTAGCAAGTTGTCTGGATCTTACTGTTTAAACTTCAACACGGCATATATTCTCGATATTATTACGCTTCGCATGAACAATACCGCCAGTGCAATATTCTACGCAGCTTCACGTAACTCAATAATGAAGTTCTGCAGAAAAGTGTTATAAATGTTCGCAAGACATTTTATATTCTTAGCTGATTACACCATGAAATAGAGGGGATATTCAGCTTTATCATGGTATAGGTCACTATGCTTAGCAAGTTGTCTGGATCTTACTGTTTAAACTTCAACAAGGCACATATTCCCGAAATATATATCGTTACCGGTCGGAAACTTCAATTCAGGCAGTAGGCTTAGTGAGGCGATGCAGAATTGTACTCCAGGATTAATGAACGCGTGAAATATTCAGCTGTATATGATGGTAAAAACCACATACCGGGGCAAGATGTCTGGATCTTACTATTTTAACTTAGTCCTTTAGACACCCCCTAAATAACCCGGCTTCCAACGAAGAGTCAGTCGGCATAATGATTGCAAAATAAGGTAAGATCCAGACAACTTGCTAAGCATAGTGACCTATACCATGATAAAGCTGAATATATCCCCTATTTCATGGTGTAATCAGCTAAGAATATGAAATGTCTTGCGAACATTTATAACACTTTTTCTTCAGAACTTCATTATTGAGTTACGAAGCTCCATAATACAATACGAGCACTTCAATGCTGAGAGTAATATTTGGAGAATATGTGCCGTGGTGAAGTTTAAACAGTAAGATCCAGACAACTTGCTAAGCATAGTGACCTATACCATGATAAAGCTGAATATATCCCCTATTTCATGGTGTAATCAGCTAAGAATATAAAATGTCTTGCGAACACTTATAACACTTTTTCTTCCGAACTTCATTATTTAGTAACGTGAAGTCCCGTAATACGACACTGGAGCTATTGTTCATAATTTATGAAGTGTAATATTTCGGGAATATGTGCCTTGTTGAAGTTTAAACAGTAAGATCCAGACAACTTGCTAAGCACAGTGACCTATACCATGATAAAGCTGAATATCCCCTCTATTTCATGGTGTAATCAGCTAAGAATATAAAATGTCTTGCGAACATTTATAACACTTTTTCTTCCGAACTTCATTATTTAGTAACGTGAAGTCCCGTAATACCGCACAGGAGCTATTGTTCATAATTATGAAGTGTAATATTTCGGGAATATGTGCCGTGTTAAAGTTTAAACAGTAAGATCCAGACAACTTGCTAAGCATAGCGACCTATACCATGATAAAGCTGAATATCTCCTCTATTTCATGGTGCAATCAGCTAAGAATATGAAATGTCTTGCGAACCTTTATAACACTTTTTTCTTCCGAACTTCATTATTGAGTAACGTGAAGCCCCGTAATACCGCACTGGCGCTATTTGTTCATACGAAGTGTAATATTTTGAGAATATGTGCCGTGTTGAAGTTTAAACAGTAAGATCCAGACATCTTGCCCCGGTATGTGGCATATATTACCAGAAAGCTTAGCAGCTTAGAATAACAAATGTCGATGGAAATTTGAGAGAGCTTTTATTTAACCACCTTATTTTGCAATCATTATGCCGACTGACTCTTCGTTGGAAGCCGGGTTATTTAGGGGGTGTCTAAAGGACTAAGTTAAAATAGTAAGATCCAGACATCTTGCCCCGGTATGTGGTTTTTACCATCATACAGCTGAATATTTCACGCGTTCATTAATCCTGGAGTACAATTCTGCATCGCCTCACTAAGCCTACTGCCTGAATTGAAGTTTCCGACCGGTAACGAAACGGATTTACGGTGTCAATATTTTTTTCGTTTTGTTTTGTCTCTTTTGAGGACACCGTAGAGCGATTTTCTATTGTTCTCGGCCGCGTCACGCTTCGGTGCTCCCGAGTGGTCGCTGGAGTGGTCGCCAAAGGTAGCTCGATCTGTTGTTTCTGGCCCGTATTCTGTGTGGTTTAACTATGGCCAGCCAAATGTGACACAAATCTCTAACAGTAGATATTCAGTTTATCAGCATTTTTGGTACTCAAACTTTTAAAAACTGTCTGGGAATGATAAGTACAATAGTTTTCTTGACCGTTAAAGCACGAAACCTGAATCCAGTAAACATAAGGAACATAAAGTAAACAAAGCGTAAACAAAGTTTTGACAATTTTGGCTACCCATAGTTAAACCACACATTTACACCATGGTTTAAGTTAAACTGGAGTTCAGAATATGGTTTCTGTACTTCGTTTTATTATTATAATTTTTGTTTTCAATTTTACTTTTGTCGAGGAGGTCATCAAAGACAGTCCTTGCTTCCTTTTTTTTTTTTTTTTTGTCGTATCTTCTGGACAATCCGGCTCGGTTGCATTGAGCAGACTTCTCGGTCTAGAGAAGACCGAGAAGCGCTAGCTAGACCAAAGCCTAGTCTGCAAGCATGAGCACCCAATTTGACACTTTATCATCTTATATTCAGTCTTGCTTGTCTGGATGTTCCAAAAATGAAATACTCTTGTTTTTTTGTCATTAAGCATTAGCTTACGGTGGAACATCCAAGAACGAATTGCAATTGAAACCACAGGTTATCTTTCCATCTCATTTCGGCCCCTTTGATATTTCTTGTGTCTAGCCATTCCTATGACTATGAGTACATGTACTCATGCCTTATATCCTTCCTTCACTGTATCTACAGTGCTTCTAATATATTATTTTGCTTCCCCTCCCCCTCCCCCTCTCCCTCTCTCTCTCTCTCTCCCTCTCTCTGTTCCTCACACACTTTTACAAAACAATAAAGGAAATATGTCATCACCAAGACTAATAGCATGTATACTTGTATTTTACACAATAAGTTAAAGTTAATTAGCAATCATCGCTGTGTAACATTGTTTTACAAGATTGTGCATTAATCTTAATATTACATGAGCTGATGATCCACACTAAAAGTTAAATATTGACAAACACACCTTTCAAAGAGTTAAAAAATTAAGTCTTTGACATTCCATTTTTTTTTCATGTATACTGTACGTAAAAATATACTATGAATTCAATTACCATGATGTCAACTTTAACAAAACAAGAAGCTGATAATGTACCAGTATGATGTCTGTGCACATAAGATTTGACTTAAAAATAAAAGTAATAATAAAGTCTTCCACAGCGCCAGTATCCGCCAATTCAGGCACTCATGACGCTTGCTCCAAAATGTAAATACATATAAATAATTCAGTTAACTTCCATGGGTGCACAGCTCGTGGTATTTACAGTTAAAACAAAATGAAACGTCTCAAAAAAGTAATTGTCTACAATTTTCATTCATTATATAAAATGGCTAGTTTTTCAAATTGATGAGATGGGTCTTGAGAGCTTGTTTAACAAGAATTTCTTTAATATTCCTCTAATGCTTATTTTTATATTATTTGTGATATTCTAAAGATTATAAGAAAAAAAAATCTCACCAAAATTAGCACAAGAGCAATGCCATTTTCACAAGAAACAATGGTACCGATGTCTGCGCACTCATTCATTTTACACGCACTGCAGGAGTTTTGATGTGAAAGACATTTTAAGGCTTGTGAATAAAATGTCTGAAATAAAACTTTTTGCTATATTTTGACTTGTTTTTTGCATGAATATGTATCGCTATAATAAAAATGAACATTTGTGTTCGTTGTGCTTTTTTTATCAGAATCGCACAGTAAAGCCCGCGCACACACTGCACGATCTGACTAAGATGCGATTTGGGGAAAAGTTGTTATTACATTTGATATGAAACTTCAAACATGTAAAATCTTTGTGATCAAAGTTCCGAATAGTAGTATGAATACTAAAATCGAAATTCCCGGCTACTGCGAGCCCCCGTGTAGGAATAAAAGCGAATTCAATTCCAAATCGTAGTGACGTCATACCAATCTTGCGATCGACTACGATTTTAAGCCGATTTGGCCTTTACTCTAACCAGAAGAATTGTAGTTAACCAAAATTTCGATATTAGTATTCGTATCATTATTCCGAACTTCAAATGAGATAATTTCACTTTTTTAAACTTTCACATTTAATGCAAACTGCAATTTGTTCGAAAATCGGATCGCAGTCGGATCGTGCAGTGTGCACCGGGCTTAACGCATGTGCGCAGACTTGGGCACTCTAGCCATAGAGTAAAACAGTAGTGCAAAATTAACATTCAAAATGTTTACTTATCCCTGTATGTAACAATCCTGAGATGCAAGGTACCTTATTGTATAGGGAAAAAAAATGTTGAGCAGTTCATTTTATTAGGGTCTTAACACTTTAACCAAGTCCTTACAGTTTTCTTATAAAAAACTCCAGTAGATGAAACAATTATGAGGGGAAATGAATTGATATTATTTCTCTTGGAAAGAGCAAATACTTGATAGCCAACAAGTCTTGAGCAAAGTTATGTATCAATCGTAAACATCAGAGGAAGGAGGGCCCAACTCCCCATCAAAACATTTTTTAGATATCAAGCCAAAAAACATTATATTTTGGTAAGTCCACCCTGGTATTTAGTTGATTTGAATAAAAGTATAAAAATGAGAGAAACAAGATTCATACATGAACAAAGAAGCTTGATGGGAGGAATTTTAATTTGTAAACAAATTTTTAGGAATTTTACTCCCAGTGTTAAAGATCGTATGCTCGATCTGTAATGAAAAACACAAGTCAGAAAAAATTTGTGTTTTTCATTACAGATTGAGCATACGATCTTTAACACTGGGAGTAAAATGCCTAAAAATTTGTTTACAAAAGATTCATAAATGTTTGAGAAAAATCCGATAAGAAATAAGAAAGTTATGAATTTTTGAAGTTGTAATCAAGCAAACACAAATTGGCAACTCCGTGATGTATCTTGCGAGCTTCACTCCCATTTGCTCAGTAAATGTACAGAAAATTTCATTATCTTAGTTTCTGAAGAAGGAATGGATTTGTTTCATAAAGGTTTTACGTAAAAGCAAATGAGCAATGAATGTAGCTTACATTAGGTGCACATATGTTTGAATATGTAAATTAATGATTTTTGGGGTACAGGGCAAATGGGAGAGGAGTTCTCAAGATACGTCATGGAGTTGCCAATTTGTGTTCGACTGATACAAATTCAAATTACTTTCTTATTTCTTATTGTATTTTGCTCAAAACTTCACTGATCAATTTATTTAATTTTCCTGTTCCTTTTAAAATCAACTTGTAATCGGGGTACATTTTCCCTTCAAGAGACAGAATGTTTTCATTTCTGCTGGAAACCTTTGATGACTGAACTTACAATATTTTAATTTTCACAAATGAAATATTATGTCTCTCAATTTTCCTTCTTCTTGGTGACTCAAAAAGGAGGTGGGCACTTCATCAATCTCCTCAGTTATTCAATTCCTTTCATATGTTCTCAAGATACCATGGGCCTAAAGGTCTTTAACCTATGGGGCCTTTGGCCTTTAAAACTTTAAAACTGTAAGAAGTTGATCCTCACCTGAAACCAACTGAAAAAGGTAGGCATATCATTGGAGTTATGGATTATTATGCATTATTGCAGTGCACAAAGAGCATATTTTAATATGTGTTTGATGAGTATTCAACTTATTTCTGCCTTATGGGATGCATCAAGTTACAGGAATAAATAAAGCTGCAATGATACTACAAAGCCTCCATCAACATTCTACATAAATACATCATTTTGTGCGTCCTTCAGCTATAACATCAAGTAACAGGATTAATCGACTACAATGACAAAGCGTAAAATGCATCACCAGACCAGTAGATCACGTTTGCACCAACATTCAATAGAAAACTCAAAGATTAAGGTGTGCCCTGTTCAGATTGATATACCATGGAAACTCACTATAACGAGGATCAGTGGCGGATCCAGGGGGGGGGGGCACAGCCGGCCTGTGCCCCCCTTTTGGAAGAGAAGTATGAATTTTTACCATAGACGATCCGCCATTTTCTCGATTTTGCCCCCCCCTTTTAGAGTGAAGACTTTTTTTTTTTTTTTTTGTTTGTCAGGGAATTATGGAGGGATACTGGACCCCATAAGCCCTTACTGAGCGAAAAAAAAATTTTGTCTCTGTTCTCAAATTGTCAATCTTCAACACAACTTTTCTATCACAGTTCCTGTGTTTGGCATAGATAGATATCATGATCGGAATACAAACTGGCCAGTCAAACGTTAGGCCAGCAGCAGCTGTCTTCGGACCATCAATTTCTCAGTAAAATTTCACAAGGTCCACACACAAACACAGTTTAGGCATTAGTGTGTTTCAATAAGTTTTGAAGGTCCTACCATGCTGTCCCTTCGGCTACTCTGCTTGGCGCCACCACACAGCCAGAGAGTAGTTAGAAAAGATCTGGCAGGTGCATATGTTCACAAAAGTGGATTGTGGTAAATGGTTTTCCATAAACTAGTATGAATGAGCAATACAGATAGGACACTGCTAAATATTTCTCTCCCAAACAACATGATGGATGACTTTAAGATACTATACAATACTATGGTGAAGGTTCAATCTTTGGACTCAAAGGACCATGGCCATTCTTTGAGTACATAATACATTCTGCATGATCCACTCTCCATTTTCTGTAGCATGAACATCTCCATATAACCTGCATGAAAACCCTGCTCGATGATTTTGTAATTCCAATTAATTTACATTGCCAATCGTACGCACAATTCATGGTCATATATCCCTGAATATCGAGTATAAAATCTTAAATTCTGCTTTCTCAAGGCAACAAGTCCAAATTCATATAGATGACCTCAATTCTTGCATGGTTTAGCCCGAGTCAAGCTGCTCGGATGTCCCTGTTTGCATCGCATTACTGCATTCTGTGTCAAGGTGTGAAACAGCAACAGCAGTAGCAGCAGCAGCTGTGTCTATCAGCAAACCCTTCTCTCTCTGCTCTGCCTCCCACTGAAGTCTCTTGTCCTGCTTGGATTTGAAGAGCAAGTTGTGGCCTTGGAAAAGAGCAAAATAGCAAAGACATACAGAGGAATAATTGAACATGGGTTGTGCTGCATTTAAAAACTAGATGAATCTTCGACCGCACGCGGTCGGAATTTATGCCTCCGCCATCACCAAATTGGAAATGTATAGCATACATGTACACTCTAAAAAGGATTGATCCAACAAAATTACAAATCTTTTCACTTAAAAAGCACTGGAGACAGAAAATTCATTTCATTTCATTTCCATCCTGTACAAATAAAGAACTTACCATTGATGACTTTCAATCATCAATACACCAAGGAAATAGATATTTTATAGCAAATAGACCACTGTCCCCTTGAAATTTCCAAAATAGGTAGGCCTAGACTCCATACATCATGAACCATTTTCATGTATATAATGACCTCTATGACCTTTGAACTTTGACCTTGAGACCCTAAAATCTAATCCGTTCATCGTCCCTCACATATGCATAAATGGGCCAAGTTACAAACTGATCCACAAAACGGTTTTGAAGTTATCGCGAGAACGAAAAAGGGGACAGACGGACGGACGGATGTATGGACGGACGGACGGACGACCCGAAAACATAATGCCTCCGGCACCACCTATGGTGGGCGGAGGCATAAAAATTGTTTTCACGGTTTCTGAAATTCCATTATAATCTAAATTTCTCACATCATCTTTCAGAACAGTAATAATCTATGAACCTTGTGTTGGAAAAGCAACTCAATGAAAGAGAGAAAAAGCAGTTTTGTTTTAACCTCACCTGGACAATCTGCTACTGCTCTATGTGCAGTATGTTTACAGCAAGCTCTGCATTCACTAAACACACATTTCAGACCCCTTGGATTAGCACACTTGGCACACTTCTCATACTTGGTTGCTGAAAAAAATATAAAAGAAGAAATTGTTGTGATTAAACCAGTCATACAGAAAAATGCTTTGTGCATATTTAATGGTAGTTATACTATATTATATGCAGTATTTGGTACATGAAAAAGATACCCATCCATTCATTATTCACAATCCCCTTAAAACTGATTCTGCTTGTTTTAAAATGTTTAACGCAATGTATCAGACTTGATTATGCAGAAAGAAATTTAACTAAGTTGATGATTTCTCTAAAAAATATTTCAAAGTATCTCAAGAAATGGGTAATGAATGAAGGAGTTTGAAAGCTAACATCTTCAAAGTTACCTACAACAGCCTCAACTAACAATATGCTTAAGTCTTAATTAATCTGTACTGTAAGATATCCACAAAAAAGATGGACTGGGCATAAAATAGACTTCATGGAAACATACTTCACAGTGCACAAACTTGTCCAAAAAAACAGCACCCCTTCACATCCTTGGCACAGAAATGATTAGATAGTCTGCTCAAACAGACTTCATTTTGCAAATCATGGTGTTTTGAGCAGTTTGTATCACATTGAAAATAGATTACAGGGCCTCTACAAGTGTATTGTACAGCAGATATGGTGCAGATAAGTCCTTATGATGACAAGGGCTTGCAAACTCCAAATTACACTTGACAATGAAATTGGGTTGAAAATAGTTCTGAACAAATTTAGATAGTTAGGTCAGTTCTGATGCTGCCTCATGGAAACATGTCACGGCCCTGTTTCATATCAATAACAAGTTGCAACAACTGTTATAAGCTACTGAAATCCTTGCATCTCATTGGCTGAGAGCAAATTTGGCAGAAATGTGGCAGTTGTTACTGATAACACGTTTTATGAAACGGAGCGCAGAAATCTAAAGCTTACGTTTGACATGGAATGTAGCTCTAGGGTTGCGCACTCTCTTTTTAAGCTGTTTCTTGGACAGGCCATCGTTGTTCTGATCTTCATTGATCAACAGTAGAGGGCGCTTTCGATTCCTCTCAGCCTGATTAGCCGCCAGCTCTGCTGGACTACAACACACAAAGGAGAGTATTACATGTAATATATCATGAAGTTTGTCTTC
The DNA here is from genome assembly GCA_025617745.1 of Heliocidaris erythrogramma. Classification (NCBI taxonomy): domain Eukaryota; kingdom Metazoa; phylum Echinodermata; class Echinoidea; order Camarodonta; family Echinometridae; genus Heliocidaris; species Heliocidaris erythrogramma. The sequence goes on from CM046857.1 coordinate 7,351,330, forward strand.
ATCACATATCATGATCTATTCAAACATATTCTGAAATGTATTTTGTTGATTCAATAAAAATTATCTATAATCTTTAAAAATTGCAATGAAGTACCAAGACAGCATATGAAGTAGAGATTGATTTAGCTCTGGGAAGCTCTAAAAGAGCTCTGAGATAATCAACAAGGGCTATGGTACAACAAAATACATAAAATATCATTGCAACAATATCTGATGTTTATAATAATAATAATAACTAGAATTTAATTCGTCATGAGGACGAATTAGGTGATCTGTCTTTCAATTTGTACGATCATGATTGTAATCAGGATGATCATAATAATGGGGAAATGGTAAACTGAAGATAGGATGTCAAGAATACCATGAATGGAGATGTTTCGTGAGGTCAGGAATGTAGCAAAATGTGTAACGGTCATTGTAAAATGTTTATGGTGATGATGATAATGGTGATTATGATGATTATAATGATAGAATGATGATGATGATGATATAATAATAGCGATGATGATCATGATGGTGATGATAATAATGATGATGATACAGGATACTTGGGAGATTAACCATATAGCTCTAATACAGGACAGGAAATCACAATTTCCGTAGGGTTGTACACAAACTACTGTACACTACTTTCTAATAGACATAATACGGAAAATATGTCAGTTTATTACATGATTTGTGATTGTTTATGTTACAATAGTCGAAGAGGATGGTAAAATGACAGGCAAAAAAAAGCAAAAAAAAAAAAAAATTGTTATGGACCCGCCGGGGATCGAACCTGGGTCACCTGCATGGGAGGCAAGTGCTTTGACCAATAGACCAAAATATTTCCCATAGAGATAACACGTAAACGAAAAACGGGATTCTCAAATCCCATTTGGTAGTTCAAAATTGGGCATGATCCCGACATCTGATCAAAAATTGGAGGGCTTACTAATAAAAGCTTATAGTCTCAGCTACAACATATTAAAATCTGGAAGGAAATAGACCAAAAATAACTGAGATACTGCTCAGAGAACGATGTCATGTAGATTCATGATTCGAAAAAAAATCATCTTCCATAGACATAACACGCAAACAGGGGAAATTCTGACATGTCGTTTTTAATTGAAAATTTCAATATGATTACGTCATCAAAATGGAAAATGGTGGTAACTGATCTTGTAGAGAATTGTCTCAGCTATAACATATCAAAATCTGGGCGAAAGACGACCAATAATTACGAATCTAGAGCCAAATTTGCATAAATGTGATGACGTCAAAACATGAAAAATGGAAATTTTGATTTCTGGCGCCATTTTGATGACATCATAATGTTTATAAGGGTCAAATGATACATGAAATGAAATCTGTGATTCATACCCTACCTGATGATGACAAAAAATTGGGGGGTTTGTGGACTATTTAAAGAGCTAGAGTTAATTTTGTAGAGGCATGTTTTTGCACGTTTTTACGTTATTTTCGCCATAGATGCGCGCACGGATTTTGAAATTTGACGCGCCCGTACGACCTTATTATTGATTGAAATTGATTCCAAGTTGATGGAAATGATGAAGAAAAGTGTCAGGATTGCAAATCAATAGAAAAAACAGCGTTTTAACGTTATTTACGACTTGTGCGCGCGTAAAGCGCGCGCGCGGACGCTTACGCACGGACATTTTTGAAATGCTCAAAATGACCTGAAACGTGTGCAGACTTGATCCTACGTGATTTTGAGCATTTTTAAATTTTGACGCGCGCGTACGCGCACGTCCTGACCTCTAGATGACGTGTGAGGACATGACTTGATGACCCGTCATGTGAAGTTTATGTGGTGTGAATATAGTTGATTTTTGATGATCGATTATGAAGATATAATCGATCTTGTAAATTTACAAAATGGCGTCTTGATGACGTCACGATGACATGATGACCTCCAAAAGCTTAATGGACCATGTCCATGATTGACCTCATACATGACATGAAATTCGATGATATTGACCTGGCCGATTTTGAGATTTGGTGGCCACAACAATTTGTTATAAAAATAAATAAAAATAAAGAAGAAAATTCGGACAAAATTAATAGGTGATCTGTCGATATCGACAGATCACCTAATAATATTCCGCTTTTATATAGCGCCTAATACATGGTTGTGTTTCTAAGCGCCTTACACATATATTATTACCCCGGTCATTGGATTCTGACATGCCCGCACACAATGTGCGCACTTTATCCGCTCCCTGGGGAGTATTCCAGCCAGTCGCTGTAAAGCGCCACATGCTAAGCAAACGACATTAACTTTCGCATCCTACCGGGTACCCATTTAACACCTGGGTGGAGAGTGGCAAATGTAGATTAATGTCTTGCCAAAGGATGCTAGTGCCAAACAGCCAAACAGCCAAACAGGGTTCCAGCAAACAAAAGTAATCCTTCCGAGGTGTCATAACACATTCACATTGAGTACCCTACCCATCACATGGACATTATTATAGAGTATGTGTGTTGGATGGTTTAACTTTCAACAAACAAAAGTAATTGTTATACTGGGAAAGTGGGATGATCTTACCTGGGTCTAAAATAAGGCTGGCATAGCCAATGGGGCCACTTGCCATATTCCAGTACCACCGTGGGATCCTGTTTAGCAGCTTCCTCTTCACAGAGACCCTGGAGTCGCTTGCAGATGTCCTCGCACTCACTGAAGGACTTAGCCCTAGCAAGTTCTATCCTCAGATCACTGTGAACGAGTAGGCTGCAGAGAGAGGATTTGAAAGTAAAATTTCAAACAGGAACCAGAAAAGGCCACCGCAAACCTTACGATCGGTATTATCGATTTTACTACATGTGTGACTATTCAGACCCTCAATCAAAAATAAGTTTCGTTTTTAAATGATTTGTCAAATGATATTAAATTTTCTTCTGAAATTGGATCGCAGACCGATCGTATGGTGTGCGGTGGCCTTCAGAGGAAATTACTTGCATGCTCTGGTGCCTGATCAGGGCAGGGAGACAAAAGAGATCAATGCGTTGAATAAAATAATTAGTATTTTTATATTAACTTTGAGGAAACACTAAAATTAAAGTATTTGAGTGCCTAGAGGGCAACAAAATATTTCAGTTAGTATTGGGTCCTGCCCTAACCCTAGAGAAAATCTGAGAATCAGGTGAAGGGAACTCTTACAGGGTGCAACAGGAATAGCAAAATATAAGCCACAGAAATAATATCACAGACCTACCAAATCATCTGAACACGAAAGGCTATGCTCACCTGTGATGCCACAGTTTGAAGAGATGTCCTCTCACAAAGGAAAGTGGACATGGGTAGGCCTTGACCAGGTTGAAGTATTCGTCAGAGATGTCCCACACCTTGGGGTAGATGCCTTCAAACAGGGCGGGGTTGTGGAGGTTACCCTCTGCACTCATCACCCCGTCCACACCCGTCTCCGCAATGCATTTCTCAGCATCTTGAAGAGACTGGATGTTACCGTTAGCCACAACTGGGATCTTGACTGCATCTCTGCAAGAAAAGAGAAAGGGAACAGTAACTTGTCAACTATGATTGAGACTCAATCCCTTACAAGTGCTAGGTTATTATTATTCAACAATATTAGTCTAATTGATTGCAAATAAAATCTATATCAATCAAATAAAATCTATACTGTAGGCATCTCAGGGATTTACTGACCTCTATGCAGAGAACTTCTTTTAGCCCATCACAAACAAGTACCAACTGGTCCTTGTATGAGAGAATCCATTCGCCAAGGAATTGGCAACCTAATACATATCCTCTTTTTAAAAGGCCCCTGCAAACCCAAATGCAACCCAATTTTTTTTTTATTCCTGTTGATGTGCAGGGATGCATACAACTAATATTCTGTTATTCAAACATCTAGATATGTTTCACAGAATTTTAAATGTTTTTTGAAATATTTTTCCCAACCTCCTAAGCTCCACCCTTAAAGGCGGTCAGTCGCCGGTTTCAATGGGGAAAAATCTGTGTTTGCTGATGCTGCAAAATAGTTCTTGCGCATACGAAACTAGGTCTAGTCGAAAGTCTATTGAGGATCAGCGAAATTTCCTTCTCCTCTGCAAAAATCCGCATAGATCGCTGTGATATGTGTAAGTTTTACTGAATAGTGAACGGATACATGTTTTGCGCTATGTGTATCCTGCCTGTAATCTGCTGTCTGACGCCGTACCATTATATTTATACTATAGAACAAAGCAATTTCATCTTTATTATGGATGACACTTTCAGTATTTCGGAGTTAGCGACAGATATCTCAATTCTAAACATGGAGGGAGATTTGGAGCCGACTGCCTGTAAATGTTCAGGAAGCTAGCTGCTGCAGTGCTGATACAAATCGGGCAGACGGATGTGCCCTTGCTAGATCTAGAGTGACGGTGATCCCTGCACACTGCAGTGTTCCTGCGGGGAAATGTCGCCCGTGCACCAACCGGGAACCCGATGGCGATGACGATGAATCAACTTCAAATGTGAGTAGATCATTATCGCAGCCTATTTATCCGAACCAAGGTCTATGCAACAAATTCGATAATTTTTCTTGCGATTTGTCATTGTGTAATAACTAAATTAAGACTCAAGAGAAATAGAATTAAATTATAGTGTGAATGTGAGATGTGCACAGCCAGGGCCCAGGTCTGAGATAGTGTATTTGTAAGAATCTTCATTCAAATTGAAACTGAAAGAAGAAGGAAGAATGAGGAGGAGAAGAAGAAGAAGGAATCTATTTATAAATGAAGGTATGCCAAGATGTAATTAGAATCAACACCAGACATGTCAATTGGTGATTGGCAAACTGGCTTAACCTGTGTGAGCTGTGACGAAGTACCTCCCCCCCCCCCCCTGTAAAAAAACCAACATAAATTGATTTGAAGGGGGGGGGAGTCTAGTACAGGCTTTTGCAAGTCAGAGTCACAGTATGTTTGAATGTATACACTGTACATGTATGTATATCTAATTGTGACTCCAAAGATTCAAATACACCTAGTGGTACCAGTTCACAAACAATATATATATCAATACAATGGAACCTATTAATTAATCCCTACAAATTTAATAATTTTATGATTTTTTCACCAAAACAGTATTTCCATACTTGAATTTTGAACAGGGTGGAATGTGCACTTTACATTATTTGCATTATTTTTTCCCTACTTTATTCACTGTTGTTTTTCTTTTTTCTTACTCAATGTAGAAATTTGCGATGGATCGAGAGAGAGCTGATCTAGAACGCGTCACCATCCAGTTCCTCTGCAGATTCACGGATGTTTACTTGGATGCCGTAGCAGCTGTAGAGCCTACCCAACCTGCTGAAGAAAGGCCTGGACCAAGCAGCCGGCCTGCATCATGGTGGAAGATGTGTGCCCATGCCAAAGGAGGTAGAGAATGTGTGTGTGTTGCCATGTCCGCACCTGCGTCATGACTGCTCAATACTTCACTGATGCATTTCTAAATGGCAATGTCTTGGCTGCATGCATGGCAGCAAGCAACAATGTATTTCCAAGGGACATTCCGAGGTTGAATGAATCGTACCGGCATTATACCTAGTTACCTACAAACAATTCACGTATATATATTCACTAGGCCTAATATTCACCATGGGTACTTGGAGCAGGAAACAGGAGAGTTGTTCCATCATGTGCTACACTGCGGATAAGGTATGCCTATCTATCCCCAACGAGGGCTTACAAGGGCTTTGTCAATGGAGTACAAGATTGAAATCCATCTAACATCAACACTGGTCTTGATCTTTTTTATGTCTGCTTTTATTGTTGAAATTTAGATCTGCTGGACATAGAACTGTTATCCTTCTTTAAAAAATTGTTTATTATAGTTCCTGTTTATATTCACCTTTTTCTTGGTGATTGTAGTATGTATGTACCAAAGAAAGCATTTTCTGTGTGTAATCATTTAACATAATGTTTACGTTAACATTTATCAGAGAGGAAATATATTCATGTCATTTGAAACAAACAAAAAATGTTATCTGATAAAGGGTTTCCATTATGACATTGTATAAACTTCATTTTAATCTATTTCCCCCTGTGTATTTCAACACATTCCATGACCATGAATATGCATGTCTTCTGTGATGTTTTTCTATTTATGATGAATATTTAGTCTGATTTGTCATGCTGTTTTAGCTGAACTAGCAGTCCATTGGGTTTGCTACATGTTGTACATTGTGTGAAGTGAGATGCACATGAATTACATAAACTTCAATAAGAATTTGGTGATCATAAAAAGTGGTTGATCAAACTGATTGTAATATATTGTATCAATGCATGTAGTTACAACCAAACAATATCACTTGCCAGCATATAAGTGAATGTGTGTGATGTACATTTATTAACATATCTTTTGTACCTGTGTTCCTGACTGTAATCATTGTATTTAGGTATTTATGGTATTATAAACTGCAATATGTCAATGTTGCAATATTCAGTGAAAATACCCTTGCCATCATATTCCTGTGTGAATGTCCATAATATAATTCAATATGAAAACTATACATATGTTCAAAAAAAATCTGCCAGTGAACGTTGCCATTTTCAGTTGAATGTTTGGTAGCCTTTGACAATGTGATCACACCACATAGTGAAGTTGTTTTCCTTCCAAGATTTACTTTTATTGTGATCTGTTTACACTGTTTGTTTTAGAATTTGCTTATGCATAGATCCACAAACCTTTCCTGAAGTATGCCTACATGTATACTGTTGAATGTATAGTTTTACACTTCTGAGCTGATTTTTGTATTATATTTATTACAGTTTGATAAACATGTATTCTAGATCCACAAACTTGCCTTGAAACATGCACATTTAGTGTTGAAATAATAGTTTTGCAATATGAAGTTGATTTCTTCTCATACTAGTTGTATAGATTTATCAGAAGTTATATAATTTTTAAGAAACGTATGTATTATGCATACAGGGACATTTCTGTTTTTTGATATGCCATTTGCTATTCCATTATGGTATGCCTATATACTGTTGAAAGTATAGTTTTATACTACTGAGCTGACTTTTGTATATATTTTAGTGTTGACAATATAGTTTCAATGTTCAGTTGATTTTTACTCTCACTTGGGTAGTTTTATTCCAAGTTATACATTATTTAAAAGAAACTTAAAAAGTATTACATACAGGAACACCTTTTCTACTTTTCTTTTTCCTTGTGATTTGCCATTTGCAATGGCACTGCATGTAACATGTAAGGAAGTACTAGTAAATGAAGACAGCATGAAAAAGTACTCTTCATTATGTGTACGTGTCAGAAGTTTTGAAGTATTGTAATCTACATTCCTTTTATTTCATTTTATTTTTGTACAGTGGAGCATCATTAATGAACTTCTTGGGACCAAGGAAATAACCTCTTTATATCGAAACCTTGTTATACCAGGGCTAAAAACAATAGAATACAAAAAAGTGGGACTTGCAAAAATACTGTCTTGTAATGAGTATGTTATACCATTGTTCTTTATAAGGAGGTTCCACTGTACAAGGTATATATGTGGAGGAAGGCATATGGAGTGAGATAGGAGAGAAGAGAAACAGGGGAGAGAACAAGGGAGAAAAATTATCAAGGTCATGAGAGAAAGAGAGAGTGAAAGATAAGATAGAGAAACGGAACGAGCTAGAATCAGGGCTGTCAAGTAAAGTTTTCCTCCTCAACAGCTCAAGTTTATCAATACAAAATTAAGATTAATCAGGCCCCCTTTTTATTTCTTATTTTAAAAATTTCTGTCAACTCTTTGCACGATGGCCATTCACGAAGTTAGTGTCCAGTTTTTAAAGATCGATTCCCCTCTTTCGAAATCAGCCAGAGAAGAGAAAGAGGAGGGAGAGAGGAAGAGAGAGAGAGAGAGAGAGAGAACAAGGGAGATAGGTCATGAGAAAAAGAGAGAAAGAGAGAGTGAAAGATAAGATAGAGAAACGGAACGTAAGTGAGAACAAACGAGAAAGTGGAAGGGAATAATAGTGGGTGTAAGGCCATCGCCAGGGTTCACCTCCGGGGCGCACCCGGCGCTGGCGACCGTAGCCCGTTGAGGTACACTGTACGATTTGCAAATGGTGTGCAGCTCAAGCTGATACAACACGAACTTTTTATTCAAACTTTCCCTGGAGGAAACAAGCAGCCCACGTCCAAATTTATTTCTTTGTGTTCAATCCACAAATTGTACGCGCTGTGGATACGTAATCTCGTCTGACTGTCTCTCCTCTCGACCTCCATTTCGTTCGAAAACCGCTATTATTTTCGTGCCTCTAGTCTAGGCATAGGCCATAGCATGGAGTATCCCGAAACTGAAACATAGCGTTTTGCTGGCAAGCTCAGCTCTCGCCCCTGCGCTGGCAGGCTATTTACAAATTGTCCGAGCGATTCCGGAAATCTCCGAACTTGCCTTAGGTGGGACAGCATAGAAACACACGGGCACCGACGACTGACCGCCTTTAAAAAAATGCTTCAGATCTCATTCCTGCAATGACATAATATGTCAGTCATCAGTCAGCTACACTAACATTCTACAATAGACAGTGGAATGTACCTTCCCCCAGGTCAGCACATGCTCACAATAGAATTGCATGCTTTCAAACAATACCTCCTCAATACCATTCTTTTCCTGGTGATGCTACAGCATGTCTGACATAGCAACTCCTATGTAGGCATTGTATGGACTATTAGAACAGATGGTCATCTCTGGCAAAGCTACATACCACTGTCTCTCCTTAGCTTACTAATGATTGACAGATGATGTCACTGCAGGAATGAGATCTGGGGCATTTTTTTGGGGTGGAGCTTATCATGTTTGAGAAAATGAGTTTTAAAATATTTTAAAAATTTATGAAACATTTAGATGTTTGAATAACAAAATATAAGTTGTATGCATCCCTGCACATCAACAGGAATCAACTTGCATTTGGGTTGCGGGGGACCTTTAAGGGGATGGAAGATCTGTTTCAATTGGCATCAAGCCCCAGGGCAGATCTACTCAGTGCACATTTCCCCTCTGTACAATTTAAATTTTGCTGAAACATAAACCCATACAAAAGTCCTACCCCACCCTCTGCCCCCCCCCCCCCATTCCTTAGATAAACTGAATAAGACTAGAAATTAAAACAAACTCAGAGACGGGTAGGTTGAATAGAAGGTTTCACTAGAAATACAGTCTAGTTGTCACCCTCAGACATTGTAAGCACTATAGATAGACGGATTACAAAAAAAAGAGAGAGAGTTTCGCTTACTTAACAGCCTTGATGACGGACCAATTCGCCAGTCCCGTCATGGGTCCTTTCATCTCCTTGGTCCTACCATGGACTGTAAGTAGTTGACAGCCAGCCTTCTCCAGCATCTGAGCATAGCGCACCGTCTTATCCACATCAGTGAATATACGAATCTTACAGGTGATGGGTACCGACAGCTTCTTATGGGCAAGGCTCACTTCAAGATGAAAAGGTACAGAAACAATCTAAGACATGGTGACAGTTCTAAAGTGCAGTTTTATCTACATTGGTGAAGATACTGATCTTACAGGTTAGGTATTGCAGGTGATGGGTAAGGGCTGGTCAGAATTCACCAATAATGATAAATATAACGATAAATTTTTGCCAAATCGCTCAACCATTATTTACATGGAAATTGAAAAGAAAATCATTCCAGTAGGTCAGACCTTAAAGGGCGTGTTACACGGCAAATACTGCTTATGGCCACCTACATCTTTTTTTGGACAACTGCACGTAAACGAATGGACCTCAGCTGACGGTATTCTTAACCTTAATCTATACATGCAACAGACCAAAGTTACACTTACTCATCGGTTTTGCGTATGTTGCACATACGTACTATGTACGCATACGGGAATAGCATGGCCCGTCCGAAGAGTTGCGGATTAAACCAACCGGCCCCGAGTCAGGCCACGGGAAAGACACATAGTCTCGTCAGTTTTAACCCCCTTTAGAGCTGCAAATCGATTTTATTGTCTCATTGGGATCGCCCTGCCACCAATTACCGGTATTATTTTTTTTATTAAGACACACCTTAACGATAATATCTGTGAGCCAATAACTGCACTCCTTCGATGTGACGTCAGTGGCAGAAGAAGTGATGGAGGCATGATGTTCATACTGTTTGATTGACAGAACCAATGATTTTTATGGACACAAAAATCAATGAGGTCTGACCACTTTTATTTTTATCATTATCGATACATTATACATGCGCATACTGTAAAAGTGGAGATTTTCATGTGATTAACTTTTCGCGCTCGGCTGAGTGAAGTGAATTGCACGCGTTTTTAATTTCGCCGATGCTCTAGGCTCATAGGCCAAAAAATACATACAGGTAAACAAAGAAATGCGCGAAAATTTCCACAGTGCGAAATATTCCAGGTTTACAGTAGTTTATCATTATTTTTATCAGAGAGGTCTGACCAGCCATTATGACAGCTTAGACTAATGAGCAAGGCTTACTATAGGATATAAATGTACAGAAACAGCACTTTGGAATGTGGTTGGACATGATTTAAATTTGTAAGTTTATGACCTTTTGTGGACTGAGCCTGAATACTTGGTACTAACCCCATTTGAAATGCATATTACACGAAAATGAACCCATTCCTTATACCCCAGTCACACCAACGAGACGAACGCCAGACCAACACCAGACCAACACAAGACTGAACAAACAATTACATTAAAGGCCAAGTCCACCCTAACAAAAAGTTGATTTGAATAAATAGAGAAAAATCCAACAAGCATAACACTGAAAATTTCATCAAAATAGGATGTAAAATAAGAAAGTTATGGTATTTTAAAGTTTCGCTTAATTTCGCAAAACAGTTATATGCACATCCTGCTCAGTATGGAAATGAGGGAACCAGTGACGTCACCCACTCACTATTTCTTTTGTATTTTATTATGTGAAATATAGAATATTTTAATTTCTGCAGATTTCACAATTAGGAAGCTCTCATTGAATTGTGTATAGGTTGCAACAATGGCAATTACACATGTTCAGCGAGGAATCAAACCTTGTTTCACATTATAACAAGGAAAAATTAAAATATTTCGTATTTCATGTAATAAAATACAAAAGAAATAGTGAGTGGGTGACGTCACTGGTTCCCTCATTTGCTGTTTTGCGAAATTAAGCGAAACTTTAAAATACCATAACTTTCTTATTTTACATCCTATTTTGATGAAATTTTCAGTGCTATGCTTGTTGGATTTTTCTCTATTTATTCAAATCAACTTTTTGTTAGGGTGGACTTGGCCTTTAACCCGCAAGGCCAAGAAATGGTTGGTTTGGAGTCAGTGTGGAGTCGGCATGGCGGTGTGACTATGACATTACTAGGTTTAACAAAAGTTAAGTTTTGAAACTTGAAAGCAATAAAGAAATATATCTGAATGTTCTTCCTTTTACATTCAAATCTTTAACACTACTTTCAATCCCCTATTTTCAAACAGTTCCATGTGGTATAAAAATCATGCTATTAAGGCTGAACACGCAAGAAGTTCAAACAAGAAACCTGAAAGACAGTTTTAATGAAATGACGAATATATATATGAGTGATGCAGTTTAATAATGCTTAACTCTACATGTTTATTGAAAATGCTATCTTCTATAAAGGAACCTTACCCATTTCACTGATCAGTTCCCAATCATTCTGAAGATAGGCTCCATAGTGACCTGTGAACATGAGACAGATATAATAAAGAGATAAGTCTTGGTTAAATATTACCACCAACAGACATGGACATGGCTGATTTCATTTTCTTTTACTGCAGATAATGCAATGCACCAATTTACACACAAATGTAGTAATCACTCTATCTTCTTGCTTGTATCTTGATCACCAAGCGGTCATACATGGTAACAGTCAGATATGTAGCTTTAAATGGTACCAATCACCAACAAATATTTGATTTTGTAGGTTAGGGGTTTCAATTCGCTATACTGTATTTAAAATATGAACTTCAAATGTTAATTCTATAAAGAGGCACTGCAAGTTTAAAATACACTCTAAATAAATATTACAGCCACTTATTGCATACACTAGACGCTTGCATAGAATATGGCCAGAGTCAGGTTCCGTGCAAGGGTTTCCTATGTTTTCCTTTATTTTCTTTGTACTCCTCAGAAAGCCAGGTAGAGATTTTATTTTATTTTCTGCATTCTACCATTACACAAATTATCATTGTATATGATTGGTACACTTTACTATTATACAGATGGTCATTATAAGCAGGTTTTGGTTGTATTATCATCATGAATTACCTCTCTTTGCAATGGATTGAGGACATCCTAGGTTGAGATCAATGGCATCACAGTGATCCTGTGCTAGCATGGCTGCTTTGACAAATACCTCTGGATCATTGGCACAGAACTACAGGGAGAATAGAATGTGTCAAACTTATTCACATCTGCTCTATCATAAATTAATAAAAATAAGTCTAGAATGATTTAGCTTTCAAATATGATGGAGGATAGAATGAGGAACAGAGAGAAGATTCATGAGGACGTAAATACAAGAAATTTTAAACATTCTTTTTTTCAGATGATCTTTGAAGGTAGAGGTTTGCATGGTGGTACTGATAACGTGGAGAAGGTTTACGGTTCACCATGTGGTTAGTCCTGGAAAGGACTGGAAAGGACTGGAAAGGAATACTCAGTCCTTTCCAGGACTAACCACATGGCAAACCGTAAACCTTCTCCACGTTATTCTTTTTTTCATGAATTAAATTTAGAGCTTTAAATGTCCATTTTCATTTACCAGTGAATCTAGAATGCAAACCTGAACAATGAGGGGGCTGTCTTCCTCACATGATGCTAATGCTTCTTTCCTGTAGCGAGTATCTCTTGTGAAGACAGACGCATGGAACATGGGTGTGTAGCACAATTCTGCCTTGTGTCGTCTGCTTAACAATCGCCATGGTAACTCACTCTGGTCCACCATCGGAGCAACGATAAAGCGAGGTTTGCCCAGGGTTTTCTCCCAGAATTCATAGCCCTCCAACTTCGGCATGATGGTTGCCAGGAATATTCTGCATCCAGTGAAAAAAGTACCAGTAGTAACAAAAGTTACATCAAATCAATTCTTCAAAGAAGATATTTCTCAACTACTACTGTCCTAGGGCAGTCGACGTCTTCCTTAAAAAAGGGGAGTTTTTCAACTTCAATCGCCGTTTAGAGTACCATTTCACAAATTTCAAATTCGACATTTAGGGTACAGAATGAATTGTTGTGATAATCAGTAGATTCTGCTTTGTATCTGTTTCTACGAAGGTTAATTCTAATTTTACTTCCTATTTTCATCCGTGAAGAATATACGGGATCAGATATTCACCCCCTACGCGAAATCGAAAGCGCCAGTCACGGGGCTCCCGCTCGAAAAAGAATAAGGAAAAAACAACAACCTTCGAACCATGCCTCACTACAGCGCATACGTACTTGAACTTGGAGATATTATACTAGACGTACGTGTAGCTAGTACTGTACTATAGTGCAGTGCAGTGTCTGGTGTAGTCTGTAGACCCTCTATGGACGTAGACGCCGATTGCCTGACCTCGGCTTTTGAGAAAGCAATACTGTAATTTTCACAATTTAATAAATTATTATTGAAATGATCATTTGACACCAAATTGCACCCCAAGAAAGTTACAATATTCAAGATTGTCTATGTAAATTTGACATGAATTGAATTACACACATTGGTCAGAGTTATTAGGGTTATAATGCCAAAACAGGGTTTTCTCTACATCCACAGCATTTGGGGCAGCAAAGCTTGGTTTAGCCTTAGGGGCACTTTGGTGGGTTTTTTGCAGGGGCGTGTTACACCCCCTTCCCAACTGAATTTTTTTTATAGTTTTTATATTTTTGTAGATCTAACAGGTTACAACATTTGGTCCACAGGTCACAGGCCTAGTTAAAGGGTTAGCCTAACCATTAGGGACCAGTGCATAGGCGTAGCCAGGGGGGGCGGTGGGGGCAGTTGCCCCCAAAAACAGCAAGAGCGAAAAAGCGAGAGCGAAAAAGCAGGGGGAAGTCAGAGATAAAAGCCTGAAAAGGTGCTACAGTACAAGACCATTATCTTTCTCTCAAAATTTGCTAAAACATCAAAGTCAACTTCCCCCCCCCCCCCCCCCGCCACCCACCCCTGTTACATACAGTGCAGTATTGTGTCTAAATAAATTGAAAAGCAGTCAGGGTGTTGAAAACTCTCCGCCTGAAAATTTTCTTTCTCTCAAATTTGCTATAAAAAGTCAGACCTTTCGCGCTGTGCATGGGAAGGGGGAAACTTCCCCCTCCCTAACTAAAATCTAGGCAGTCATACACCTCAACTTTTTCAAACACCACTGCACAAAAGTCACCAACATTCATACAAAATCGGCATTTAATTTACAAAAGCCAACCCCAACATATCTAAGAAAATGGAAAAGATAATTCCAAAAATGACATCCGTAATTTACTGTCGATTCTCGTGAAACGAGCTATCGGAGTCATTGTGTACATTTTCTGGTCGCCGCGGGCGCTGACATCTCCCCCAAAGAATTTTGTTGTTAAAATATTTGGTGCCTATCGCGTACACGGTAAAGTCCCGATTTCTGTGTGCGCGATCGTAGAGATCGATGTGAGCTTGCGATCCCGAGTTTCTTTGTGGACAAAAATTTCTTTGCCCGATTTTAGTCTAAGACATCGGCGGTATGTAAACAACATGTGATCGAAAAACAAATCGGCGGGGATTTCTTCGGTTTTTGGACAGTATTTTGACTTTGGATTTTGCTGGAAATATCAAAAGTTCTTCCTAACCTGCGGCCATTTGTTTTTTGAGGTAGGAGTGAGATTTATCTTATTTTTCCCCCATACCTTTAATACATGCGACAGAAAATACCAACTATTTTTGCATGCATATATCGTACTGTCACGACTGTAGCTGTCACTCAGTCAGACTCTGCACTTTAAATCAACTTTTGCGTCCTAACAACAACAGGCTGACGAACATGACGAACGAGTGGTTTCCTCTACTACGATATAACCAGTAACTTTAAGGGCCAAATCTCATATGTAAAAAGGGGGTGACTATTTCGTAGTGCTGGGACTAAAAACCGGGTACCCGGGTCCCGCCCGAGAGCATCGGGTCCCGGGTCAAAATATTACATGCCCGTTTCCCGAAAATAAGTATTTAATGATTACTCATGTATGTAACATGACAAGGCGGTAGATAACGTCGACCAGCCATTCAATATCTACATGTAAATATCCATGTAGCGCCCCACTGCAGTGATGCGCTTTCGAGTTTTTCCCAGTGTTAATAGCTTCTTAAGGGTAAATATAAGCTTGTCTTCTTCTCTTCTTCCAGTCTGGTACAGACCGCCGCTGGCGTATTATCGTACCTTGTAATTTGTGATATATGATTTTCGGGTAACCGGGAACCCGCCCGAAAAATCGTCGGGTTCCCGAATTGAAAAAATACCCGAAACTCCCACCCCTACTATTTCGGGACAATCTCCTAGTCCTAGTATCATATTCCAGCGACTGAGACTGCATGTAGTTTATGCATGCAAGCAAACGGCTGAGTTGTGATCACTGCACGTCTACATGTATGTCATGAGGCCGCCCGCGGCCGCAGACTAGACAGTGCCGGAGGAGGTGGTGTGCAATCATTCATAATATCATTGATGCAGTAAAAATGTGCGGCATACAAATTTCGTTACCTTCTTCTGAAGTTCTGCGTCTTCACGTTTTTTTCGAAATAAATTCACTGTATCTTTTTGATAGACGGTATTGTTGTACTCCCCAAAATCCGGGAAAATCCAAATTTAACTCAGCTCAGAGCCTCTAGTCATATATCTGAACAACCACATTCTCTCAGCTCGCGCTCGGCAAACGTAATGCAATATCGATTGTACGCATCGCGTGCGTGCACTGTACGTACGGCCGGCGCGCGCTAATGATGAAATTTGAGTGAAATCAGGCAAACATCTCAATTCATTCATTTCTTTCAACCAATATTAAAAACAGTAACCTAATGACATTTTACACACGGTACCGTACGGTAAATAATAGAATAGAATATTTGGAAAATGATAACCATTGCACTATAGGCGAAAGAAGAGGTGGTGGGGGGGGGGGGATCCCACCCCACCGCCTTAGCCTAGCCCCGGGGGGGGGGGGGGTCACTCACCACAATGTGCTACCCACGCTCGTCCACAAAACGTCGAAAAGAGTCTGTTTTCAGGCTTAATGCGTCGTCGACGTCTTCCTTAAAAAAGGGGTGTTTTTCAACTTCAATCGCCGTTTAGAGTACCATTTCACAAATTTCAAATTCGACATTTAGGCCGTACAAAATCAAGATCAAGGAAACAGGTCTCCTCCTTTATTTGAGTAAACGATAATCAAAGAAATCAGTCTTTCTGTGACAAAAGAAATGTGAGTAAATCATGTTTATCTGTTCAAACTGTAGAAGTCTTATTTTGTTGCTTGCCTGTTTAATTGGGGTTATTTATTTCAAACGCCATTAAGGGTATTGTACTTGGTACCTTGATAATTTATACGCCACTTAGGGTATTTTTGGATGGAGTGATGAGCGTGCATGTTGACGCCATAATTTAGGGTATGTTTTTCTGATGTGACGCCGTATAGAGGTGCAAATTAGACCTTGCGCGATACGCCATTAAGGGTCCAATTTTGAAGTGTGCCGGGACGCGCGTGCCACATAATGTGGTGAGTGACCCCCCTGGGAGTACTAGCATTTCACTTTATTTGATTTATCACATTAAGTGGATAGTTTTTCAGTAAATACAAGTGGCTACCGTAGTAGGTTTCTAGATAGTGCTCTAAAATACAAAGTGTTACTATAATATTGACAAAACCTCTTTTTTTTATTCAGAGTTAGTTGCTATATGACCTCCAGCGTAACGGATTATAGCCTATACCGTATTTGTTTTATAAGATATAGTTTAAGCCAAAATGGGATGATATAAATACATATTTTACTATGCAGGGACATGGCACAGCAAATTTAAAAGTTTTCACATTTAGTTGAAGAGAAAAATAGACACTTCATAACTGTAACGGACATGACACAAACTGGACAAACTCCTATATAGCTCCTGATCCTGTGAAGAATTCGCAAACAAGGCCTTCATCAGGAAATGATGACATCTATTGGTAAGTAAGCACACAAAAGAGCGTGAAGCGCAAAAAAAAACCCGCAAGAGCTCCATGCATGGATACCAGCGCAACCATGATCAGAAAGAGAGAGAGAGAGAGGTGGAAAGATAGAAGCGTAATAACACTAACAGCGTATTAATAATTAAGCGTATAACTATAAGCCTCATATATATGGTAAATATGAGGCTTTATTATATATAATATATATATATATATATAGCGTGAGGATTGATGAGACAGGAGACAAATGACGTAGCTGAACTTCAACTTTATTGGATCAAGCTTTCGGCCTTCACGGCCTTCTTCAGGTTCTGAAGATGATAATACAAACATCAATCCTCACGCTATACAATAATTTACCGAGACGCCGTCGAAATGTTAAAGTTGGGTATCTTCGCATAATATACTAGCAGAAGCAGCCCGTGGATATCCACGGGCGCTAGCTGTGTTTATGATTCATCACCGTCCCGTATATTAAAAAAAAATCGAGTAAAGTTATTTTTTACCAAGAAGTAATTTACAACATGTGAGTATGTGTTATTTATCCAAAGTTTGCATGAGTTCTGAAGAAAATACATTTTCATCTTGATGAAGACTGCATAATTATGTTCGAGTATAGAATATCTATGCATAGACCTAGAGGAAGTGATTTGATCTTGCCATGTTTACTCAGAGAAATTAAGGCCATTCAATTCAATTTCAATTCAAATTTATTTCCACTTCCATAGAAATCACAATATTTCATGAATAACAAAAAAAATGGAACAAAACATTTGAATAACATAACTTAAAAATACTTAAACTGCGTATAAACGAAA
Organism: Heliocidaris erythrogramma; assembly: GCA_025617745.1. Classification (NCBI taxonomy): domain Eukaryota; kingdom Metazoa; phylum Echinodermata; class Echinoidea; order Camarodonta; family Echinometridae; genus Heliocidaris; species Heliocidaris erythrogramma. Next base: position 7,369,321 of record CM046857.1, read on the forward strand.
ATTTGAATAACAAAATACAAAAGATAATAATATTTTCTATGGAAATGGAGGGACCCATTAAAAAGTAAATACTTGTAGAGTATGGGTCCCCCCCCCCCCCCAAATAACAAAGTAGCATTACACAAATAAGCTTATATACAAAAAACGCAAATATATAATTATAAAAGGTTTGTTCTTTAATTTAACGGCCACGGTACGCCCCTTGTAAAGGATGAAAAATGAGGGGAAAACATTTATCACGGTCATTTTCTTTTCAGGGGCCCGGATTATGGCCCCTTTATATGGGTCTTGCATGGGAGGACCGACGGATTGACTTTTCCCTACTACCCTCCCGTCAGCCCCAGCGCGAGGGGAGACAGGAGTAACTCCTATATACGTATCCATATCATAGTGAGGAAATTTTGGTTGGTTTGGTTGTGGGGGAGGCCGCGGGCTCCTTCTTTACACCGTGGCAACCGATATTCCTAAGTGACGCGATTTCCTACACCTCCCCTCCCCCGAATGATGTCTACAGATCGGTTTAGTCTGTCATAATGGAATGAATAATATTGTAACGAAATTGGGTTTAATTTCGTAGAAAAGCTTAAAGGAAATTACGCTCAAAAATAAAGACGATAGTGTTCAAAGGTGTTATTTATTCCTACTTGTTAGACTATATGGCTTCGCGTCAAAATATACGAGATCGATATATACGAATCAATTTTTTCTGAGCAAAATTTACCATCTGCTAGCAATATGTATCGTCTGCTAGCAGCACATGGGGGCTGGCATTTTGTTTATGTGTACAAGAAGATTTCCTTAATCCAAATGCTCAATTGCATTTTTCAAAATTAAAAACCCATTTGAGATTAAAAATATAGAATAGATATGTCAATTTATTTTTAAACTGAAGATTTCCTTATATATTTCTGTTGAAAATCGATATTCGCTTAATAGAAATCTATTTTCTCGATACTGGACGCATGGGACGGAGCAAATTAATTCAAATTTTATGGATGCTTCTTCCCTGAGCATCTATAGTGGCAAACTATGCATTCACCTGCTTTCGGATAATGGACTTGAAAAGTCAGAATGCATGCTGCATATATTATGTTCTGCTTTGTTTGGCAAACCCAAGAAAATAGATTTTTGTTAAGCAAAACCAGACAATTTAAAAGTATCATTATAAAGATTTAATTTTTATAATACATGTAAACACCCACTTTATATTTTCCGTCACATATGGGATTTTAGGTAATGAAGAAAATCAATTTAGGATTTGGATTCAAAATATCTTCCTGACTGGAACATTTCTCAATGGTTCATGTACAACTCCAAATCAGCAAGAAAATGGCAGCCCCCATGTAAATGAGTAGGAGACGATACCGGGTGTTGGAATATCTTTATTTATACCCTTTTCTGATATCTTATTAGAAAATGATTTAGGCCAATAAGTAGTAATATATTACACCTTCCCAGTAAATCTGTAATCAGGGCTTAATTCTCCTTTAAGTTTTAGTATAGAAATAATCGTTTTGGCCGATTACCGTATTGAAAAACATTTTATCAAAATGTGAGACCGATCATGTTATACGTTTCTGGGAAAAGAGGATGCTTTAGTTACACTTTAGCCTGTAACTTTTGTTGTTGTTATGTTTGCTTTATATGATTGTTAGTTTAGCATTTTATGCCAATTAATCTAGTAGGTTATTTACCTAGGTCAAAGCAAGAAAAGTTAGGAAAATATGAGTTGATTATTGCATGTGTATTTAATTAACTTCCCACTTTTTCTTGTACATGTAATTGCATATGTAATTGTGTATTTGCTGATTAAATGTCTACGGCTGAGTCATTCACTGTATGCCAAGTCAGCGCTCACCGAGCCTGATAGTACGGTGGCTGATACTTGAGGATGGTTTTGCACAGTCTTTCCAAATATTGATTTGAAAGATTTCGAGATAACTTGTTCAATCACTATAGGCCAGTGATTGATTTCCTGGCTTTCGCCTGGCTGTCTTTAAGTTAGCACCACCTCATCGCAGGGGAGCTGGTGGATGACAATCTATACTGAAGACGAGCTCTGGACATGGTCGTGCAGTGCTGCATACTTCTGGACATGGTCGTGCGGTACTACGTACATGTACTTCTGAAGAAGAAACTAGCAGAAATAGCGCAGTAGTGACGGTTGCAGAGAAAGCAGGTTCGACAAGGTGGTATATTTCCGCCAAACGTACCACGTCCTCAGCTCGGGCTATCCTGACCGAAACCGCATGCAGCTGGAGGAAGCAGCGTCGATTTCATTACAATATATTCGAGGCGTTATACAATAACATGTTTCAATAACATGTTTCCAACGGTATGAAGGCCATTTTCCCCATCCATGTCAATTTAGTTGTTGATATTAATAGGAATGATATTCGACAGTTGTTGATATTAATAGGAATGATATTCGACAGCCACCCAAGTGTGCGTTACGTAAACCCCGCCCCCCCCCCCCCCACTCAGTATTATTTAGGGTACGCGTATGCTTGTTCCCTCCCTTTGAAAGCACCCCCCTATCTCAGGGCTGCCAAAATTTCTGAACCCCCTATCGCGGGCTTTGCGCGGGCTTTTCCTGCCTTGGAGACCCCCCTAAATTCAGAACACTGCTCAATGTACCCCCTATCTCAGGTGAGCTCTCATTCCAACCCCATATCTCAGGACAGACACCAACCCCCTCCCAAGTAAGCTGTCATTACAATACCTTGGAAGAGATGTTTTTTATGTTCAAAATGGTATCTCAGAACTCAAAGCAGTCATAAGAAACCAAACAAAAATGAAAATCTTATGACATAAAAGATATTTCATAACCCCCTTTTTTAATTTCTCAGGTGTCGAAGAGAGAGAGAGAGAGAAAGAAAAACACCCCCTTTTTTAATGAAATCTCCGGGTGAAAGATAAAAAACACCCCCTTTTTTTACAATTCACGAGCCGGATTGTGTCGCCAAAAAAATACCCCTTTACCGGAGATTTTGGGAACACGCGTGCGGTCCCTTCGACCTCCGAGTGGGGGGGGGGGGGGGGGGGGGGACGTAAACCCGAAACCCAGTAACCCTAAACTCTAAACCCTAACCCTATAATATTGTTTTCAAATCGGGAGGCTGTCGCAAAAGGAAATTTACCCTAGTATATGCTTCCATAATACAAGTAAAATGTAGAAATAAATTAAATAATTGAAATAAAGAGTCCTAAAATATGAAGTGGCAGAAATCCCCTTCTTTTTTTAACATTTAACAGTTACATGTTCCTCCCCTTCACCCTGTCTCATCGAACAGCAACCCCCACATAAAATTAAAAGAAATTGTAGCACAGAAAGAATTAAGTTCAACTAAGAAACAGTCCCCCCCCCAAAAAAAAAAAAATAATAAATAAATAAATAAATAAATAAATAAATTAAATAAAATAAATAAATAAATAAATAAATAAATAAATAAATAAATAAATAAAAAATACATAAATAAATAAATAAAATAAAAAATAATAATAATAAATACAAAAATATTTAAAAAAACCCACAACCACCACTGTTCAAAGTTCAATTTAGAAGGTAATGGCATGCTTACATAAATCGGACTCCCTGGAGCCGAATTTTCACAAATAAGAGGCAGAAAAGTTTACGGGCACCTGAATCGATCCAAATCGACCGCGACGACCGTCTCAATGAGACCTGTACATTATCCGCGTAAATCACTTGCTGAATTAAAAAGCAGATTGAATAGGGGCAGATTTTGATACCCTATACACAGGGAAACCCGTCTATCCCCTATTTTTATACCATGTTTAACGGCGTTTTTATATCTTGCTTGGTATATTATACATCCTACATCATCATCATAGACTTCTTTTTAGCCAAAAAGGAACCGTAACAAAAATTTAACCTAATTTGGAACACATTTCCTACACATTTCCTCACATATTTCGCCTATTGCTAGAAAAAGGTACACTTTTTATCCGTTTTCACGTGGATGATGTACCGTACCGGCCTCAATGAGATATCTCCCCCGCCCCCCACAAAAGGACAAAATCCTTAGCGTAATATATATATAGATATATATTTGTAATTGCATATACATGATTTAAGCTACGCAACCATTTTTTTAAAGACCTCAGCCTGACCGAATTTTGAAATATACCCTTTATTCATCCACGGGGAGCTATATATTTTCTGAACAAATTGAAACCAACTTCATGAGATTCCGTTTCCTGTGGAATGAGTAACAGCGTCCCGAATGTTGAGCCCCGGTGGTTTTTCTGACGAGGGCCCCGTCTCTGAGGAACGCTACTTTGCGGGGGGTGAAAATTTGATGACGACATATCGTGTAGACGCACTCGGAGATGTATACATGACATGTCGTCACACGTCTAGCGACCCCCTGCAGTTTCCTCTGTTGTTACGCCATAGGGAGGGGGCGGACCCAAAAAAAAAAATCTTTTTTATTTTTTATGGATAAACGGAGACGAAAATTTATGAATACCCAGGGTAATTATATTCTTTGTTTACTAAGCTTTACGTCAATATATGGTTGTTTTGGGTCAGGCTGAGGTCTTTAACGTTTTATTACGCTTCTATCTCTCTCTCTATCTATCTATGGGTGCGTTTATCAACTATTTCTTTCGGCAGAAACAGGTTTTCCAAAGGGCTTTCAGTGATTTTTTAGAGACGATAAACGCAAAGCTGTTTTGATTATGGGGTTCGGAAAGCCTTTTTGAAAGTCGCAAATTTGTGCTTTCCGAAACAGGTTACAGAAACAGGTTACAAAAAGCGAGATAAACGCAAAGCTGTTTTGAAACGACTTTATACGGACGTGTTTCCACAGAGTACAGTAGCTACGTACGCTGCACTATACTAGCGATAGCCAAAACAAAAAAGCGCGCGCCGTATAGACCCTTCTCCTCGGGTCAAACTGCGCAATGCATCTGCGCAGTGACAACGTCGGTTTTCGACTTGTCGATGAGATGATAAACACAACGTATTTTAAGGGCTTTGGAAAGGGCTTTTGGAAAGCCGTTTCAAACTGGGGAAAGATGATAAACGCGACCTATCTCTCTTCATTCATGCGTTTTTTGCGCTTCACGCTCTTTCGTGTACCTATACCTAATAAATTTCATCATTTCCTGATGAAGGCCTATGGCCGAAAATTCGAATCTTTCCATCGTATAAGGACTTTTTCACTCTTATCTTGTCTTTATATATATATATATATATATATATATATATATATATATCAATATGGCACGAAAAAGAGACATGATAATGAAGCTTTTCGACCTGCACTCATCAGGTTATCACGCAGGTATATAACAAATTACTTGAAATCAACTATATTATACTCTGTAAACAAATTTTTAGGCATTTTACTCCCAGTAAAAGTCATATATGCTCGATCTGTAATGAAAAACACAAGTCCGGCAAGCAGTGGATGACAGGTTCGATGATCCCGCTGGTTCCAATTTTTTCTGACTTGTGTTTTTCATTACAGATCGAGCATAAAATCTTTAACACTGGGAGTAAAATGCCTAAAAATTTGTTTACAAATTAAAATTCCTCCCATCAAGCTTCTTCGTATATTATACTCGATGAACCCGGACGCAACCCGGCCAGACGTTGTAATTTCAGAACAATCGCAAAGCTTGGACGAACTCCTTTTGTCTGCACAGAAGGGGTTCGTGCGATTGAACGTATATAGGCGGCTTCCAGAAAGCGTAAATGCGCTTCTGCGTGATAACCTGATGAGTGCAGGTCGAAACGCTTCGTTATCATGTCTCTTTTTCGTGCCATATTTCTTATTTCCTTAAAGAATGCTATCTGCAGAGTACGGAGTTTAAGAGAATTGTTCACCCTGCAAATTGATTATAGGCCTAATGGGTATTATTGACAAAATCATTGAAATACATTTTCTCTAACATGAAATTTACTTCTTTATTAAGAAACTTTTTGATAAACATGAAGCTTTTGAAAACTGAATTTGGCATAATTTGGCATAATGCGATATATATAGTTATTGGTACTTTAGTGGTAGTCTATTCATGCTGGGAGGCCTACGTATTATACTTACACTGTCCATTGAACGGTCGCAGTGTATATTATTTGAACTTTAATATATTCCATTGGCGGATCCAGGGGGGCACGTCCCGCCCGTGCCCCCCCCCCCCCCTTGGAAGAATGCATGTATGCATTTTGACCATAAAGGATCCGCCCTTTTGTCGATTGTGCCCTTCCCCCTTTTAGAATGAAATTTTATTTTTTTTAATTTTTATTTTTTATGTGCGGCTGTGCGGATTATTATGGAGGGAAACTTTACCCCCATAACCGCCTCCCCCCCCCCCCCCCCCACTGAGAGAATTTTGGACGTCTGGCGAAATATGTGGGTCTACCTTTTCCAAAAGTTGACAAACCTGCATTTGTGTGCCCCCCCCCCTTATACTAAATCCTGGATCCGCCCCTGATATATTCTATTTAAATATCACGGTGTAAAGGATATATATATACTTTTTGCTATCCCAAGTGGGGATTTACATTGAACCAAGATCGACTCTTTACTTTACAAAAGTAACTGATATAATATCATGGTAATCAAACAGGCGGCCTCGTGGAAGACCATGCACCACTATTGAATGTGCTGTATAAATATCAGAAATACATGTAGATAGATGAGTAACAGAGTGCAAACCCTATACTCATTACTGGAAGCGAGGGGGCTTCCACTACTTAGGCCTCGTGAGGGAGTCACGCCGCCCACCCGGCCACGGACATTTGTCGGCCCCCTGCCAGCCCCCCTCGCAAGACAGAATGTGGATTAATAACATAAACGCATACTTTGTAAACTCTACAAAAGAAAAAATGTGAAAACACTGAAAAGGTTGGAAGAGTGACAACACTTTTCAAAATGTTAGATTTACACTTTTAACATTTGAAACAACTATAGTTCTCCGGGCTAGTTCTTTCTTCTTCTTCTTCTTCTTCTTCCCTTCTTACTGTTCTTCACATCTTCTTCTCTTGAACCGAGTCGAGCATGTCGAGCCGCAAACTTCTTCTCCATGCATGCACCCTTGGCCTTCTCAATTATGCGGGCTTCATCCCCCCATCCGGCCTATATATAAGTACATCTATATTTCCTTATTAGTTTGGTCTATCCATTCCTGGGTGATGGGCTGCCCAACAGCCCCAAACTAGTGAAAGTTAATTGACTTCCTTCCCAACTGAGTATGAAAGCAGTATGGCAGTTGTAGGCTTTGATAATAGCTGGCATACAATACCCCCACATGCACTGGTATGACATGTCATGTGCATTGGAAATTAGACAGGTCAGCAACTATTTTCTATACTTTAAAATTTTGCAACATTATTCATTTTCTAATTACGAAGTTATTACATTTCTCTTGCATGCTACACAATCCCAAATATGACCATTTAATTTATAGGTTTACTCTGAGTAGAAAACTGTCGCGACAAAATTGCTTTGCCAAAAAAAAAAAACTTTTTCCGGTATTGCCATGTGTCACCTTTTATGCCAGACTCAGCTAGATATACGTACGTACGTGTAGCTAGCTAGCAAGCCAATAATTTCCGAGACTATTTCGCTGCTTCGCAATCATTTATCGCTTGGCCACCCTCAACACAGTATTGAGTCATATTATGTGGGTTCAGCATCGCACGCCACGTCAACTCAGCCATCTTTCGAACTTGACAAGCAAAACCGGGAGACCGTCATGAATATCTTTCGATTAGTTGGGGATCTGTCCCATCTTTTGGCAATAATTTTGCTTTTATGGAAGATATGGAAAACAAGGTCTTGTGCAGGTAATTAATCATATCTAAATATGCTTTTGTAATTGATTTTAATACCTTGATCTGATTGATAGAGTTAGAGACTCTCACTCAGTTCGCGGCTTTTGCTCCATAGGGTAATGTGTGTAATGTGTGTGCAATCTAACGTCAAAATAAGCAAAAGTAGTCTTAAAAGGCACTATTATCTTGTATTTGCAACTAAATTTTAACATGAGAACCATTTGTAGATTATAATTTTGTTATTGTAATACCATGAGGTTATAAATTCAATGTTCAAATATCTTATTTTAAGGTGAGAGATTCGCATACTAATACACGAGTAGCCTATGTATGAAACCGACTTTATTGGTTGGTAAGGAAGCCTCTTCTCCGATACCCGGCCCAGCGGGGCGGTGCGGGAGCAAACGTCCTTATTCTCGGCCCATGGCAATCGAGCGGTACGCGCTCTTTCAAGTTTCAGGCTGGCCTGGCATGCTGGGATGGCGACACTTGTTATACATGTACAACTAAAAGTTTATCTGAGGATACATTGTAAGCTTGTACTCCACAATCGCTTGAACAGTTGAATAGGTTTTGTGTGTTCTAGCGGGGATTGGTCCAGTCTAGATCAATCACGCAGGAGACTTGAGAGGAAAATAATTATTTAAAATTTCACTTTCAACTCTGAATTTCTGAAACCCCACATTTGTAACATACTATTACTATTACTAAGTCGTAAGTAAGAGTTGAAACTTGAAGAGTCAATGAATCCTGTAATCAGGCAAATTTAAGAAAATGAAATCTTGCTTAGAAGTTACAGCAATTTTGTAGATCTTTGTGATAGGCTGCATAGCCTTTTGAAGATTACCAAGAGAAGAAGAATATTTAAAACAGTCCCAAATAGGCATGAGCCTAATGTGAGTGGGATGGCGAATGGTAATGAGAGGAGCCATGTTGGCTGTGAGTTACTGTCGGCGGTCTCTATTAGGGGCAGAAATTAATGAAGGCTATGAAGCTACATTGTAGAATGGAAATCATTTGTGTGCAATTGTGTGTGGTCAAATATGACTTCTGATTTCTATGATCTCTGAACGATTTGATTTAGGTCTATTCTTTACCATGTTTACTGTTTTTTTCAGGAAGGTGGGAAAATTTGTAGCCGGGTCAGACCAGGCTTACTAAAGTAAATGTACTGTAGATCATCTATGTACATATACTTTAGTCAGCCTGACCCGGCTACAAAAGTACATTTCGTATAACTTATAAAAGAACTAATTATATTAGACTCTCAAGGTCTAGATCTATATTGAAATGAAAACAGTTATATTTTCTTATCCTCTTCTTCCTCCTATATATTCCTCCCTTGTTTTAATATTTTCTCTTCTTCCTCCTGTAAATTCCTCCCTCGTCATGCTCGTATTCTTTCTCTTCTTCCTCCTGTAAATTCTTCCTCTAGAATCTACTCCAAATGGATCAAGTTTTAGATAATCATGCAAAAAATATAGTTCAGCTAGTGTTTGACAATATTTGACATTCTTACTCCTGTTGTTGCTTCATGTAGCCTTGATTTCATATTATTTTTTTGTTGTTATTTACACAGAGCAATGGTTTGTTTGGATCAATTGAAAGTCTAGAACAATATATTTTTCCATGCACAAGTCATTTTTTGTAGTTATGTCAAGACGGCTATTAATCGGACATGATAATAATTTGTAAGTTTGTTTTCTTTAATGTGCATCATATTTTTTTCCATCTCTGCAGGTATCTCGGGCAAGTCCCAGCTTCTCTTTGCACTGGTCTTTACCACCCGATATTTGGATCTCTTCACTAGCTTTATCTCTATCTACAATACATCAATGAAGGTTATCTATATTCTCTGTGCCTATGCCACAGTTTACCTGATCTACGTCAAATTCAAGGCTACATATGACCACAACCATGATACCTTCAGGGTTGAGTTCCTGGTCGTTCCTGTGGGAGGACTGGCCTTCCTCGTCAATCATGAATTCACCCCACTCGAGGTACATAATTTTGTTTTGTATTTCGTTAACCTTAAATGGATAGTAACAAAGTGAAACATACCTTGAAGTAGAGGTACGTGTGTTGGGGGGGGGTGGATTCCGATCTCTATGCATTGTGAAACTGAATTAAAAAATAACACCTTTTTAAAGGTTTGTTTTAAGCCTGAGTCGAGTCGATTGGTTAGCCGGTGTTCGATCGAAGACATCGAATCCCGATTTCGTTTTGGCAAAACCAGTGCATCGATTTGTAGTCCGCCAGATTTTTGACTACCGTAGCCACCATGAAAAAAGCAAATAAAAAAAGAAACTCCGTAACATACAGCATAATACTAGCAGAGAACGTGAAGGCGACTTCAAACTGTTGGCTAACTTTCGCTAATTCGCTCGCGGAGGACGTCGCGCTTTGCCTGTGCTTTCTCTATGGAAAAATCGTTTTGTCGTTACGAACTGAAGTTTACGATAATATTCTTGCACTCTCTCTGCATTGTCAATTTGACAATTATATAATTGAACATGATAAATACGGGCATGAGTACGAGTGTTCCTACTTAATTCGCAATAACTAATATCACACTCTCATCAAATTGGCAATTATCTGAAGCTGAATGAAGTCGAGTCATGAGCGACGATCACGAAAAGTTTATTTCGTATTGTTTTGGTTTTTTTTGCATCGAACATACGTGTTCCATTCAGCTCTCCAAAGACAAAGTAAGATTATTAATTCTTTGAATTTGAATCATTGTCGGATGTGTCAACAATGAGCATCGCTTCGTGCGACACTAGAGTGATATTTTGGCTAGCCATACGGACTAGAAACTTAAGATTTTGGCTCGTCCGCTGTTTTTTACTAGCCATTGGCTAGCGGGCTATCGTTAATGTCGAGCAGCGAGAGCCCATACATATGCCCACGATGCCAGCGGACCGCTCACCTGTGCATGCACTGCGTGCAACTCTGTTTTCACCGCCCATCATTTATCGATGCACCGGTATTCGATCAAATCAAAGCCGTCAAATCCCGGATTAGAAATATTCGATATGACTCGGGCTTAGTTTGTTTTATGAAGTAGAAGGCTCAATGCACCTCCAGAGAATTTGGACATTTTATAATTCTAGGTTTGTTTTTGTTTTGTTTGTTTGGGTTGTTTTTTTGGGGTGGTGGGTCAAAAAACCAGCCACAAATACTTTTGACTGTTGTATTTTTTGCAAACTCTAGATTTGGTGCATCACATGGAAATGAAGACTGATTTAAAATCAAATGACAAGTATTAAGTGTAGGAGTTGAATAAATTGTGTCGGTGTGGAAATTCCACCCTTGAACGTGTCCCTTTAAAGAAAATTTAATGAAAAAATAAAACTTCCCCAAATTCCCTTTATGTATAATGCAGTCATATCATTTTGTGGGTTCAATGTGTGATCATCATTTGGGAACTCATATCAATGATCATTGAGAAAGGTTACAAATTTTGCAGCATGGCTATTAACTCATGTATTTGTTTCTTTCTTGCTTTTTACAAATAAATGACTACACATCCACAATATCAGAGGTAAATCACTTATTTCCAAGACAATTCTCAGCTGCCCTACTTGCTCTTTTTTAAAGACTTCTCATTTCACCTGAACTCTTGTTTGTGCAGATTCTCTGGACGTTCTCTATCTACCTTGAGTCTGTCGCCATCATGCCGCAGCTCTTCATGATCAGTAAGACCGGGGAGGCTGAAACTATCACCAGTCACTATCTCTTCTGTCTAGGGGCATACAGGGCACTCTACATCGTCAACTGGGTCTACCGCTTTTATTCTGAGGGATTCTTTGATCTCATTGCCATCGTCGCAGGCTGTGTACAGACGATACTCTACTGTGACTTCTTCTACTTGTACATTACAAAAGGTGAGGTCCTGGCATTTTTTAAGGCAGACTGCCAAAGGAATTTTATATTTGAATTGGTCAAAGTTGTTGTTTATCTCCATAATATTAAACATACTGATTCATTTATTTTATTCTATGGCTTGAGATTTTTGTGAGTCTGAACCATTCTGAAAATTTAGAAAGTTTGTGCACGCAAAGGTTTCTGGTTTAACAGCATAATAAGGAATAACAACAGTATTTTACACAAATAGTTTCTTATGCTCTCTCCCCCATAAAACATGAATCACTTAACACACAAAAAATGAAATGTCACATTTAAAGGGATAGTCCACCCTGATTACAAGTTGCTTTTAAACAGAAGCAGAAAAATTAAAGAAACAGATCAGTGAAGGTTTGAGCAAAATCCGATAAGAAAGTTTTGAATTTTTGAAGTTGTAATCAATCAGACACAAATTGGCAATTCCGTGACGTATCTTGCGAGCTCCTCTCCCATTTGCTCAGTACAGAAAATTTCATCAATGTTCATATTTTTCTTTTGACGTAGGAATAGATTTGTTTCATGCAGGTATTGTGTAAAAGCATATGAGCAATGATTATATCTAAGTTGTATGTATGATTGAATATTTCCTTTCGAGAAAATGGAAATTAATGATTTTGGGGTACAGGGCAAATGGGAGAGGAGCTCCCAGGCTGATATGGACAAATGTATCAAAACGTGTCATGAAGCGAGAATCCGAAATTGCCAGCGGTCGCGATGCAATCACCAAAAATATGGAGGGGGGCCTCCCAGGCCCCCCCCCCCCCCGTGCAGTTAGGGTTAAAGGGAAGTGCAGGGTGAAAGCAATGTTATTTGGATTAAGGATTAAGTCAGAGAAACTGGTTAATGAGAGCTTAAAGAGAAGGTTGGGTTCTGGGAAAGATGACAAATAATTTTTCATTTCTTTTATGTCGCTGTGGCAGAACATCAAAGTAGAAAATGTCCCCTGAAACGAGAAATAGCTGAAGTGTTCAGGCCAAACATTCATGCCGCATGTTTGTGTGTGTGTGTGTACTGTGTAGTCCCATATACTCATTTCTGTGTGCAGTGCATGTGCTTTTCATCATTATTGAATCAATCTATCATTCTGATCATTCCAAAACCTCACAGTATAACACCAGATCTTATGTAGACATGATCAAACTTTCCCGGTTGCTTTGAGACAGTTTCTTTCACAATGTAATCGTATGTCCAGAACTTGACTTAATCTATAAGGAAAAATAATTTATGATCAGGGGCGTATCCAGGATTTCCCAATAGGGGGGGGGCGCCAGGAATTATTGATCGCCGTCATGGAGAAGGGCTGAGATGCAAAATAGTGCTATATGTGACCAATTTTGAAGCCTTATTTAATGAACAATATTTTCAATTGGTAGGAGGATTTTTTTTTTTTTGCTAGTTTTTTTTTTTTTTACGACGGCCAATAGGGGGGGCGCGCCTGTTGCACCCCCCTGGATACGCCACTGATGATGACCAGTAATACAGTTCTGAACTTGAAATTTTGAAAATCACAACTTCAATTTGCAACTCCATGATTATTTTAAAAATCACGACATTAATATGCAACTCCACGATTCGCTGCATATTTGTTTTACTGTCCATTTGCAGAAAATGATAGGGATTTCATAGAATTAGAGGAGGAGTTGTAAGTGCATGTTTCCAATGACATATTTCATCCATAGGTAAGAAAGAGAACTTTGTTTTGGAAGAAATTTATGTTACATTTTGTATACAACATACAAAAATGGGGAAAAAGAATAGTGTTCAAAGAATATCACAAAGTTATCAATTTGTTTTAAAGATTGAATACATGTACATTTCACTTCAGTTTCTGCCCTTATAATCAGGCCTGCTTATAATATTTAAAAAAAACAATTGTATGTAAGGGTGGACCTCTCTGTGTTTTTCTCCAGACATCTTAATATTCGGATATCTTGGTATGTGGTATTATAATTCGTAACATTCTCTATTTGTGACATTCCCTATTTGTGACATTCCCTTCTTGAATTCAACCTTAAGGTTACAATTAGATAAGAGATCTTTATACATGCTTGAAATATATTTATAAGAGGTAAGAAAACTTGCAGCGGTAAATTTGTGTTAAAGGGATTCGCTTTGTGGAGTCTTGATTTAATAAATTGTTGAATTTTGATATCTATCTTGTATAATGATGTTCAGAAGGATAAGTAAATAGCCAGGCATAGAAAGGTTTTCAAATATGTAATGCTATTATCAAGATATTTATGACTGAATACTCCCATTTACGAAACTGTATGGCCATACACTTTATTCTAACACTGAGTCTATGGGGGAAATGAGTCTGGCATTTCCGGTCACTTGCATATGTTTACTTTTGTGAAGGATATGATGATTTGAAGTGCTTTTTTCCCCCCTTGGGCTTCATTTTTACACCATTTTACATACACTGATAGCATGTAAGGCCAGGCAGCTCAGATTTTATCAAGCCTCTACAAAGTTACCAAATCACTTTAAACAATATTTGAAACATTTCGCCATCAAAAAACATGTTTCAGTTCTGTATTAACCTGTTAATTTTCTCTGTTTTCCCTCTACAGTTATGTATGGACAGAAGCTCTCATTACCAGCATAAGGGAGCCACTCTCTTCCAACTACATGCAGATAACACTGTCCTAGTGATGTATAAATTGCTATTGTCTTTACGTAGAGCAGACATTCTCTTTTCCTACTGGAATGTACATGAGTGTACTTGCCATATCACATGAATGCGACTGACTTGCGAGAGAGGGACAAGAGATATAGCAAAGGCTTGACCATTACCAACACTTCATAACTTAATTTTGAGGTGTTTCTGTAAACCAGTAACACAGAAGTGTGGAATGAATGTGTTTTTTTTTAATTATGTGCACAAAGTGGTCAATACAGTATAAGAAAAGGAAGTCTTATCATGCATGTCAAAAATTAGGAAATATTGCCATACATGTTTTTCCTAGTTTGCAAACGTCTTCCTTTCTCGCAAGCCATGTCATGAGCATGTGATACAATTGGTAAATTTAAGTCATATTTGTATCTATCATGTCAATAATATTTTTGTTTTTGTTCTTCATCCTCAACCTATTTTTTTGTGATATATAACATACAGTTTTACAATTCATGCAACTTGTATTTGATTCTAAATCTTACAAATATTGCACAAAAATGTGCAAGTTGTTTGATCGATCAGACTACTGCATTATTTTAAACTTAGTGAAATATGGCTGTGTTAGATTTATAGTTTGGGGGTTTTACCTTTAGCTTTTATTGTATTTTTTGATATGTAGATTATTGCAAATGGCATTCGTTACACTGTCTTAGTAAGGCTACACATGGCCTGGATGGAGACACTTTCATTTTAAAGTATAAAATGGCCACAAATATTACTGACCATTTGATTTCCAGGTTTCCCACAAGATTATTCATTTCATAACACTGAAGACTTGATAATTGGAAAGAAGAATGAAATTTGAATTTTCAGCATACAGGTTTTAGTTTACTTTGTTGCAGTTTTGTATCGTTCATAATGACTTCCTTCAGACAGCTAGAGGCCACTTTAACTTCAGTTTTCAGTTTATTATTTGTTTTTCGTTTGTTTAATAGCCTTATTAGAGATCATAAGTATCTTATTCTTCTAGTGAGAGACAGAAGGTTGTATATCACTTTATGTTGAGTTACCAGCCCTTCTTGCTATTAAATGAGAATGTCACAATTCATGTAGTTATCAAATATTCAATGATTACAGTTCATTCTTAGAACTGGTCACAAACCTGAATAGAGTAAAATTCTAACTTGTCTTAGAGGCTTAGTACTGTCTGAGATACATTAGTTTAATGATAAATTCTTCAATTTGTTACTCTCATTCTTTATTATTAATTTGTTTTTACTTGACATGGATAATGTTTAATTTTTATGGTAGGTAACTATTACATCAGCATGTACATGTACATATGCTTTTCAATCATAACCTTGTAATGTACATGTACATGCCGTTGTATTTTTTCCTAAATAAAATACTCATGTGCATCCACATACTTTGTTGTCCATACTTAGTGCCAGATAGTTATTTTTTTTCTTTACTCTTGTACATAGTAAACTCATTTACTCTTGGCTATCAAGAGAACTCATTTTCTTGTATATAAACTTGCATCTAGCACTGGTTAAAAGATAATTTATCATTGTTTAGTGTATGAAAGCGGCCATCTTGTATCCTTTTTCTAATTTGCATGATTTTTTTTGGTTGTTTCCTTTGTGATATATTATAACTTTGCTTTCTTCCCAATAAAGAAATTGCACATTAGTCAATTGATTTCAAGATGTGAAGAAACACTGAATACTTTAAATCTCTTATGGTATATAAAAAGTCACTCTCTCACTTTGTTGGGTTTTTAAAATAATATTACAAGTATTTCAAGAGATACCCTTGTGAATGCTACAGATCAACAATGTCATAATTTTATCATGGTGATTGATGTGTAATACATAGCATTCCAACCATTTTGGAGAAGTTTGTTCTTGAAAATTGAAAAAAAATGAAAATTTTAATGGAAAATTCTTTTAGCTTGGTGAACAAAGAAATTATATGCAAATTTGTAGATGTGCTTTGAATGGGAATTAAATACAAAGTGCATTTTCAATTAGTAATATGTGTTATGGAGTAAAATTTATGCATAACCATTCTTCTTATACATTGTAGCTTGTGTATGCTTTAAAAATAGTGCCTTGTAAGAAGTCAAGTGTGTTAGGAGACAGAGAATGGTAGGGTATTGTTATATTTGGAACATGAAGAAGAATCTGGGAACTAGGGAAAGTTATTTCTTTGCAATGAAAGACCCTGTCATTTGTTTTTCGTTCTTGAAAAATAATCTAAGTTATGTATTTTCCCTTGCTGTGTTCTCGATGAAACAATGCATTGCTTTTGCAAGTCTGTATCAAGGCAATTTGTATACTAGACATATATGTCATCTATGACTTGTATTGTTTCCAAACTTGTTGATACGAATCCAAATCATTAAAACTGAGTGGATGCACAATTCCTGTGTCAGATATGTATGGTTTTTAAAGTGCAGTGAGTGTGACCTAGATTCATGTGCCATTTTTCATTTCATTTAGAAGCTAAGGGCTGGTCACATTTGTCCGATAACAGAAACAAGATTTCGATTATAAGATACACCTACTCGGGCTACTGTATGTCCCGCTGTATGTACGTGTGGGTATGCTCGTGGCTTTTAATAGTAGGCCAGCTCTAGAAAATATATTAAAAATATTTTTTCACAAAACAAGGAAGCAATTAAATGGATCCTAGGGGTAAGAGGGGGCACTTTGCCCCCCCCCCCCCCCCCCCCCCCCCCCCCCCCGCCTCCCTATAGTCTAGTTCTGGAATCTTTTTTAATGAATTCTTTATTCGTCGACTATACGCATTATGTCGAGTGATACCATCAGGTTAGTTTCCCTGTATTAAAGGCCAAGTCCACCCTAACAAAAAGTTGATTTGAATAAATAGAGAAAAATCCAACAAGCATAACACTGAAAATTTCATCAAAATAGGATGTAAAATAAGAAAGTTATGGTATTTTAAAGTTTCGCTTAATTTCGAAAAACAGTTATATGCACATCCTGCTCGGTATGCAAATGAGGAAACAGTGACGTCACCCACTCACTATTTCTTTTGTATTTCATTAGATGAAATACGAAATATTTTAATTTTTCCTTGTTATAATGTGAAACAAGGTTTGATTCCTCGCTGAACAAGTGTAATTGCCATTGTTGCAACCTATACACAATTCAATGAGAGCTTCCTAATTGTGAAATCTGCAGAAATTAAAATATTCTATATTTCACATAAAATACAAAAGAAATAGTGAGTGGGTGACGTCACTGGTTCTCTCATTTGCATACTGAGCAGGATGTGCATATAACTGTTTTGCGAAATTAAGCGAAACTTTCTTATTTTACATCCTATTTTGATGAAATTTTCAGTGTTATGCTTGTTGGATTTTTCTCTATTTATTCAAATCAACTTTTTGTTAGGTGGACTTGGCCTTTAAAGAGTTGCGACATGGACGTCCCACTTTTCTGGAAACAAAATGGCGATCGAATTCTTTCTATTGAGAACACCCAGGTGCTCATCGGTATTGAATAGAAATGTTACGTAATAGTGGAAACAAAATGGCGTTCAAATCCCCAGTTGTCGCAACACTCTAATACATGGACACTACATCAGGTTTTCGGATCGCGCCATCACTCCCCGGCGAGAGAATCCTTCATCTGCCAGTATTAAGGAGTTGTTCGTGGCAAACTCTGACCTTTGTTCATCGATGATATTTACTCGCGGCATTCTTTTATTGGTTGTCTAGTTTGAACTTGGCGTTCGTCTGTTGGTTGAAACGCACTGAAGGAACAAGCAAAAAATCCCTGTAATGCAAACTTGTAAGACAAAGCTCCTGTTTGTTCATCGTAGCCTGTATTCAAGCCTTCTACATTACCTGAATTGACCTACATGTAATTCCGTAGAAGACATTTTTAAAAATTGTGCTGATGATGTTGTAAGCGATAAAGACAAAAAAAATATTCGGATCCTAAGTTATTATCTTATAAATGCATTACTTTCAACACGTACATCTCGCTAGTTCAGATATGAAAACTTTAAACAGTAGGCTTACTATGTAAAACTTACCAGCACATGCAGAGCCTGGATAGCATGTTATACAAGAGACGTATGAAATCGTCACATGTAAATTTGTGGAAAAGATAATTTATTTTAAAAATAAGGGCTTTGGCATCACTTTTAGATATCACAGGGGCGGATGCAGGATTGAGTAAAAGAGGGGCCCAAACCCTCGCGGGGGTCCGGACCCCCGCGACCCCCCCCCCTCCCCCCCCCCCCCCCCCCCCCCCCCCCCCCCCCCCCCTCTGGATCCGCCTATGTATCATGTCTAATATTTTAATCCAGCTTCTTATAAGCTCGCGATAAAGGAGGGCCACACCCTTATGGAGAAAACTTATAATGTTCAAACGTTACATTTGTGTTCATGGTTATTATGACTGACTTATCATGATACTAGAGTATGTTTTTAAAAAATATTGCAATCGGATAGGCTTGATGAAAATTACGGGGGGGGGGGGGGGGGTAATCTGCTATAATTTCCATTTTGTGATAGAGTTAGATTATATCTAACACTTTCATAATACCCAATAGGACATCAAATTATACAGAATCTGCTCTCCCTGTTAACAAATAAACAAATGAAACAAACATCATAATATACCCGTTCCATTTATCGGTAAAATCCGTATAACATTCTTTCTTTTCTTCATATCAAAATAATTTGCAATTAATGAATAGGCTTGTCCAGGGGCGGATCCAGGCTTTTGTAAAAAAAAAGGGGGGGTGCACATTAATGCAGTGCTGAACTACTTGGAGGGAGATCCGTCTTATTTTTTCTTCTCGCCAGCCCTCCAAATGTCGCTCAGTGACAGTGGAGGGTGGCAACAATTTTTTTTTGGTCGCCAGCCCTCCCAAAGTCGCTCAGTGTGTGTGTTGGGGGGGGGGGGGGGTATGAGATTTTATGGGCATGTCCACGAACATATACTACGTGTACTACTCAGTCCTCTAATCAGAATGAAATTATTCGAATCAATTCTCTTACAACTAAGATGTCATGACATGAACATATACTGTTCTGTATACATTCTTTTCGATTAAAATTTGGGCACAACTGACTCTAGTTTCCCTTTTCTTTTTAATTCTGGGCCCTGTTTCATAAAACTTGTCATCAATGACAAGTTGCAATAACTGTTATAAGAAATCCTTGCATCTGATTGGTTGAGAGCAAATTTGACGGTAATAATTACCGACAAGACACTTGATGAAACGCCCCCTGGTCGCCATTGTTAGCGCCTTTGAAGTGGATAGCAGAGTAATCAGATCGAAGTTCGAGCCTTTTGACCTCTTATGAGCTTTAATGATCTCAAAAGGCATTACCCGTAATCCCTATGTGTAACAGATGTCTTACAGTGATTCCAGGCCAGTTCTCCAAACTTTAGCGTGTCTATACATTATCGGCATGATCAGTGTGTATATCAAGATCAGTGGTATATACATCGAGTGATTTCTCGTGCAGTATTTTTCAAATTTATTTAGTTTTGGTAAGTATAATTTCGTGTTACTATGATATCATACTCGAAAGTATATGTTCACTTACCATTTGAAATACTTGAACAATTTCTATTACAACGATTATGTATCCATGATTTTAATAAACTGTATAACTGAACAACGGATCAATGGATTAACTGAAGGATTTAATAATATCAAGCGTCTTTCATTGAGAGATTGAGATTGAGTTAACTGGTACATTAAACAATGGCGTAGGCCTAACTTATGTCAGTTTTGGAGAATACGATAACATGTACATGTGATTTATGACAAAATGGAATACATGTAGGTCAATATAAAGCCGGTGAGGAGGCGTTGCTCCATATTATTTTGTGTACTTTTTTTTTACAAGCATGCGGTTGTGTTCACTTTGGAAGACCCCAGTGTAAATAAAGGAATGGAACTTTCTGCCCCCGCGTAGTCCTAGCTTTAATAGCCTACTACTGAAATCATCTCATCATGAGCAATTTGTAGACCTAATATTCTGAACGTTATACAAGTGGGGAATGAAATTAGATTATAGAAGTAAGTGAGCGAATTCGAATTTATACGGTTTTCATATAGAGGTTGATAATCGAGTAATTCTGTTCTCGTAACAACTATATTCTGATTTTGATATTGTTCAAGTGGGAATATCACTACTAAATCTCTTTCGTTCTCTCTCTCTCTCTCTCTCTCTCTCCCTCCCTCTCTCTCGTTATTGCTCTATTTCATCCCTAACTTCCTTCGACCCCCCTCTCTCTCTCTATTGTAGCCTGGGTATTCCTGAAAATGAAATGCTCACTCATATCCCTGATTTCGACCGCCATCGTCGTAGTCCTGGTCGCCTTTGGTTTCGCTCAGGGGGAGATGAAACCAACAAAATTCGGCAAAGGTAAGAATAGTTTATCGTCGACAACACATTTTAAATTTTAAAGCAACGGATTGTAACGAATAATGTGGTGTTAAGTCCACCGAACACTATACGATCAACTATACGATTTGGGAAATAAATCTTAATGGCATTATAGATATAGGAATTTGACAAATAAAATCTACCTGATTTAGGTTCTGAACAATAATATAAATACTGGTGCGATGTCAGCCTTAAATCCGGAATAAGGGCCAAATCAATCTAAAATCGTAGACAAGGCTTGTAAAAGGCCGTGATTTTGATTTTACTATTCAGAAACTCAATCAAACATAATTTTTTTAAAAACTATTTATATATTTTCTTCCAAAATCGGATCGCAGACCGATCACTGTGCGGTGGGCTTTATTTACCCAGGGTAACCAGACCAGTGTTGATATACTACTAGATCTTCCTGCGGGCCTTGCAATAATTATTATCACCACAGCAGTGCAGGATCCATTTAATATACCTGGGTCTAGAGGGACAAAATGTGAACACATTGTCCAAAGATGTAAGCATCCACCAAGGACTGAACCCGGGACCTCTCGCGTGAAACTCAAGAGCCGTCACTGATATTCCATTCAATTACAATTTGAGTGTACACCGTAATAAATGAACAAAATAATGTACACGACTGGATTTTAAACAAAAAATATGACAAAATATACATTCATGTGGTACATATAGTTGGAGGACACACCTCTGAAAGCAAAAGCTTGGACGAGGGTCATTGGCGGATCCAGGGGGGAGGGGCACTTCAGGCCCGTGCCCCCCCCCCCCCCCCTTTGGAAGAAAAGTATGCATTTTGACCAAAGACGATCCGCCATTTTCTCGATTGTGTTTTTTTGTTTTCTTCTTTTGCTTGTCAGGAATTATGGAGGGAAACTGGACCCCAAACCGCCCCCCCCCCCCCCCCCCACTGAACTGAATTTTGAAGGTCTGGCGAATTTTTTTTTTTGTTGACTCCCCAAGGCAGTGAAAGATTGTTGAAACAGTAAATGACTTTAAGAAAAAACTAAAAACACACCCTATGACAAATATTTTCTCTTGAACATTGTATTGTAGGCATTATTAGTGTATTTTTATATAATCTTAGTTTGATTGTAAGGACCTTGCTTGCGCATCCTTTTTGGGTTGATTTGTTTGCGCGTTAGTGTTTGTATTATTATTATTATTAAGTACCAGACATGTTGAAATGCTTCATTTTATTTGAGCTAGAGGGGAATGGGGAAAGGATTCGAGTAGATTGGCGCTCTATAAATTCGGATTGGATTGGATTGGATTGGATATATATATTTGGAACCTGTGAATAAATACCGTACGTAACTCACTAACTCACCCAACTGTACTCATATAGCTTAATGGCGTATCCAGATTCGAATCATACCTTGATGGCTGTATGCATGGGAGATGGGGGGGGGGGGGGGGGGAGGGTGTTATCTTGGAACCCCAATTACAGACCCATCGCAACTTGTATTTTCCCAAGGTGTCGTAGTCGAGTGGTTTGAACACTTGACTGGAGATGGGAAGATCATGGGTTCGAACCCTGCATGGCCGCTGCACTACTGACATTTGGCATGACATTAATCTACATTTACCACTCTCCACCCACGTTGAGTGCATGCGTACCGGCGCGGCAGGAAGGAATTCCTTGAATTCAATGCTGTGAGCGCCCATATCGGTAGCCTAACTAATGCCGGGTAATATTCAATATTTATATGTGACCAGTTTACAATCAATGTTAACATTCTCAGTTGGTTACGTTTGCTCAACAGTTACTGATTGTCTTGGTGAAAAATATATAAAAGGAGTTAATCATCAACATGACCCCAAATCGCTAAAAATTTTGGTCGTTCGTCCATGCGGGTAGGTTTGGTGTCAGCGACAAACCTTGGGTTCACCTTTTCCGTCTCGGAGCTTCGTTCTTGAACTATATTTATATTGTAACTCAATTTTCTGCCATCTTATTTATTTATTTTTTATTTTGTACCAATTACTTTATTTTTACTGTTTGTGTTTTGTTTTTTTGCTCAGTGATATTGTTTTCAATCATGTAATGATTTCTGTTGATTCTCTTTCTCTCTCTCTCTCTATCCCGATCACTCTCTCCTCTCACACTCACTCTCCATGGTTTTGTTTCCCTTTTTCTACAGAGGTCGTTTGTGAAGGCTGTCATGCTGTAATTGCAGGTGAAAACAAAATATTAATATAAACAAATTCTTTCTTCTTCTTCTTATATATATATAATATATATATAATGATATTTCATAACCGCGTGTTGGAAAAGCATGAAGAGAGATACAATTAATGAATTCCAGAGAAGACATTGGTAATGCATTGAATTCCAACTTTTATATTTATTTTCACCAAATTTTCGATCCTCACGGATCTTCCTCAGGGTAATGAACAAAGTGAAATATGTATGTGAAGCTCTGCTCAGAAAAAGTTGACAATGTCATATGATATTTCATAACCGCGTGTTGGAAAAAGCATGAAGAGAGATACAATTAATGAATTCCAGAGAAGACATTGGTAATGCATTGAATTCCAACTTTTATATTTATTTTCACCAAATTTTCGATCCTCACGGATCTTCCTCAGGGTAATGAACAAAGTCATTGTCAACTTTTTCTGAGCAGAGCTTCACATACATATTTCACTTTGTTCATTACCCTGAGGAAGATCCGTGAGGATCGAAAATTTGGTGAAAAATAAATATAAAAGTTGGAATTCAATGCATTACCAATGTCTTCTCTGGAATTCATTAATTGTATATCTCTTTATATATACACTAAAGGAAAAAAGAAACTTATAAAAGTTCAAGAGATCACCAAATTAAATTCTCTGCATGGAAATGTACCAAATTTGGATATAATGTTGATTCAGTGCATGGCTTTAAATGACAGTCAATAACAAAAAGTTTTCTTCAATGCCACAAAAGAAATGTGCACTGAAACAAAGGACTCTCTAATCCCAAAGTCACAAAGATAAACTGCAGTCTTGTACACCATATGCATGTCAATGAATGAAACAAAAGAATTTCAAAAGGGATTTGCACCCCTCGAGCAAGAGGATATTGATGTTCTGCCATGGTTCGCCCGTTCACCAGACCTTTCCCCAATTGAACATCTCTGGGAAGAGCTTGGTCGACGTGTGTCAAGGCGTGACAATCAACCCATCAATAGGGAGACGCTCATTGCAGCACTGCAAGAGGAATGGAACAATGTTCCCCAGGCTACCATCGCGAATCTGATCGGAAGCATGCGAAGACGGTGTACAGCTTGCCAGCAAGCTAGAGGTGGACATACTGGCTATTAATCTGTTTGGATATGAACTTGCAAATCCCTTTTGAAATTCTTTTGTTTCATTCATTGACATGCATATGGTGTACAAGACTGCAGTTTATCTTTGTGACTTTGGGATTAGAGAGTCCTTTGTTTCAGTGCACATTTCTTTTGTGGCATTGAAGAAAACTTTTTGTTATTGACTGTCATTTAAAGCCATGCATTGAATCAACATTATATCCAAATTGGTACATTTCCACGCAGAGAATTTAATTTGGTGATCTCTTGAACTTTTATAAGTTTCTTTTTTCCTTTAGTGTATATATATATATATATATATAATTGTAAGGAAATAACATATACAACAGCTTTGGCAACTCTCGTGGTAATAAATACAATGTGAAAGGAAATGAGAGAATATGTTACGCAACCATTATTCTCTCGTTTCCTTTCACATTGTATTTATTTCCACGAGAGTTGCCGAAGCTGCATTGTATGTTATTTCCTTACAATTGTTTATAATAATTCTAATGTATACATGTATCTCAAAGCATTCGCTTGGATCCAGCTGAGGCATGCGGATTGTCTTTGTTCAAAACTCACCTGCCCCCGACAAAGGAATTAATTAATAAGGTTGAAGATTTGTCAATCTGTCGGTCAATT
This sequence comes from Heliocidaris erythrogramma, assembly GCA_025617745.1. Lineage (NCBI taxonomy): Eukaryota > Metazoa > Echinodermata > Echinoidea > Camarodonta > Echinometridae > Heliocidaris > Heliocidaris erythrogramma. The sequence goes on from CM046857.1 coordinate 7,394,040, forward strand.
GAATCTGTGTCGCCGAAACCACTGACCCGTCTCCGTGGTCTAGTGGTTAGGCATTGGCGTTCTAAGCCAACGACCCGGCTTCGATTCCCGGCGGAAACATTTTTTTCAACCGTTGCAAAAATTTCAAAAAGGGAGGACAGCTCTGGGGAACTTTGATTTAAGTTACGCAAACATTATTCTCTCATTTTCCTTTCACATTATGTATATATATATATATATATATATATAATATATATGCATATATTTTATGATTATACATATATCAATTAAACAATGTCACTTTTATACTCCCACAATGAAAAATACTCGTTTGAAAGTGATTTAGTGTATATGTCTACAAAGTAATTGTTTATAAGTGCAAATCAACACACATATTCTGCTGCGTTATATGAACCAATTTTAAACTTTTAAAATAGTCTTCGTATATAATTTGTAGGGTCTTATAAAAGCGTTTTGCATCTATTGTTTGGTGCGTAGTAGTTCTATATTTTACATAATCTTTTGTGATATATAATTTACAACGGACCAAATATGTTAATGTCACTGTTTATTCGGGGGGGGGGGGGGGTTCCGAAGGTTCGTAATTCCGAAACACAAATTTCCCATAGAAGGGGGTTCATTATTCCAAAAATGAAATAGGGTTCATAATTCCGAAAACGAAATAGGGTTCATAATTCCGAAGGTTAGTAATTCCGAAATGCAATAGAGTCCTACATAACTTTTTCGGAATTACGAACCCTATTTCATTTTCGGAATTACGAACCCTATTTTATTTTCGGAATTATGAACCCTTTTTCATTTTCGGAATTATGAACCTTCGGAATTTCAAACCGTCAGAGTGAAGAACCTTCGGAAAAACGACATGTAACCGTTTATTCCGTCTCAGTCAAATGCTGAAATATCGTCGTATTTTCATGATTGTCTAAAGACGCCATTTTAATTTTTATATTATACATTTCTTATACTGTAGTTTGTAGATATTATACAGCAAAAATTGGTGCAATATTCATACTATATAACATATAAATTACACGTCTTTTTCTTTGTTCCATGCTGGCAGAGACAAACAAGATACTAGGGAAGGGAAAGAGGACAGAGAAGACGGTTAAGAATTCACTGGGCGGAATCTGTAACGCACAGAGGCTTAATCAATATGAGTTCAGTCCACCCACTATGAAGAAAGTTTGTGATTATTGGACAGGTGAGCTATTAGACTCTCAAATATATACACCGCGTCACAGAAAGGTAGACCTATTCTACTATTTGTGTTAATTCTTTTCAACTTTTTTTTGATAAAATAATTATTCATTAAAATAACTATAACTACAAAACAATTTCAACAAAACACAAAATAAAATAGTCTTCCTATAACATAATGAACGTTACGTTTTTTTACACAATCCATATAATGATTATTTCAAGAAATATATGCCTAATTATCGCTTATAATCATAGGGCACAAACAATTATTTAAAAAAAAATCTTATTATAATGACCAGCGGCGTCGCTAGAGAGAGAGAGAGGGGGGGATGTCACATTCCCCACTCTAAATTGCTGTCGGCAAATGCGCCACCTCTGTTGGCAGAAAAGAGGGGGAAGAGAGAGCGAAGAGAAAAGGAGAAAGAGAAAGGAGAAGGGGAAAAGATAAAAGAAAAGGAATTACGAAAGGAAAACAAAAACAGAAATAAGAGAAGGAAATGAAAGGAAAAGGATAAGGAAAACTGGCCAATTTTTTTGCTCGCTCGCTTCGCCCGCTGGAAAGTTAATATTTTTGCAAAGGTGTCCCCCTTCGGCAATTGGGCCGTAGCCCCCCCCCCCCCCCCCCCCCCCCCTCGAGGATTTTCAAGTTCCGATATTTGGGTAACCACCACTTCATATTCGGGCAGTGAGGTGCCAAAATATCCATATATTTGGGCAGCGAGGTTCCCAGATAATTATACAATTTCTGTACATTTTCACTACGAAAATTTAAAACAAACTTAGAAATTGAAAAGTTCACATACGGGCAAAAGGCTTAAGCCCCCCCCCCCCCCCCCCCCCCCCCCCCCCTTGTGAAAATGTGCCCGTATGATCAAGACCTCTACATATGCGATTTTCTTTCATTTATTTGTGGGGGGAGAGATAAGGGGTGCAGCATTTTTGTCGGCAAATTTGGGTGTCAAACCGTAAAACTTGTTGGCACACCCCCCCCCCCCCCACCCCCTTCAAAATGTTCTTGCGACGCCCCTGATAATGACATATAGAAGGAAAAGGGTCTAAAAAAGCTACCGTACAGGATATCGCAGGAGATCAAGGTTGCTTAACATGTACAATAATTATATATATATATGTGTAATTATATTTAAGTATTGCAAAAGGCATATATAGTATACCACGAGGTACAAAAAACTGCAGTCAGGATAGGGGATAGAAAGGAAATTAAAGAAACCTATTATGAAAAAAAAAAATGAGTGAATAAACCATCAAGAAACAAGGTATAATAATTGACATTCATTAAAATAACTATAACTACAATACAATTTAAAACACACAATAAAATCACAATCTTCCCAACACACTCTTAGAAATGTTGGGTAAATGCCACTGGGTAAATGAAGATTGGGCATAGGTTGGTTAAATCTTGCTCAACTTTTACATGCATTTACCCAACATTGGTCAAAAATAACAATGAAATTGGTAAAGTTTACCCAAAAGTTGGTCGGACTCATAAGGACCCTCATGTTGGGTAAAATTTGGGTAAAATTTTGCCCAATATTTCTAAGAGTGCATAGTGAAGGTTATATCATGATTGCTCAATCCAAAAAATGATTAGAAAATTTTATAAAATGTATGATTTATAAGTATGAGAAAAAACAATTAGTAAAACCTTATTGTCTACGATAGCAAAGACTTTTGAAAAATAAGCCTAAGGCAGTTTTAATAGCTTTGTTTATCACTTATTGAAATGTGCGAATATTATACAATGACGTATATTATGTATATAACCGGAACTTGATTTCTAAAGGATACACAATAGGGTATTGAAAATGCCTTCGACTTGATTTCTCGAAAATCTTTGATATCGTGTTTCTTACAGAAAGCTACCGAACATAATAATATTAGATTAAATTTGATTAAAATTTAAAAATACGAAGAAATAAGTATAAATGCCTATGTTATAAAAGGCATACGATGTGGTACAGATATATACAAAATTAGAATCAAGGAAGGGGATAAAAAAGAAACGAATGAGGGAAAATATGATTTAACAAGAAAGAGAACGAATAAATAATCAAGACGGTACAAAGGGTAACATTTTCATATCGAAGACGCTGTAATAAGCCAAAAATTGCAAACAGTGATCAAGACTAACAGGCGTCAATACAATAAAAATTATTCATCGTAGAAAAAAAAAGGATTTTTGTTTTTTTATTTTTTTTACAACTTCAACGATTCATTACTAATTCTCTCTCTATCTCTTCCTATCTCTCGTCGTCATAGATAATTACGAGACCGAGATCAAAGCAGTGCTGATGAACGGTCTACCTGAGGAAGATCAGGAGATTGAACTTTGCTGGATCACTACTGATATCTGCAAGGGTGTTGATCGCTCACATTTCAGAATAAATAAATACGAAGGGCCGGTCAGTATTTTTTTTTAAATATCTACATGTTGCATAATCATTATCATTTCTGTTTATTGTCTTTCCCTCCCCCCCCCCTCCCCCACGATGGAGTTGGATGTTGATTTTCCATCATGGCCCCACTTGCAGATGGGGGGAGGGTAACCCGTAAACCCTCAAAACCCAGGTGACATACCTTTAGTTCACAACCCAACCCAACCTCTTCCCCAACCCTTTTCAAATTTTCGACCCAAGCCATCTGAATATTTGTGTGTGTGTGTTTGTGTTATAAAATTATTGTCCTTTTCCTGTTGATACATATCAATCAAGGTTTTAGGACTCCTACCCCCTGGACAACCACCCCCGGATAACCACCCCTAGGATAGCCACCCTCTAGGACAACTACCCCCTAGGACAACTACCCCCTAGGGCAACCACCCTCTAGGACGACTACCCCCCTAGGACAACTACCCCCGGATAACTACCCCCCAGACAACTACCCCCAGCTAGGACAACCACCCTCTAGGACAACTACCCCCGGATAACTCCCCCCAGATAACTACCCCCTAGGACAACTACCCCCTAGGACAACTACCCCCGGACAACCACCCCATGGACGCGAACTTTTTTTCCCACAAACTTTTCTCACTATCGTCCTTGACGCATGCGCAACTTTGAAATAGCCCTAAAATGCTTGGAGGTGGATGGGGTTTCAAAGTTTCATCCTACTTTTAGTAAAAATAAAAATAAAAGACGTTATTTTTGTAATGTCCAAACTGAGAGTCGAACCCACATACCTCAGGTTAAATGTCCGAGGGCTAACGCATCTCGCCACAGCAAGACGCTGTGAGCAACCGTCATTATATCGCTTACGGAATAAACCCTATGATTGCGAAATTGATTTAGATCGGAAAGGATCAGGTGCGCATGCGCCAGGGAGGACAGGGACTAAAAGTTCGTGGGAAAAAAATAATTTAGCCCCCTGGACAACCACCCCCAGACAACTACCCTCTAGGACAATTACCCCCAGGACAACTACCCCCGGACAACCAGCCCCTGGGCAACTACCCCCCAGACAACCACCCCCTAGGACAACCACCCTCTAGGACAATTACCCCAGACGCGTATTTTTTTCTATCAGGATTTGCGGCACTGACAAGAGAGGGCAGTATTTGAGCGTCAAAAAGCCCCGTTTTGGAGACTTTGAGAGAGAGACTACAACTTTAAGACTTGTATTTTCCTTTAATACTCGATTGGCTGGTAGCTTTGTAACGAGTTGCATAATTGTAGAGTGCGTGAGGGAGAGGTGTTGGGGTGTGACAAACGGCTGGAATATTTGTTTTCCTTCCCGCTCCCCTTAATTGTTGATCATGCAAAACATCTAATAGAGAGTTGATATTGCACATGGGAATACCTGCCTTCATGCATTGAAGGAAAAAAAAAACGACAACAACCCAAAAAAACAAAAACAAACAAGTCTTTTTAAATGATAGTATATATAAACTAGTTTTTCAGAAAAAAGGTTTGCGTTACAACCATGTGAGTTGGAATAACTCCACGTTCCGGTCAGAATGCTCTGGCCGTCGTCAGGAGAATGATTTTATATACAATTTTTTCTGTCAGGACTTGAGCCACCCGACGAGAGAGGGCAGTATTTGAGCGTCAAGAGGGGTGACAATACGGTTTATTCCGTCAAGACTAGTCGGCATGAATATTCATGAAAAACAAATTGTAGGGATATAATAAAATGAGCGAACCAGTCACGCAGTTCCTTGTGTGGCGCATTCGGATTCACGTTGTGCTCGTCATGAAGGAATCACAAGTTCGAGCCTCGGCAGGCTAAGGGGTGTTAGAATTTAGGAAAGTATCATTGACAAAATTTTCTTTTGCTGAAATAAAGTAAGGTGAAACTGAGAGAAAATACAAGTCTTAAAGTTGTAGTCTCTCTCAAAGTCTCCAAAACGGGGCTTCTTGACGCTCAAATACTGCCCTCTCTTGTCAGTGGCGCAAATCCTGACAGAAAAAATACGCGTCTGGGGTAATTGTCCTAGAGGGTTGTTGTCCTAGGGGTGGTTGTCTGGGGTGTAGTTGTCCGGGGGTAATTGTCCTAGAGGGTGGTTGTCCTAGGGGTGGTTGTCTGGGGTGTAGTTGTCCGGGGGTAGTTGTCCTGGGGGTAGTTGTCCTAGGGGGTAGTTGTCTGGAGTGGTTGTCCTGGGGGTGGTTGTCCTAGTGGGTGATTGTCCTAGGTAGTGGGTGATTGTCCGGGGGGTAGGTGTCCGGATACGATCAATCAATTATATAAATCCATAGTTTTGAATATTCCTAACGTTAATACAGTCAAGTATTAATTTTGATCCTTTATTAATATTATTCCATTAAATATAAAAAAGCTCTTATATCTATACATATTAATGATAATTTAGTAAACCAAGTAACGCGATAACGAATATCCCGACTGACTCTATTGTTCTATAAGTCATTTATCATTATCATACATGTTTATGTATGGCCAGTGTTGGATCTAATGCACATGATATCGTGTGGTTGATTTATTTTCTCTCCAAACAGAGCAAGCGAAAAATCCTTGCTGCGACGAAAGCTAGTAAAGGACAGACGATGGACGGTGACGCTGACGAGGTTGCCGACGAGCCACCGGCAGAGGAGAAGGAAGATGTCAAGGAGGAGGAAAAGAAAGATATGAAGAGTTCCAAGTCTAGCAAGAAGAAATCTTCAAAGTCGAAAACCAAGAAAGACGCAAAGGGAAAGGATGAATTATAATGCTTTTTATAATTAGTTCAAAATTAATTCAGGGAATATCTAATGAAAATTACATTTTGCAAGATAGAATGTCTCCTTGACCAATTCTTAATTGAAAAGTATCGATATTCAGACTTAAATATTTTGTTCCAAAGACAATGACTCACAGAATAGACCTCCCCTCAAAATGTATTCCCTTATGAAATGAAATATCAATTTTCTAATAAATCTGCAGAAAAAACAACCTCACAATAAATTACGTGACATAACTATAACGTTACTCATATTTATCTATTATCTAGTTCCCCTTTTCTGAAATAAGACCAGAGACTTAAGTTAAGGGCTGGTTGGTCAGATTCGTCCTATAACGATAACGATAACGAGAGCTGCCCTACCATTAACAAACGCGAGCACATATACTCACACGTACTCACCATATAACAGGTGGTACCTTAAATTGAAAATCTCGTTATCGTTATTGTTGTCGTTATCAGAGAAATGTGACCAGCCCTGAAAACATACGTCTTATATATTGCATGTATTGCATTACAGTGATGCTTTAAAGATTTTAGACTACGTGTATTGGATATGAAGGCCATTACAGTTCTGTATATCTCCGCAAGTCCAAGATAAGTTGGTTGGTTGGTTTTATTTTCCGTTTAAAAGTCATTCAATACATATATACAAATAATGATACTAAATATATAAATCAAGAATTAACCAAATTAACGGCTGGAAAGCTCCGTTCAGAGCCATTAACCGTAATGGCTCCGTTCTTCCTAGAGGTCTAGATTCTTCCAAGATGACGATCCCATACGTCAACACGTATTATTGAATTGTATTATGAAATTGTGAAAATGAAAACAAAATCTAACTTTATTTGATATTTTATCAGCCTGATATTGCATCAGATAAACTTAAATCTGAGGTGTGATCGGTAACTTATGGGACAAAATAGCTTAATTGGACCGGTCCATCTATATCAAAAAGCAAATATTATTATGTGTTTTAATTTATAGTACTGTATCCCTGCATAAGTTATAATCCTCAGGGAATCCATTAATCTATCATAGAACTGGAGTCTATTGTGTTCCACCAAGAATTAGGAGGTGGTAGATAAGCAATAACATCCATTTGTAATAGGAACTTCAGATTCAGATTTCAGATTTCATATTTAGATTTCATTTCATTACATTTTCATTTTTCAAAGTATATATTGTGCAATTAACAATAAACAAAATAATTGACAACAAAACAACAAAATCGAAAGTGTAGAAACATTTTCGATTATTACAAGCAAAATAAAGAGCATTAACGTTTGAGTTGTAAAAAATAACAACAATGAAGGCTTCATTAGATTAATCATATGAAAATGAGAATGAAAACAGAGACCAGCCAAGAAGCAGAGCTTGTAGAAGCGCTGGTCCCTGCATGGCAAAAGGTAAATCATAAACACAATACATAAAAAACTAGACTGGGCAATGATGCATAACATGCCAAAAAAAGAAGGGAAAAAAGTAGGCTTATAGACTTATTCTTGGAAAAACAAAAGGGGATAATGATTGTAAGTGACATGCCGTTTACCATTTACTCCAAACTCCTAGACCTTTACTATTTTAATTCCAGTTTGTGCAATTCAATCACTACATAATTGGCCAAGAGTATAATAATGAATTCATTGTCTTTTTTTTTCAATCTAATGAGTCATAATTTAGCAGATTTCTTTCTCGGCATTTGATTTATTTTTTAAACATTGTGCCTTAAATCAGAACAAAATTAATTAGAAGGTGCTCATGAACGGAATATAAGTGAGATGATTATATCTATTGATTAATGTGCTGTTTTTGTTACAATATTAATACTTTTAAAAGAATATTATTATAATGGCAATTGTTCATTTGTGATTATCATATCAATATGATTTCTTATAATGGGAAAATATGACTGGAGTGTATAATAAACCAACTTTAAAAAGAAATGATACATCGTTTACTTATTAAAGGGCTAGGGATTGGCTGTGGACCGCTGTCCACATAATTGAGTTTTGAAAATATTTACAAAAGCATGTTCACATAATACACATCTCCTTCTTTAAATCAGAACAACACGGGACAAACAATGACTGATATATTTCTCATGGTAATATTGCAGATGGCTTTAATGAAACCATCTTATTTTCGGGGTCCGCTCGCTATTCCTATATAAGGACCGCTATTCATAGAAAACCGCTATTAATTTAACACGCGTTATGAATAGCTTTCCTTATGAATGGAGGTCCTTATGAATAGCGAGGTAAAATGTCTATAATTTGCTCGCTATTCATACAAAACTGTTATTCATGAATAATGAATAATGATGACCTTAATGATAATCAGGCCTTGAATAGTCATAGTGATTACTATACAACTGAGAATTTTAACACTAAGTTTAATTCTTTAAATGCAGGAAACAATGATACTTCTACAAATGGACTTAGTCTAATTCATCTAAACACTAGAAGCTTGAACAAAAGTTTTGATAATTTCAATTTACTTCTGTCAGTCCTTAAAAATTTTCAGTTTTCCCTAATCGCATTGACGGAAACGTGGTTGAATCATAATTCTCCACCTATATATGATATTCCAAATTATGATCTCTTTCGTGTAGATCGCCAAATTGGAAGAGGCGGTGGGGTAGCCGTTTATATTCATAAAGACTTAAAATATAAGCTAAGACCGGACATACACATTGAAGATGCTGAAGACTTATTCCTAGAACTGATACATAGTAAATCAAAAAACACAGTAGTTGGAGTTGTATACAGACCACCAAACAATAAAACTGAATCATTTTTACAAAGTATAGACGTTTGCCTTGATAAAATTTCCACAGAAAACAAATTTAAATACATTGTAGGAGACTTTATATATATCGATTTTCAACTCCTCACAGTTACCACTGCCTTCAACTTATAAACATCTTGTCATCCCATTCTCTCCATTCACATATCGATAAACCACCCAGGATTACCAGCTCAACACAATCAATAATCGATAATATTTTCTCTAATGATCCTATTAATAAAGACAATGGTATACTGTATTATGACATTTCTGACCATCTTCCTGTATTCATGATAACTAGAGTAAAGCAAATTGTACCGGAGAAAAAAAATAGTTTTCGAATGCAAAGGGCTGAAACAAAACAAAATATAGATGCATTTATTCATGATTTATATGAAGAAGCATGGCAGGACGTATTTTATGAAGATGATGTCAATAAAGCCTATGAAATTTTTATTAATAAGCTCTCATATTATTATAACAAAAACATCATTTTACAAAAAATAAAGTTACATAAAAACCGTAGTAAACATCCTTGGATTACACGAGGAATTATTAAATCAATACATACTAGAAATATCTTATAAAAAAAATCACTACGTCAACCAATTACTGAGAATCATACAAAATACACTAAATACCGTAATAAATTAACAACAGTTATCCGCATTTCACGTAAATTATACTTCTCACGAACAATTGAAAACAATAAAAATAACACGGGTTCCCTTTGGAAAAATGTAAATAATATACTCGGTCGCCAGAAAGACTCTCCCCCTAAAATAGAATTCACTCATAATAACCGTGTTATTAATAACCCTGATGGAATAGCACATTCTTTTAACAATTTCTTTATAAATATTGGACCAGATTTAGCATCAAAAATTCAAACAGACCATGGACATTTTTTACAATACCTTCCAAACAATAACAACGCCTCTTTGTTTTTTAATCTAACTACTGACCATGAGATTTTAGAAATTGTCCGATTATTAAATGATACAAAATCAAGTGGACATGATGAAATAAGTGTTCATCTCCTAAAACAAATTATTTATTACATAACATCTCCCCTCACTCACATCTTTAATCTATCCCTCTCCTCGGGAATATTTCCTTATGCACTGAAAATTGCGAAAGTAATTCCCATTCACAAAAAAAGATGATCCATCTTTAATAAGTAACTATCGTCCGATTTCTTTACTGTCAAGCATATCCAAAATACTGGAAAAAATTGGCTACAAGAGATTATATTCTTTTTTGGCTACAAATAATGTACTTACTCCCAACCAATATGGATTCCGAAAGAACCTTTCAACTGACCATGCAATCCTTGAATTAATTGATAAAATTACTAAATCTCTCTCTAAAAAGGAGCACACAATTGGAATTTTTATGGACCTTTCGAAAGCATTCGATACCATTGATCATTCAATTCTAATACAAAAGCTTAGGCATTATGGAATAAGGGGAAATACCCTATCTTGGTTTAAAAGTTACATTTCCAATATATCCCAATTTGTTCAATATAATAATAGTAGATCACAAACATCCACTCTAAAATGTGGCGTTCGCCAAGGATCCATTTTGGGTCCACTCCTTTTTCTAATTTATGTTAACATTGTTCATTCTGCGCCATCATTATCATATATATTATTTGCAGATGACACTAATGTATTTCATTCCCATAAGGATTTAAATGAACTAATTGAAACAATTAATACACAATTAATCAATATTTCCCATTGGTTTAAATGCAATAAACTTTCGTTGAATATAAGCTAAATTAACTTCATACACTTTAAGACTGCGAGTTCAGCAAATTTTTTCCACGACGATATAATAATTGACGATGTTACCCTTACTAGTAAAGATTCAACAAAATTCTTGGGTGTGTTAATAGATTCCAATTTAACGTGGAAAAATCACATTGATAATATATCATCTAACATTTCAAGAGGAGTAGGTATATTAAACAAACTAAAAGACAGTTTACCTCAAAAATCCTTATTTATATTGTATAATGCGCTAGTTTATCCGTATTTATCTTACTGTAACCTGGCATGGGGAAATTCCTACAAAACAAGAATCAATTCTTTACTTTTACTCCAGAAAAAAGCGCTGCGCATTTGTACGTCTTCGCACTATTTAGCAAACACAGATCCATTATTTTACAAACTCAAAACACTTAAAATAAATGACATTCATGTATTCCAAACGGCTATTTTTATGTTTAAATTCTCGAAACAATCTCTACCTAGTACTCTTCAAAATGCTTTCACTCAAAACTCCAGCATTCATATCCAACTCGTCATTCTTCTGATATTCACTTGAACAATCCCAGACTATTCATGGCGCAAAAAACTATTAGACACAATGGTCCTGATATATATGGAACTCACTACCTGGAAATATAAAATCTGCCTCTTCTCATTTTTCTTTTAAAGCTCTAATGAAGAAACATTTGCTGCTAAATTACAACCATGAATGATTGCTTTGAAAATCGACCCCTGATTGTCCTGTATCCCTTGTTATCCTTAAAACAAACTCAATTTCCCTCCATACAATTACATTCTCTGCAAAACCATAATCCCCAGCTATATGCACTTTGCACCAGCGCACTCACGGCACAGATATATGCAATTCCCTTAAAATTACAATATGGCGAGTTATAAGTGAATCTCAATGTATGCAATTTTCTTGAATTTACAATATGGCAAATTATTTCTATATATATCTCCTGAATCCTCATCTATACGCATGCAATTCTGGGCTACTATCGTCTTAAGCATTTGCTTATGATAGTTTTGCCCTCTGCATTTTGTAAATAATTGTACCTACATCATCAAATGTTTTATATAGAATTATATCTATACTCACTGTATTATTGGTACGTGTATATAATTATTATTATCACTGTAAGATGGTTTACATTCATGATGTAACACTCAATTATTTCTATGTAAGTTTATCGCCTCATCCTTTATATGTTACGTTTGAAAGCAACTGTTGTTTACATTGATTATGAAATAAATGCAGAAAGCATCTGCAAACAAAACAAAAATTTAGTCACGCATTATGGATAGCGGTCCTTATGAATACGTGGTCCTTATGTATAGCGGTCCTTATGACTAGCGAGGTTACCTATTTTCAGGGTGAACTTCCCCTTGAATATCATTTTGTAAGCAACTGTTCGCCTTCCTGCAGACATAATTTCAAGTATCGTGGTTTGCCACTTATTTGCTTTGCAACTTTTGAAATATTCATTGTAGCCTCTCCATTTATACTGTAAATAATACTGATATTATAGGCTACAAGACAAGGTATTTGACACCATCACTATATTCTTAGTTTTTATGCAAATTTTCATTTAAAATGAGGTACCTGAATGGGGTTAAGTATAGGAAATCGTAGAGGAGAACTGGAACAAAACTCTTAAAAATGCTAAAATCACCATATTTCTCTGGTAGTCGTCTAAAAGTAAGTGCTAAGAATGTTAAAGTTAATATGTCATTAAAAGAAACTTGCTGAACATTCTCTAGTAAAGTTAACTTAAAGATACGTGCCCATTTAAAAAATAATTGATGATTTGATAAGCATTTTTATAAGTTTTAACCTATCTTTGCGACGGTTTTCGCAAAAAATATAATTCTTCATATAATATTTATACAGTTTTTTGATGCACACAAGTTTGTCTGAAGTACGAATAATCTGTAATTAGGAATTGACCAATATGACTTTATTACGAAATTCTGATGTATAAGAAAGATATTTTCATGTAATATGTCTATTGATCATGACTGATTAAATCGCATGTTCCTTACATACACCAAGAGTAACGATAGTAAGAAAGCAACAACAAGACTTGTCTGCAAAATATTAGTGTTTGTCGGTACAGGTATTCATCATAAAAATATTTTTTGCACAGTATCGTGTCATATAAGACCTATTATGCTGTATGTGGGTGTTTATTATTTTACTATCTTTACTAAATGCTGAAATTATAATAAAAGTGGTCAACAAAAAAACATAAGTGAAAATTAAACCTACGTGCAAAATCGTAATACAGCTCTGGATGTATTTGTGAACATCGGTTGAGACCTTTTGTAGGATTGAAACTAATTTATAAAAGATGAATTATTTTTTTAGTTTAGTGGTGTCTCAGTTCTCCCGCGTCCCAGTTCATAATCGCGTCTGTCATTATCAAAATGTTTAGCTATGATCAGTCCCGGAATATGTTGTTATTTTCTAAAGTGTTTCCAATTCACTAATTTTTAACGTTAGCTTTAAACCGTAATTTTAAGTTAACTGTTAAGTCGTTTCTATTTTTTTTTAATTGGTGTTTGTTTTTTTGTTTCCATCTTGGGTTTCTTGTGTGTTCTTTCCAATGTAAGCTTTAACATTTTTCTGCAATCCAATTATTCAATTGTCTTCAAATCTGTATTTTGTATATACGTAAATCAATCTATTTCTTTGTTTCTAATTTCTACAAGGGATTATATTCTTTTTTTCTGTATGTCAATCTTTAAATATACTGTCATGTACATAGTAAATGCTGACTGGGCCGTTGTGGAAAGCAGTTCTGAAATTGACAATGTTACCCTGTATAAAACTGCAAATAAAAGTAAATGAATATAAATAAATAAAATAAAGCCCAATTACACACAAATCATAGAGTTACAATAGTATGTAACTCTACTGGGGTGTTGCAAGAAAGTTGCGATTGATTGCAAGTTGCAACTGATCGGTACTGACCAATCAAAATCATTGTTGCAAGCGCATCTTCTTGAATGGGCAGACCCTGAACCATTCAGAATGGTTGTTCTAATTTGCTTTACAATTTGCAATTGATTGCAACTTTCTTGCAACACCCCATATGACACACAAACACGCACGCGCGCGCGCACACACACACACACACACACACCCTTTTTTTCTTTTCATAATTTTTTTATTCCTTGAGTCAAATTTTCAAAATGAATATTACAAATTAAGCATGGATTACACAATATAATTCAACATGGCAATAGACAATACAAATATTATCATTCCATAGCATGCCATTCATAAATAAACCATAGTACAACTAACTGAACAAAGTATTAATAGATTAAAATCATAGGTGACGAATTAAAGTATATAGGGCAATTGTAACAATGAATAATTTTGTTTTAAAGCCGTTTGTAATATCTTGTATGTCCTCCTTCCGTCCAACATTCAAAATAAGTTCATTTTTTTATATGTAGACTTAACTTATTTCGAGCTATTGCTTTTTTTCCGTTCATTATCTTTACTTTCTAAAAGTGCATTATAGATTTCTTTCTTTGTTGGGGGCGTTCCTTTTGATCTCGCATTGTATATCATATATTTTATGAGTATAATTAAGTGGTTAATGTACATATGTTTTTCTGATTTTCCATCTAAACCAACTAAAATTTCCTCCCATTTTAAAGTATTAAAGTACATCAATTTAATTTGTTCCCCAATTTCTTGCCACAATTTTTTAACTAATTGACACTTCATAAACAAGTGATTGTATACCTCAATTTCCTTTCCGCAGTAAGAACATAGGTTAGATGATAATTAAACCAAATTGATACAATTTATCATTACAATATAGGATACTATGTAATAATCTAAACTGAAATTTCCCATCTAAAGTGCATAATTTCGGGGTCAAAAAGCAAGTCGCAACTCCAGACTGAGTATTTAAATGTGTTATTTCCGCGTATCTAAATGCAAAGGTTTCCTTTATATTATCTATAAAGATTTTATAACATAACTTAGAAGTCAGTCCTTCATATTTTATCGCCTACTTTATACATCAATTCCGAGTAATCGATCGTATCATTTAACTCTTCGTCCTTTTTCCTTTTTTCTTTCAAATACACCGGCTAAGCTGAATAAATGCTACTAATGTAGAATAAATCGTTGGCATCAAAACCTTTTTGTAGGAAATAGCTAACTGGCCTTAAATGGCCATTTTTATCCTCAACATGCTTAATTTGATATATATTTGCCTCAAATACCTCAAATATTCTAGGTACAATGGAGGCGCCTGAAAATGAATATTTTTCAAATCATAATCATATAAAAATATAAATCTTCCTCCAATCGACTCGAATATATAGTCAAAATATTTTTTTTCCATTTCATATCACTGTCTTCATAAATTAGTCTCTTAATCCACATTAATCTTTGTGCCTTGATCATATCTCTAAAAAACCCAAATTGGTACCAATAATACAGAAGAGACATAATATAAGTTTGGATAGGGCAAATACTTTCAACAATTGTATTTTACCAATAAGGGTCAAATCACGCTGTTTACACTCTTAAAAATGCGGGGTCGCATATTGCGTGGTCGAATTTATTCGACCACGTTTCGGGGTTGTTTTCGATCAATAATGCTCCCGCTGCATTAAAATGACCAGTTTTTGCGTGGTCAAAATGACCACGCAAAAACTGGTCATTTTAATGCACTCTAAAAAAGGACTGGTCAAAAAATGTACCAATGCGATTGGTCAACACCATATGGGTTATTTCCAAAAATATGTTGGTCACAATGTTCCAATTTCACTGGTTAATCACTAACCATTTGAAATATTGCTTATTCATCAGCAAAGTATTGGTCCGACTTCTACTTGGTTAAACGCTGGGCCATTGTCATGAATATTCATGATGTATCCTGAATACCCATGAGCAACCGTAAACAACCAGAATTTATATATATAAATGACACTTGATTTTTAAGTTTTTATGCAATGATTGCACTTTGAAATGTGATGAAAAATGTATGTATACTAATTATTATGTTGTACATATTCAAACATGTAATTAGGTTTAAGATCTAAAAATCTACATTAGAAAATTAAATTAAAGTCGAAATGTAACCACGCTATGTGGTTACTTTGGGTGACCCCGCACGGGGTTTGTGCATAGTTGATCCCGCATGCGGGGTCATTTGTAACCCCGTTTGGGGTTGTTTTTGACCACGCATTTTTAAGAGTGTACGCACCAGCCTAATAATCTTTTGATTTTACTTTATTTCTTTATAATTCATCTCCTCCTTTATATTTACGTCTACAGAAAAATATATCCCAAGTATTTTAACAACTTCTACCTGCTTCCCCAGTGAAAACGTATTTCTTATATTTTCACGAGGACCTTAACATTAATACATTTGTTTTATTTTGTTCACTTTTATTCCGGATAATCTCCAAAACGTATTTAACACCTTTTATAGAGTTTGTATTGATTCTGAATCAAAAACATAGTCATATCATCTGCGTACAAGGTTAAGTTCACTTCAAGATAACTTATTTGTATTCCGTTTATATTTTGTGTTTTACCTTTATCATTGGAATAAAAATATAAATCTTCCTCCAATCGACTCGAATATATAGTCAAAATATTTTTTTTTCCATTTCATATCACTGTCTTCATAAATTAGTCTCTTAATCCACATTAATCTTTGTGCCTTGATCAAATCTCTAAAAAACCCAAATTGGTACCAATAATACAGAAGAGACATATATAAGTTTGGATAGGGCAAATACTTTCAACAATTGTATTTTACCAATAAGGGTCAAATCACGCTGTACGCACCAGCCTAATAATCTTTTGATTTTACTTTATTTCTTTATAATTCATCTCCTCCTTTATATTTACGTCTACAGAAAAATATATCCCAAGTATTTTAACAACTTCTACCTGCTTCCCCAGTGAAAACGTATTTCTTATATTTTCACGAGGACCTTAACATTAATACATTTGTTTTATTTTGTTCACTTTTATTCCGGATAATCTCCAAAACGTATTTAACACCTTTTATAGAGTTTGTATTGATTCTGAATCAAAAACATAGTCATATCATCTGCGTACAAGGTTAAGTTCACTTCAAGATAACTTATTTGTATTCCGTTTATATTTTGTGTTTTACCTTTATCATTGGAATATCACTGAAAAATATTCTTGTCCAGATTCATATCCATCTTTCTGATTAGTTTCTAAATACAAACCTGAATAAAATGTTCTTATTTCTTTTAAAATCTGTTGACATATTACCATTTCTCCATTAGATTTTAATTTCCCTATAAAAGTTTTATTACTATTTACTTTTAACAAGTGTTCAAAGTACTTATCGTTAATTTCACTTTCTTCAGACCAATTAGCCCGAGATCGAACTTTCAAACCACTTAAAGCATGTCCGTATATATCCCATTTAACTCTGCTCTTTTTAATTCTAACTCTTCTAGTGTATTTCTATCGCCATTTAAAGCCAAATTTTCCTCCAATTTTTGCACTTCATCCTGCAATTTACCCATAAGTAACCTTCTTTCTCGTGCCTTAATTTTAGAGTATTTCATTTTAACAAAATCCCATAAAAGTCTATTATCTACAATTTCTTTTCTCAACACTTCTATCACGCAAGTTATTTCGTTTCTCATGCCGTTTGTATATTCTGAATCTAAACAAAGACTATTGTTAAACTTCCAATAGGATGGTCCTCGTTAAAACATTTCATGTGCAAGTTTTAGTTCTAACTCAATAGCCGAATGATCGGGGGCTACTGAAGCAACGATTTTACAACCGTTCACACGCTCTTCTAATCCACTTGTTATTATCCAGTAGTCTAACCTACTTTGAATTAAAGGATTTTTCTGTCTATACGTAAATTGTTTTTTTTTCTTCAAAATTCTTCTTTCTCCAAATATCAATTAAATCAAATTTCCCTTGAAAATCATCAAATTCTAAATTAAAAGCCTGTCCTATTCTCCTCCCTTTATTTGAACAATCTAAATTAAAGTCTCGAATCATGTAAGTCCCCTCCAAAAATTATAGGATGCCCTTCATTATTAAACTCTTCAAGACCTCTCTCTAAAGTGCGAAGAAATGCTAATTGGAGATTTTCTTTATCCCTGTTTGGAAAGTAAACATTTCCCAACACAAGACGGATCCCCTGAACTTCACCATCAATTAATATATATCGCCCTTCCAAATCTATTTTAGTTTTTAATACCTTAAAATGCAGATTAGATTTAATAAACAAACCCCTTTACTGTGATTGGTACCATGACTGAAAAAACTAACCCCATTCCATTCTGCTTTCCATTTGTCCTCAACATCAATAGTACTAAATGTTTCCTGAAAAAAATATTACATCTCCTCTTTGTCTACTCCAATTAATAATCGAACTTCTTTTCTTTGAATCCCTTAAACCTTTAACATTTAAAGACAATATGTTCATTAACATTCCTTGATTACCCACCATGATAAGCATTATTGTCATCATAATTCAGAATTCCGGAAGGAAGAAGGACATACACTTCTTGGATAACGACTAACTGAATCAGTAAAAATTGCCTTGATTTTTTTATGTCACATGTGCACCTTGCACCTAAGCCCGATATACATAAATTCACACCTGTAATACTCAAATAAGATAAAGCTACAAATAATACCATAACCACTAACCATCAATATTAGACTCCACAGCCCTTAATCTATCAATTTAACTTACCAATTTATTTCAATTAAGCTCAATCATTAACATGACTAATTCATAATCGTAATGGAAAATCCATATAGTGCAATGTAGGAGCCCAAGACACCTGAGGCAGTTATTAACATAGAAAAGACCATATACCTGAAGACAAGTCAAAATTTGAGATATATAAATATATCAATAACCTTTTTTATGAACACAGATCAATTTGCACAACAGCCAATTCTTATACTAAAGTATCAATTAATAATATACAGCGATATGAACAGCGTGAAAAAACAAAAACAGACTGATGCTATTATTTACCTAACCAGTATTGAAAACGATACCCTTAAATGCCTTCCCATCATAAGTGAGGGGAAAAAGAAAGAAAACGATAAGAGCCTCAGGTGAATAATATTATTATGGAGATCTGCCAGTCTAAGGGCAATAGACCTGTTTACTAAGTGATTCAAATTTTATGCATACTTTTGAAACAAAGGTTGTTCATGACAACCTGAAAGCTTGCCAGAGGTTTGTCAGACATAGCAACAAGTAATGTATGCAAACTGGATTCCAAGTATTGTAGTTCATTCATTAATAACAGGTTAATGGAATACCTCGTTACTAGGTCCCCAGGAAAGAAACATCCATAAATTTCAGTCACTTAGTAAACAGGTCTATTCCACGAAGGGGCGCGGTCACGCCGCCACCACTCATAAACATTAGAAATGGCTGTGTCAACGGAGCGTCCGCGGCCCCGCGCAGAACCACCCCGAAATCAAAGCAACAAGTAGACAGCGACACGTGCCACGCGGCTTATCGGATTTGTTACATAACTACGACACAATCCTTCGCATTATAAATTTACATTTAAGCGCAAATGTTGTCTGGCATAGCAACAGCTCTGGCTGCTAAGACAAGCCAATCAAATTTCAAACATTTACTTTCGTCAGCAGCATACATTATGCAACAACCAATATTATTCAAATGAACCCTTACTTACCTATAACAATAACTATCATAAAATAGGTGAACCTTAGAAAAATGTCTAAACACGTCACACACTCGTAGCAAGTATGAATTGACATCGTTTGTAAGTTCAATACTAAATGATAAACGGAATTCTGCAATATTTCTTTCGACTTCACAACTCAATTAATTTTTCTCTGCATAAAACTTGGGGTTCATGATCTCACCTCTCACTCAGATGCCATTTCTCCCTTTTGACAATTTTTTCCCTTTTGTTTAAGAAAATAAACCACCCAGACTAAAGATAAAACATTGTTTCTTCGAATACATATCAATTTGCACAATAATCAATACATATTTATCCGATTACTCATACTGAAATATCAATTAATCATATACATTGACATATATAGTAATGATATTACAACAAACAAAAAAGTTAATTTCTTATTCCGTGGCATTTTTTTTTCTGACTAGTATTGAAAATAACCTTAAATGCCTTTCCCACCATATAAAAAGGTGAGGAGAAAAGAAAAGAAAGGAAATAACGAAAGAGAAAAAAAATCAAACATTCGCAGGTGAAATATAGGTCTACCAGTCTAAGATAATTCCAGACAGGGGTACGGCCACGTCGCCACCACTCATATACATTATAATGGGTGTGGTAAACACCGAACTACATCACAATCCTTCGCATAATAAATTTACATTTTAGTGCAAATGTTGTCTGGCAGAGCAACAGCCCTGTCTGCTCAGATAAGCCAATCAAACTTCAAACATCACTTTCTTCAGCAGCATGCATATGCAGCAACCAATATTATTCAAATGACCTATGAAAATATCACAATATAGGTGACCCATATAGCAAAATGTCTCAACGCATCACACACTCGTAGCAAGTATGAATTTACATCGCTTGCAAGTTCAATACTTAAAAATAAACAAGAAATTCTTCACATTTTTTTTTCTGCTACACATTTCAATAAGCCACTTCGGAGATGCAATCTGAGCATGAGCAGATAAAGGTCATCTGTACCAAATTCTAAAACCCACTGACACTAATATTCGATATGTGCTCATGAATGTCATGTAATCATTATTCAATTATGCACTAATGGTGCATTCCATGATATCCAGGTGGAAGTATTCTTTTTAAAGGGGGAAACAAAAGCTATTCATGAGGCACCTCTATCACTCCCAGAGTTATTTTTCTGAAGTGCACGTAAAGGGACCCTCCATGTCTAAAATATCTGTGGATATTTGGGGTCATTTGTACCATGCGCTAACCCCGAACTGGCTTATTGCATAAAATTTAGTGTTCATGATCTCACCTCTTACTCATATGCCATTTTTCTCTTTTGACAAAATATGAAAGAAAAAAAGAGAAAACAAATAGACTGATATTCAAACTGACTGCTTACTGCAAAATAGTTGCATGATACATTGTGATTATATTTGATTAACATTTCAAATGGCATAATTGAATGCCTAAGAATCACGATTTCACTTTAACTACTATTCAAATGAATGGCACACTACTGGTGCTATTTATCAGCAGAAGCTACGTATTTCCAACCAGATGTTAAGGTATCAACTTAAATTTAAACTAAAACTTAAACTAAAATATAAAATTCTAAAGAATAGCACTCGGTAAAACATAACAATCAATTCAGTGTCCACGGGATATTTTCAGACTCTTTAATGTGTGCCTAGAGGAACGTTGCGCATCCGACTAATTTCCATATCAGTCTCTATGAAAACCAATTAAAATACACTGGTTCGCTGAGGAATGATATAGTTGAATCTATTAAAGACATCAGCCTGACCCAAAACAACCATATATTGACGTAAAGCTTAGTAAACAAAGAATATAATTACCCTGGTTATTCATAAATTTTCGTCTCCGTTTATCCATAAAAAATAAAAAAGATTTTTTTTTTTTGGTCCGCCCCCTCCCTATGGCGTAACACTGCAGGGGGTCGCTAGACGTGTGACGACATGTCATGTATACAGCTCCGAGTGCGTCTACACGATATGTCGTCATCAAATTTTCACCCCCCGCAAAGTAGCGTTCCTCAGAGACGGGACCCAAACCACCGGGGCTCAACATTCGGGACGCTGTTACTCATTCCACAGGAAACGGAATCTCATGAAGTTGGTTTCAATTTGTTCAGAAAATGTATAGCTCCCCGTGGATGAATAAAGGGTATATTTCAAAATTCGGTCAGGCTGAGGTCTTTAAGATTACACTCACATTGCTACACTATCATATCAACAATAGGTGGGAAATGGATTTCCAAGGCTCAGTTGCTTTATTTTGCATAGCAACAAGTAATTTCAAGCCCTTCCAGATTAACAGCAGTACAAAATGTACTGTGCGTGTAACTATCTGATAGCAGTGTTACCAAACAAAACACCCAGATTATGTGGATATCATAATAAAACCACCATCATCATGATCATAGAATGAATACAAAAACTTTTTAAAAAATAAAGAGAAACCACGGATTTCTTGAACTCCAAATCGATAAAATAACATATCTACTGATAAATAAGCTAGCATCAAAATGAGTATGCACTCATGTTCTACACACAACCCCCCACGGAAAAAAACCCACAAAGTTATGCAAGAACTTAATCTGTACTGTACAATGCCTCAATCATTTTTGTACCAGAAATCCATTTTTATTCAGAATGTAGCTATTCTCAATCATTGGTTCATTGACCAACACCCCTCTTTATCAAAAGCAAAACCTCATGTAAACTGCATAATTTTCTAAAACGATAAAGCACATAAATTTATCTGTAATAGCAACAATTTATACAAACACATTTTAACTCTACATGCATAAACAAGTTGACTTACAATGATTGCAGGCTCTCTCAACAATATTAGCTAAAATGGCATAAAATCAACACCCGAATTTCTTTATTTCATTTTCGTTTAAAAAGAAAGGGGGAAAATGTAAAAGCACCTATTAGTTCATAAAATTTAGAGCTTATGAATTAATCATTTTCACAAGAGCCCGCAGAGTACATGGCAATCAATGTTTCTTAAATGATTTGTTTTGCGTAAAAATGCATACATTGGCTTTTATGTACTTAATATTTGAAACTACACATTTAAAAATCCCTGTTGCTCAAGACCTTAAAATAAAAGATTGACACAATCAACACTTGTACCAAAATTTAAACTAACTGAAATTCAGATTAACTGATCTCAGTCTTTGGGTCTTTAACCAGAATCCTTCTTTTAACATTTAACATATTGACTGTCAATGATAGTATACATTGTACTACCCATTTCACATAATCTTGGCTTTTTTTTCCCAAATAGTTAATCTTTTTTGCTAACTTTAGTCAAACTTGTCTATCCTTCTCTGATGATTTATTTTGATCTTGGCAATTTTTTATTACTATAACCATGAACCTACTAGTCCATGCTATAACTCATTTTGCCTTGGCTTGGATCAAGGTTTGACTAACCAGGCCACCGAGACACTACGGCTCAAGCCAAGTGACTTCCATCATCACTGTTTATTACATAAGCGTTAATCTAATTTGTAACCCACTTGGTGTTCAATCGATAATCAACTGATCAAGTACAATTACTCAGCTTTCCTATGAATCATGTTTTATTTGAACCTAAATAATAAAAAGATAAAAAACAAAATAGAATAATTCTGTCCTTGTACTTGAGGAAGAACTATCATTTAAAAAAAATAGCCATATCACATTGTTTCAATCACCCAAATAAAATTCCATTATTTTCCGCCTTCATAGACAGGATAGAGTTTAACTTAAAACAAAGAAAGTCTTAGAGTCTGCTTTGCTTCATTCACTTCTTCCAATAGCATAACACTGGATAAGCTACTCTGTGTTTCACCTTTGTCTTCATCTTTCTTAAGGTACGTTCACACGTAGAGCGATAGCATCGATGCTATCTAGGTTTCGAGACTATATTGGTGATGACCAGATAGTTTTAAGACCAAACGCTGTCTGAACACAAATAGTCACGAGATAGAAGAGAATTGGAGCTAGGTTTCCAAACTATTCTGGCAGCGAGTTTAGCAGGAGTAAATCTCAGGATCCAGCGACAAAGCATCGACGCTTCGCGGTAGACCACCCACCGCGCTTGTGACTATTTGTAATGTGATCGCAATCGCTGCTATCTTCACTCGCAACTATTATAATTCTGTCTGTTTCATGTGGTGCTATAATATAATGTAATGTATGTATTCATGTGATATACCCTCTTCCCTAGTTTTTCTATTATCATTCTGTCTGTTTCATCTGGTGCTGTAATGTAATGTCAGTGGCGGATCCAGGGGGCACAAGGGGCACGTGCGCCCCACCCCCCCCCCCCCCCACCCCCGGCAAAAAAGAAGTTTGTTTTTTTGCTTGTCAGGGAATTATGGAGGGAAAGTGGACCCCCATACCCCCCCCCCCCCCACTGAGCGAACTTTGAAGATCTGGCGAAAAAAAAATTGTCGACATCCCCCCCCCCCCCCCGAGACCAAAAGAATACGGGTCTACCTTTTCCAAAAGTTGACAAACCTTCATTTGTGTGCCCCCCCCCCCTTTTTACTCAATCCTGGATCCGCCCCTGAATGTATGTATTCACGTGATGTAGGGGTAAGTAAGTAGGTTACTGTGTATACTGTGTGGTAAGGGGGGTTCCTTCTTTTTATCTTTTTCTTTTTGTATATATACTAGCAGAAGCAGCCCGTGGACATCCACGGGCGCTAGCTGTGTTTATGATTAATCACCGTACCGTTTATTTGTTACAATAATCAAGTGAATAAATAAAAAAGTCGGGTAAAGTTATTTTTACCAAGAAGTATTTACAACATGTCCATTGGCGGACCGGGGGGGGGGGGGGGTGTTTCTGGCCCATGCCATCCCCACCCCCCCCCCCCCCCGTTCAATGGCAGGAAAGTATGCATTTTGACCATAGACGATCCGCCACTTTGTTGATTGTGCACCCGCCCCCTTTTAGAATGAAACCTTCTTTTTTTTGCTTGTCAGAGAATTATGGAGGGACCCCCATAACCACCCCCTCCTGAGCGAAATTTCTAGGTCTGACGAAAAAAAAATTCTCGCCACCCCCCCCCCCCCCCCAGGTCTGCCTTTTCCAAAAGTTGACAAAACTGCACTTGTTTTCCCCGCCTTATACTAAATTCTGGATCCGCCCCTGATCGTGTGTCTTATTTATCCAAAGCTTGCATGAGTTCTGAAGAAAATTCCTTTTAATCTTTATGAAAATTGATGATATGGATAATAATAATGTTCGAGTAGAATATCCATGCATAGACCTAGGTCTATGCATATCCATGCATAGACCTAGGGAGCGATTTGATCTTGCCATGTTTCTGTGGTTTATTAATACTCAGAGTAACATCCATAATTAGCGGTACGTCCCCTGTAAAGGATGCAATAATGAGAAAATGAATTTGTCATTTTATTTTCAGGGGGATTATGGCCCCCTTAAATGGGTCTTGGGAGGACCGACGGATTGACTTCCCCCCTACTACCCCCCCCCCCCCCTCCAGCTCCCCCCATTCCATTGTCATCCCATCACCCCCAGGGCGAGGGGAGAAGGGATTAATATCATTATACGTATTCATAATCATTATGGAAATATTTTCGAAGGAATTTTCTTCTTATCAGATTTTGCGATAAAGTGTCAAATTACCGGTAGCGAACGTCGTGAAACATACACACTAAACTGTGTGTGTGACCATGAAGCTTCAAATGATGTAACTCTATACCTGTATGATGACCTGTACACGTACGTGTGAACGATCTAACACGTGTGTATAATACTGTACTGTACACTGAAGCCATGCGGATATATGGCCATGATGTTCTTTGGCATAGCTCCCCTTCACAGGGAAAGGTATATGGGTTGGCTGGGCCTGAAGCTACAAACCCGCTTCATGGGTTGGTGGAATTATTAGGCCTACTCCCTGCGGAAATTCAATGTTTAAAAATGAATTTATGAAATATGGACGGGACGTCAGCCCTCAAGAAGTGCATCCCACTACCCTAAGAACCCTTCCCCACCCGTGGGTACCAAAAGGCGGGGACCGAAAGGGCCAGGGGAGGAGCCTATTTGAACCAAAAAAAGAGCCCGAAATCCTTAGTGTATTATATTATAAGATGATGTGGTCTTTAGATATTGATTTACATGTGTTTACCAGAGAATAGTGTGCATGCGTTTTATTTTGGTATAAGATTGGAGTTCAGTCAATTTTGACAGGTACAATGTGTATTTAAAATCAAGTATTATAACACATGTATTTGCTAGTTGACTGTATTATCGATATTACAAATGAATTGTTATTATGTTATTATGTTGATTTATGAAGACAAATAAAATATTATTCAAAACAGAAACTTCCGCGCGTTTTGACCATGCCTACCAATTATACTCGGGTCACTCTGTGTGGAGCAGTAATTATTGTTTTTGCAGCGAGTGAGCGATGAATAATCACGAGTGGGTGATAGAAGCAAGTCGATCATGGCCTGTCTGAATGTACTGGAAGTAGTTTCGAAACTTACATAGCATCGATGCTATGTACTACGTGTGAACATAACTTTAGTCTGTGAAAATTAAATGTTTTAAAATTCTTTTTTTCTCATGAGAAAGTTCAATCCATATTGTATTGTATTGTATTGTATTGTATTTATTTTCCAGTCACGATGATATAAAATTAAACTTTACAGACAAAGAAGAATGATAATTAATAACATCAGAAAAATGTTAATTGGCTGGATGGCCCACTCAGCTATGTGAATATTACAAAGCTGTTCTTCCCTGGGGTCCAGATGAATACACAGATAAAACAAATATATCATTATACACAAAGAAACAAAATGACAATAATGACATATAGTCATGTGTTAAAAATAAACAAAATCAAAATACCTTAAAAAGAGAAGAGAGAAAAATGGCAACCCCCTCCCTGAATTGGCAAAACAGGCATGTTCCTTTAAAGATCATAGCTAAATGGAATTCGTATATTTAATAAGTTGCAAAATGTATTAAAGTTATTAATCAATTTAACATCTATAGGTAAATCATTATATTGACGTGAGCCTCTGTACGAAAACATTCTACGGCAACACTCCGTCTTGGGTTTTGGTAACATTATATTTCCCCGAGATCTTAGACAATATGAATAATCTCACAATCTAAATGACTCCTCTAAATATGGAGGAGCCAAACCATGCAATGATTTATAGACCATCATAATCAGATGCATATTACGTTTGGACTGTAAGGATTTCCATTCTAGTTTAAGATGAATTTCCTGGTTTGAAATACGACTGAAAGGATTAACTTTTAAAATGATGCGACCTGCCCTATTTTGTATTTTGTATTTTGTATTTTGTATTTTGTATTTTTTGTAGACGTTCAGTATACTTCTTGCTTGCTGAATCATATACAATATCAGCATAATCAAAAAGGGGAAGGATTATTGAACTATATACTAATTTCAAGTTTGATTCGGATACACAATGTCTAAGACGAGCTAAAAGCTTTACTATTTTACTTAGTTTCCGGCATATTTCGTCAATATGAATATCCCATTTTAATCTGGAATCTAATAAATGCATAATAATTGCATATAAGATAGTTGACTGTGTTACGTTGTGTAATGCGTTTGCCGTATATGTTTACCTTTAAATCATTACATTTTAATAACATAGCACTAGTTCCAAATAGCATACAAATATTTTTAATTTGTAAACAAATCTTTCGGCATATTACTCCCAGTGTTAAAGATCGTATGCTCGATCTGTAATGAAAAACACAAGTCAGAAAATATACAAGTCAGTAATATGCCGAAAGATTTGTTTACAAATTAAAAATTCCTCCCCAGTCAAGCTTCTTCGTTTACTAGCATACAAATAGTTTTGTCAACATTAAGGCTAAGTTTATTTTGACATAACCAACTGTGTATTTTACGTACATCAAGGTTTATATTTTTTCAATATTCTTAACACATTTATGAGAAAAATATATCACAGTGTCATCGGCGTAAAGATGTAGTTTGCAGTACTTCACTTGTTTCACCAGATCATTAATCTATATCTAAAATATTTGATGTAGCAGAATCAATACTAGTACACATCCGACGGTTATATAAATAGCATACCAATTCTAGCTAGTTAAGTATATTCACATCCACAGTATCGAAGACCTTCTTCAGCTCAACAGATCCAGTATAAAGGCCATCATCCATTGCTTTCAGCCAATCATCAGTAACTTTCAGCCAGTCATCAGTAACTCGCAATAGCGACGTCATAGTCGAATGCTTCTGTCTAAAACCAGATTGCTCGACACAGAGTATATTGTTTCTTTCATGTACAATTTATGTTGGTTAGATACAATCCTTTCAAGAATTTTGGAAACGGAAGGTAAAATGGATATGGGCCTGTAATTACAAGGATCATCTTTGTCTCCCGATTTATACAATTGTATCACTTTAGTGATTTTGAATTGATTCGAAAATATACACTCTAACAATGATTTATTAAACAAATAGGTTAAAGAAGGAACTATAACTGGAGAGGACATTTTTAATAGTTGAGCAGAAATACCGTCTAATACCACAAGAAGATTTATTTTTCAGTAGTTTAATCTCTTTCAATATATCCTCTTCTGACACTGCCTTAAAACAAAAAGAAGATGTATGATACTCATGTTCAATCGCACATTCACGATTGACCGGTATCTTCGATGCTAAAACCTTCCCAACATTTGCAAAATAATTGTTAAAACGTTCACTTTGTTCTAACAAATTTTCTATGTCAGCTTTAAAGACATTGCAAGTATTATTAGAAGGTAATAAGGATTTCAATACAGTCCAAGTATTTCCAGCATTGAGTTTGAGTTTTGTTAATTGATCATTGATATATTTTTTCTTTGCTTTCCTAATTTCAAAAGTAACTTTATTTCTTAATTTTCTGTAATGTCTCATCTTTTCCTGATCTTTATTTTTCCAAGCTTTTTTCTTTATTTTGTCTCTTTCTCTAATCAACTTAATAATATCTGAATTCATCCATGGTGATTTTTTATCCTGATTTTTCTTACTTCTGATAGGCATATAATTATTAACAACATTTAAAAGAATATTTCCCATTTACTCATCGCTTCATCAGTGCCATTACAATCAAGAATCTCGTGCCAAGGCTGGTTTCTAAATATGAATCCAAGTTAATACCTGATAGTTTTCTAAAGTTGATAATTCGAGAGGAACCTGTTTCTACTTCCATATGATATAACTTATTGAATGATCACTTATTCCAACATGTATTACACCATGTGATTTTACTCTCTCTGCTGTGTTCGTTAACATGTGATCAATGAGGGTCATAGAATTGGCAGTAATCCTAGTATAATCCGTTGTATTAACCTGTTGTAAAGAATATAGATTATGTATATCCTCCAAAAGCTTAGTTTCAGTCGGCACTGGTCTTTTCAATATATCACAATTTGTGTCCCCCATAACAATAATGCAATAATTAAATCTGTCAAGAAATGACAACAAATTTTCATACTGCTGAAATATCTCGATATGACAATTTGGTGGTCGATACCAAGTAAGAAATATTATTGGGTTTGGAAATTTTGGTCGAATCATAAGCGGTATAACTTCCAAAGAGTTCGGTACATCGTAATTAATTACTGCAAAAGACAGTGAATAATTGTGAATATACACAGCAACTCCACCGCCATGGCGGTTTCTGTCTTTACGAAGAAGATGGAAATTGTCAATATTGAGTTCACTATCGAAAATACATTCGTCCAAAAAAGTTTCATTCAGTGCTAGAATATGGACTTCATTACTCTGTAAGAATAATTTGATTTCGTCTATGTTGCGAAGGAGGCTACGAATATTCAAATGTACAAATTTAAGACCTTTGTTTTTAAAATACTCAAAGCACAAAGAAGTCTCTATTTCTGCAACACAGGTAGTGTTGTGGTCATTCGTGTCATCTTGAGTATTATATAGTTAGATGATCATAGTCATGGGATACTAGTCATGATCAGAAAAAGGTAAATATGTAAAAAGACATTTCGAACATTGCCAATCAATGAAATATTGTGTTGGATCATCATATAATTCATACTAACCCTAGCACATTTCGTGTGAACCCATTTTTTGCAACATGTACATAATAAAGCCCTTTGAGTATTTTTCACAGATTTAAACACAAGGAAACTGCTTTACCCTTAAACCTAATCTACTCCAAAAACCAATTAAATAATAAGTATTACAAAACAGTAAGATAAAGATACAGTATAATCAAAATATAAAAAGAAACAAATGGTTAGAATGTGTCTTTCTGAAAGTGAATGAAAGAAAATAATTACAAGTATGCATCAATTTGTGGAGTTTTAATTTAATGCTACATTATCTGACTTGAAATACAATTCAAAGTGAGAATTTTCACGTATTGTAATATTCAAAAAGAGTCTAACTCACTCTCAGAGTTAAAAAAAAATCGGCATAGAATTCAATCCGAGAGTGTTCAAATCCATCCGACCCACTCACAAGGTAAAGAGTTGACATAAATTTCACTCTGAAAGCGAGTCAAACCCGAATTATATTCAAATCAAGTCTAATTCACTCTCATCATTGATTGAACGTTTAACAGTCTTTCCTCCGCTTGCTGGGAGGAGAGCTATTACTCTACCATCCGAGGTCCAGGCAGCTGTAATTTCTTTGTAGCTTTTGTCTTTTTCAAAAGGTCTTCATCGATACCCATCTTTTTGCCTTTGAGTTCGCGCCGTTTTAACAATCATGATGAGTCTTCTTACGCGATAAAAGATTGTTCTTTCGTTCATCTGATTCTTTGGACTCCATTGACTTGTTGCGCCGAGTTACTATACTCTTGTAGATCGCGAATCAGTTGCTTCTTTCTTGTCAGATTTCGCTTTCTTCGCGCGCAATCGGTGAGATCGCTCGATATCATTCTTTGTAATCGGAAGCTTCAGATTTTCTCGAGCAACCTTGCAAATTATCTCATCTGTATCTTCTCCCTCCGATTCAGGAATTCCATAAAAACGTAAACAGTTCCGCCTACTATATTGTTCTTGATCATTCGTTAATCGTTGAAGCAAATGAAGCGATTATTGTTGACCGTCGAAGGCTTTGGCTGGCGTCGCGATCTCCTTCTCCTTGGCTGCCAATTTGCATTCCAAATCCATTATCCTCCCTTCATTGACCTCAATTCGATCCACGACCGATTTTCCGGTTCTTCAATCATCTTATTCGTTAATTTCTTTGACTTGTCTTGATTCTATTAATTCCTCCTTCTTTCCACCATCTGAAGTCGTCTTTCTCTATCTCTCTATCAATAGAACATTAATGTTTTTTAGTATTATTTTGATCTTACCGGCCGATGTCTTGAATCCTGAGCATGGTGTACCTGTGCCTCAACTTTTTTTCTTTACCTGTGCCGGACTTCGCTGCAGCGCTCGCAGAAGCACACCAGTCGGCTGCTTACGAATGGCGCCGGTCTCTGGCGTCGGTGATGGAGATGGATCCACATGCATTTGTTTCGACCGCTCTCCCAGACCAGCTGCTTCGCCTACATGCGGCCCAGAGCTGCTTCTCCTGTTATGTGGCTTGATCTTTGCCTTCTCGAAGAACACCGCCTGCTCCCTTTGAGGCAGTAAGACATTATCCACAAACAGCTTAGTCGGTTCTGATTTCGAAAAGAAAGCAATTTTGCCCATTTCCTTCTCTGCTTTTAGTCCTGGTAGTTGCTTCTTTCTTTCTTTCCTGATTCTCCACGGCAAGTCCTCTGTTATGTAAATGCCGGTCCCTTTTAACTCCTTTGCATTTCTTTGAATGAGTGCTCTGTCACTTTATCTTAATACCCCCTTTACACCAAAGCTACGTCCATGCAGTTCTCGCTGCGTCAAAGAAAAATGGCCATGACAGATTTTCCGCTACGTGGGCTTTCAACAAGTCTAAAGTCCATGTAGCGGGAGCGCCGTCTGAACAGTGCGTAGTAATGACACAGTAAGGACCTTCATATAGGACCTACTAACAGCTCCATCGACGTAGCATAGACGTAGCGGACACGGAAAGAACGTAGCAACAACTCCGTCCATGTCTACTGCGCGGCCACTACGCATATGCAGTTGTCGCTACGTCCTCTTTATGCCCACGTTACGTCAACTCTACGTTACGGAAGTGCTTGCTACGTTATTACTGCGCTGTACACTTTCATGGCAAGTCCGTCCATGGCGGGGAAAAGGGTAAAAATGCCGAGTCCAAGTCCCAATTGCTATCAGTTCTATTCAAGTCATGGATATGCATAGGCACAATGTGCTTCTTCTCCATCAAATGGCTGCAAATCAACAGACAAGTAGGTACAACGAGTCGCAATCTGCTCGGACGTAGCAAGAACGTAGCAAGAACCGTTTCGACGCCGCACGGACCGCGTCGGCGCGCACAATAAACTCAGTGGGAACACCACCAACGCAACATGAACTTAGTAAGGACGTGGCGCGAACGTAGCATGCACGAGACGATTTCACATTTTTCGAAAACAACGAAGTTGACGCTACTTCCTAGGCATTTTTTCGAATTTCAAGGACGTAGCGGTAACTTCCTCCAGTGCAAAGGGGGCTTAAATAAACGCGCCTGTGAGGGTACACGGTGTACCCTCTGATATTCGACCTTGTTCACAACATGGGGGGGGGGGGGGGAGTTTTAGTTTGTTCATGTACAGGTCTTTCAATGTTTCTACTACATCCTCTTTTTCTGCACTTTCAGGCACTTCTAGAAACACGAGATTTTCTATGGCCACGTAGGCAGCTAGTCGTTCGTTCTCCTCTTCTAATCGAACATAACGCTCTTTTAAGTTATTTATTTCCTTTGATGCAAATTCGTTAGAATGAACTACATCCTTTATTTTCGTATCAATTTCTACAATCTTCGTTGAGATCTCTAATAACTTTCTTTCTAGTTTTTCCGCTAGTTTGTCCAATCTTGCGTCTAAACGCTTCATAAGCAAATTCACAACTGTCTCAGACTCCATACCTGTTGCTCTAAATTGCTTTTCTTCACTAACAGATTTACCTGTTTCGCCGTTTATCACTCCTGGGCTACTCGGAACTCTAAGACGCTTTTCCGGCTTCATAAATTCAAAATTATAACGGATGCAAATTTATTCGCCTGTAAACAGCCTTCACACGTACCACTTTTATTTTAATACGGGCATTAGTCCTTCATTGGCTGCGTGGGCGGGAGTCGAAATACATTTCTGTTCTCAAGCTGCACTCGCGAGCAACCGTTCAACGCGTCTATCCTCTACGATGGTCTACGATGTATCAGACATTCACACACACACACACACACACACACACACACGCACCCACGTTTACATGGCTTTACTTCCGAGGACAACTATTGTTCCTCTATTGTTCCTCGTCCTCGGACAGTCGACGGAATAAGGCATAAATTCATTGTTCGACGTTCGAGGACTATTGTCCGCCTTCCG
This sequence comes from Heliocidaris erythrogramma, assembly GCA_025617745.1. Taxonomy (NCBI): domain Eukaryota; kingdom Metazoa; phylum Echinodermata; class Echinoidea; order Camarodonta; family Echinometridae; genus Heliocidaris; species Heliocidaris erythrogramma. Next base: position 7,427,210 of record CM046857.1, read on the forward strand.
AGGACCATTGTTGTCATGATTTTTTTTTTGTTCTCTGTCCGAAAATGTCCTCGGACATAATGCTAAACACACGCACATATCTGTGTTTTCTATTGTTCGAATTTCAACCGATGACTCCACTATTGAATTGCGTCACAAAATTCATTGACGGAATAAACCTCAACAATTGTTGACAACCGATGACCGATTACTACCGATGACCCATTGTTCTCTTTGTTCGATGTCATCGGTTTGAGTGCGTATACATGTACACACACACACACACAGAGCTCTACGTGGCTTTACTTTCGAGGACAGGTATTGTTCCTCTATTGTTCCTCGTCCTCGGACAGTCGACGGAATAAAGCACAAATTCATTGTTCGACGTTCGAGGACTATTGTCCGGCTTCCGAGGACCATTGTTGTCATGATTTTTTTTTTTTTGTTCTCTGTCCGAAAATGTCCTCGGACATACTGCTAAACAGACCCACACACACACACACACCAGTATACCCGTACCCGCACATGCACAAAAAATGTAATCATGTTATTGATTCCTTTTCTTTCTTTGCAAGTATTCAGATACGTGACTGTGTCATATTATTTGCCAGTATATCCAAATTTGATAAGCAAAGAGTCATAATTATGTTCTATCATTATACAAAACTTGAAGTTTCACACATAATTATTTGTTGAGCCATTAATATCTTTCTCTTTGAGCAATAAAACAAATCTGTTTAATTGTAAAGTACACTGAATGGCTAATCGGGGCATAATAATGAAGTGGGGAGGGAGGGGGTCAAAAGGATATTATATAGAATGAGAGAAGCGGTTGGTGATCATGACGCGATATTAACTATTAAGTGATACAGTGAGCGAGAGAATATAGAGAGAGGGGTAAATGTATAAGGAGACATGAGATGAGAATACCATAAGAATTTAAACAACTAAAGATTACCTCAGAAAAGTATTGTGCATTTAAATTTGCATGTAATACTGAATATAAATAGAACCTATCCGTCAAATATTAGTTTGTACGGGTAACCGCGTCCCCCTATAGAGAAGACAAAAGCAAAATATAAGCTTTTCTAGTTGTCAAATTCCCAATATTTCGGAAATCAGAAATGACATTCCCATTCAAACGTGTCATATCAGGAATATTATCACCTATCCCCCCCCCCCCCATGAGCATGATGAAAAAGTCGGTGAGATTCCAAAAAAAAACCTGCAATACTTTATGTCAGCAGAGAATAAAATGGTTTAACTTCATCTGTCCCTCCCGAACTGAGTTTAGGGAGGAAACAATCATAAGCAATATTATTTTATTTCATTTTTCCTACACGGATTCGTTCTTGAATTGAGTAAGATACAATTTTCACTTAATCCCGAACCCAAAATCAGAAGTTTAATTTGAATCTAATTATCCGGAGATTGTGCATCAGAGTGCGTTTATAAAAAACTTAACAAAACAGTTCTTGTGAAAAATAAAAGGGGAAACATACATGTATATACCATTACAGATCTAAGTGTAGGTAATAAGCATGTGCCTTAGAGATCCAAGCTGCGAGTCTTTGAAGATGCATGATTGGTTCGCACGATCGAAGTCCCTCATGAGTACGATACCCGGCTTATTTGGTAACTGGGATCTACGCTGAATCCAGTAGAGGACGCCATTGAAGTAGTAGATGTTTGAAAGATAGTTCTGGTCGTCATATTGCGTGTATTTGAAAACCTTTTCAGCATTCGATGGATCTATGGTGGGATATGTACTGGCGTCCATGTAGAAAGAAGGACGCTTATGGCCAGATTCTACTTCGGCACAGAAAAAGATACGCCGCACTGGTCCTGATAAATGGTAAATAATAAATTATCAGCGGTGTGTAGTGCTTCGAAGGTCTTTACATTTTAGTTACATTTTATTATGCCAATGGTAGCAATAGTAGTGGAAGAAGAAGAAGAAGTAGTAGTAGTAGTAGTAGTATAGTAGTAGTAATAGTAGTAGTAGAAGTAGTAGTAGAAGAAGTAGTAGTAGTAGTATAGTAGTAGTAATAGTTGTAGTAGTATTAGTAGTAGTAGTGTTAGTAATAGTAGTAGTATAGTCGTAGTAGTATTTTTTTAATTGAAATTCACATTCATTTCCTAATTCGGACAATAATAACAAAAGTATTTGACAAACAAAGATCAATACAGTAAATGTTACAAAGAAGGAGGCGAAAACCCGAAAAGCTTGCGTAGGAACGCCTTAGACAAAGAGTGTTTAATGTTACTGTAAGAGCTAGCATGACCATTTCTTTAAAAAGTCAGATAAAGAAAATCGGTATATAGGAAGGAAGGAGAATGTATAACAGATTGAAAAGAGGAGAAAGGGTGGCATATTTAGACATGTTGGTGATGCAGAAGAGCACAATTATAGTGACAAAAAACTGAATTGATTGCCCTATGATATTAGTTAACAAGATAAAAAGTAATAAATCCATTAGAAGTAATAGTATAGTAGTAGTAGTAGTAGTAGTAGTAGTAGTAGAAGTAGCGGAAGTAGTAGTAACCTATAAAGTATTAGTATAGGATCGAGGAGGAGGAGGAAGAAGGGGAGGAGTAGTACTGCTTGTAGTAATAGACTAATGGTAATAGTTGTGCGACAAATAAACAGTAAAATTGTCAAAAAAAATTTCGATTAATGATCATTGTCTTTATCTCGCCACAAATAGAGTTATGGAAGGCATTTCATGATTAAATACTATTAATAATTACTTGTGAGGTCGATGCTTAAGCCGAAGAATTCGTCATAACCCCATCCGTCAAATATCACATCAATGACTCCACTTCCATTGAGAAAAGTCCGTTCAACCGTGAAGTCCGTGGTCCAGTATAGGTATCTGCATGTAAACATGAAATGTGCACGCTTGTTGTTCACATGACTCCAGTAGGAGACAAGTCTCAAGTCTCAGCTATAGACTCGACTTGACTCGAATGGGACTCGATCGACTCCTGCTAATACTACTCTATCACTGAGATTTAGGCTTGGTATAGCCCGTAAGACCAGGGGCGTCGCTAGAACATCTTGAATGTGGGGGGGGGGGGGGGGGGTAACCTCGCTAGTCATAAGGACCGCAATTCATAAGGACCGCTATCCATAACGCGTGTTAAATGAATAGCGTTCTTCTATGAATAGCGGTCCTTATGAATAGCGAAATTTGCCGACCAATATGCTGCACTCCGCCGCCCCCAAATAATAATAGTGAGCTTTCGAATGTGTGGACTTGAACGCCGTCTTAGATCTTCCCAGCTACAATGGACTGCTGCATACCGCGCTTTGTGCAAGAACGGCTCTCCCGTCCACTGGCTTCTCCCTCGTCCACTAGTCAGATCGAGACCGCGTCAAACATGGTTTTGCCGTCTTCTCTAAAACGTGAACCTCGCTTCACCCATTGTTAGCTTCATGCTTCACCTACTTTGTATGCAGTCAACACAAAGCAATCCATTGTCACTTGGAGGATCTAGGATGGCGTTCTAGTTGACACATCCGAAAACTCCTTAATAAAAGAAAATCACAGATGTAGATAGAGATCTTGATCATTCAGGCCCATTTTTGCAAGGAGGGGGCTTAAGCCTTTTTGACCGAGTATCAACTTTTTCATTTCTATTTTGGGGGGAGCGAGCAAAGCGAGCGATCAAAATCATTAAAACTTTTTGTACAGAAAATGTACAGAAGTTACATACAGAAATTCTATAATTATCTGGGAACCTCACTGCCCAAATATCTAGCGCCTAACTTCGCTTCCCGAATATGAAGTGGTGGTTGGCCCAAATATCGGAACTTTGAAAATCCTTGGGGGAGGGGAGCTGCGGCCCATTGCCGAATGGGGACGCCTTTTGCCCGAATATCAACTGTCCAGTGTTTTCTAAATTTTTGCGAGTGAGCGAAGCGAGCGACCCCAATTTTTTAACTTTTTCATAGAGAAAATGTACAGAAGTTACACAATTATCTGGAACCTCGCTGCCCAAATATGAGGATATTCTTGCACCTAACTTCGTTTTCCGAATTTGAAGTGGTGATTGTCCGAATATCGGAACTTTGAAAATCCTCGAGGGGGTGGGGGTGCATGGGCTGCAGCCTACTGCCGAAGGGGGACGCCTTTTGACCGAATATCAACTTTCCAGGGTTTTTTGCGAGAGAGGGAAACGAGCGAGCAAAGAATTTGGCCATTCTCTTCTTTTTCTTTTCTTCTTTTCTTTCTGTTTTCGTTTTCGTTTCCTTTCCCTTTTATTCTTTTTTCTTTTCTTCTCCTTTCTCTTTTTTCCTTTTCCCTTTCCTCTTCCCTCCTCCCTATTTCCCTCTCCCTTTTTAAAATTTGCTTACATGAGGGGAGTCTATTTAATCCCGTACGTACCCTTGTTCTTCATCAACCACCAAATTACTTATGCGTTGAAAATCCTTGCCTATTACAAAGACACTTTCATTAAATATAGAGCTGCCATGTTCTATCGACACTGATATTATTCCATGTTGGTCTTGATTCCCACGCGCGATGTAGAGTGTCCTTGAGATCTCAGCAATGGCGATTCCACGCGTTTCCACTATAGGTGTAAACATGAATGCAACAATATTTTATTGTACCTTTTTGAATCAGGGTTATCGGATTTTTTCTTAGTCTTAATTCAATGAAATCATACTTAGATAACTGATCTAATGGCATCCCATTAATTTACATTTACACCATGACTCTGCTTTCAGTAAAGCTTCTTGCTTAAAAATTTGGAAAATTGGAAAATTTTGTGTCTTTTACATTTTCACACTTTAAAATGTACATTTGTTGTATTGTGCAGCCAAAACTCTTTCATCTGACAAAATTTGGTCTATGGTCTATATTTTTAAAATTAATTTGTGACGTACGGTCATACTACTTCCTGCTGACAAAGTTTGTGATGAGATACACTAGCGTATTGGGAGGGGTGGGGCAAGGTGCCCCTCCCCTGACAAATCAATGTTAACTGACTTTTCGGTCCGGCACTATGAAGAACTTATTTCAAATCAAATTATAATAAACTTGTTCCTACTGATAATTTCTCAAACAATTTCTCACACGGTTTAGAAGCAAACGTTCAAAACGACGCTCCTGGAAAATTGATGGAAAATATAAACTCCAATGGAACACATTGTTCTATTATGCCTTGAAATCAAATACATGTATAACATATCATCAAACATAATGCAAATGAAAAGCTTATGGATGTGGTAAAGAATAAACCTGTCACAAAACTTTCATTCAAAATGAAAAGAGACCAAATGCTAATGACACTGCTACAATATAAAAGCAAATCAAAATAATAATTTACACTATGAAAAAATCGGTCAAAGGAACATTGGACACCATGGGGTCTGTCTTTTTGTCAATGAATGACTAGACGGTCTAGGATAGTCAAATATTAGGGGTGTGATTTCGGGACTGGCTCCCAGACTGCTTCTTACTTGTCGTGTGACCTAAAGCATGGACCATGCCTAAAGCGACCTGCTCCTTGTTTTCACCATTCAAATCTGCACGATGCACTGTGCTATGATATCTATGGGACCAGTAGAGCTTTCTTGCCACGCAGTCGTAGGCTATATATTTTGCCCCCGAGGAAGAGGGGATGGAGGTGAACTCCAATTCATCTTGTAACTCTGCAACAGCGATCATGTTTTCATAAGTGCCGGCATATGTTATGAACATCCTGGCAGATGATTCTGAAGTGGAAAAATGCATGTATGTACACATCTCACATATTACAACAATAAACGTGATATTACTTCAAGAAATATAAGTGCTATTTCTCTTGAGCTAGTTTGCCAACTGTTATTTCATTAAAAAAATCTAGAATAACACTATACACAGCGTAAATAAACGAAGTTTGGAGAAAAAAAACACCTAAACTTATAATGGGTTATAGGGTCTGTTCAATCGGATAACGCTGATTGCTAATAACATTTTATGCTCAGCTGAGCACTTGCTATTTTGTAGAGTGCATAAACAATGTGGCTAGTGCAGATATCAGTTTTATCAATTCAAACGAAGTGTATGTCAGCTATCAGTTGATTGCTTTGCCAGCTATCGTTAATCAATTGGAATAATCATTTATCACTTTTATTTATCATTCTATCACGGAGTAACTCGATTTCTATACAGTGAAAAAAAAATTGTCTAAAAACAATGAAAAGAGAATGATATAAGAAACGAATGAAAATGTCAAGATCCGTGATGGAGTATATTGTGAAAATGTCCGTGTTGTGGTGATAACTACAACGCCTGTCAAAGTGCAACTACTCTCCCTTTTTATAGAATAAACACGCCCTATTACTCATGTGCATGACATAGATCGCTGGGTGTCGAGGGAGGTCAGCGTTTGCCCGATCGAGAAGCAGTAGAGATCCGTCGAATCCCAGGAACGGGCCCAGGAAAGTAGTTCATACAGGAACATGTAACCACTTGCGGATCTATATAGGAGGAAAACTGGCCCGTGCCCCCCCCCCCTTTGAAAATGATTGTCTTTTCTGGATAATCGTTGGCTCGGATGCCCCCTCCCCCTCCCCCTCCCCCTCCTGAAGCCAAGGTCTAGACACCCCACTGCCCCCCCCCCCCCCAATTGCATGTTGTGTCTTCTCTTCGCACACAATGTCTACTGTTGCATGTTCAGATGTGAAAAGGATGCAATGCAATTAGTGTACGAACTACGAAGAAATAGGCCTACCCAACATGTACCATCTTTAGCACGTTTTTTCTTAGATTTCTGTTTTAACAGTTAATTATTTTATCCCCCCCCCCCCCAGTTCTTCCAACCAGTTTGCAGGATAACTAACCGGATGATCTGCAAACGGACTGTGGTCTCCGACAATTTGCTGGCCCAATAGTCTTGATACCACCAGTAGAACAGGAAGATGAGAGCAATGGTTTTGGTACAGCTCTCATCTTATGTCCAATAACACCACTGACTGGTAAGCATGGGCCATACTCGAATTGCTCAACACCGGTAGCCTTGTCCTTTTCTTGTGGTTCTCGGGCTGAAATTCGTCAAATATTATTCAAAGAAAATTATAAATGGGAGAAAATCAACATCCCTGTCGCAGCACTCTGGCAAGATATAGGTTTTCCCATCCATTTTCGCACTTTTGTAATTTTATTTCAAATATTTATTAAATTAATTTCGTCTCGAGAAGCACGTTGAACGCAAATCCTAACTTCAATTTCGTCAATTGTTATTGTAATTCGTTTTTCGTCAAACATTTTCGAAGACATAGCATTCAAAATCGTCAATTGTCATTCAAATTCATCCCTCCCGCTGACGGACCGCAGAATGTGAAGATCAAATTCGTTATTGTCCGCACAATTTCATGAATTTTTCATTCAAATTAGTCAGATGTTGTCAATTCTTTATTTTGAGGGTGAACCAACTTTAAGTCGACATATTTTTACTTTTTCTCGTAAATTGTATCGGTACACATTATTCCCTAACCGTTTGCTGTGACAATACACACGAAAAACATGGCTACCAACCAAAATCGCCAGAGAAGACCATACAATCGCGTGTCTAATCAAGACAGGAATAGAATCATAGATGCCTTCCTTGGTGAAGACCTCGATTATCTTCAGGTTGCACAGACTCTTGGGGTCAACCGACAAACAGCCCGCTCAATAGTGGCTATCTACCTGCAGCAAGACAGGAGGGATGCTCGGCCCAGAGGTGGGCCCAACAGAGTAAAAGTCGACCAAGACATGCGAGATCAGCTGGCGGCAATGTTGGACGACAACCCCCTGCTCACCCTGACCCAGATGAATGAGGAGCTTAGACGTCGTCTTCCACAGAAACCAGCGATATCTGTCAGCACCCTGGCTCGCACTCTCGACGGGATGCTGATGACAATTAAGCTAGCGGAAGACGTACCCGGAGGCAGGAATGAGCAGAGGACACTGGATCGCCGAGCCGAGTACGCACAGTGGTTTCTCCAGGATGGTGTTCTCGGGCATTGCATTTACATAGACGAATGCGGTTTCAACATCTGGACAAGACGAAGCTACGGTAGGGCGGCGAGAGGAGAACCAGTTCAAAGGGTGGTGAACAACCAGCGCGGTGTCAACTGTAACGTCACATTCGCAATCTGGTCCATCATTCCGTTCGGCTAGCGACGACAACGCAGTTTCCAGCAATTCATTGATGAGACGTGCGCTGAGGCTCGCCAGGTGATACCAGACGAGGAAAGGATCTTCCTCATCTACGACAATGCCCGCCCTCATGTCAATGCTCAAGTGCCAGATGCTTTCGAAGATGTGGTCATTCGCCGCACCCCTCCATACACGCCTTTCCTCAACCCCGTTGAAATGGCTCATTCCGCGTTGGAGGCCCCTGTCAAGCATACCCTCAGTCTTCCAGAGTGGCAAGCAATAATTGGTGACCGTGCTGCTGCCAGAGAAGCCGGCGTCACCCTTCAGGGATGGCCAGCGAAGTTTCTGGAGCAGATTGCTGAGGCCAACGTGAATGACATTACTGCAGACAAGTGCGCTCGATGGTACAATCATGCTCAGACGTAATTGGCAAGATGCCTTGCACGACATGCAGGATGATTGAAGGATAACCGGCAGTCAAATGTCATAACTCAGGACAGTAATTATGTCAGTGTCACCTTTTGAACTTTAACTCCTAATTTTCATGTTTTCGCATCATAATGTATAAAGCAAACTTTAATTTTTATACCCTGGAAAGTATCAAAACATAATTATGTTATCCATTCTTGGACATTAAACGGGCTACAACTCTACACTTAAAATTTTGTCTTTAATCGGATTAAGGTGTGTTTGTATGTATGTGCGTGCGAGTGTGCGTGTCTGCGTCTGTGGTTCGGTGCGTGGGGGGGGGGGGGGGGGCACGTGTGTGTATGTTAACTCCTAAATGTAAAATGTGAATGGTTACAGAAAAAAATTACATGAATGACTGAGAAATCACACCAGATAGGGATATGAGACGAATTTGAATAAAAATTTAACGAAAATGATTGACAAAAGACGAAATTGATCCTGCTGTTATGGGAGCTGCGAATTTGAACCGTAAATGACGAAAATGTATGCCAAATGACTAAATTGAATGGACTTTATTTGAAAATGAACGACGAAAGACGAATTTGAAAGTAAGATTGGCCTATTCCAGATATCCCGCGACGAAATTGAAGTAAAAACTTGTGAAATTGAATAAAAAAGTTTGAAAATGAATAGGAAACCTATATTAACCTACATTTTCCACACTCGACCCAGGTGAGGTAAATGGCTACCTGGGAGGAATAAATTCCTTCAAATGCTTGAGCACTATGTATATGGCAGCCGGGCTAAAGCGAGGTAATAATAGTGGACCGCCATTTTATTTTTTTTTTGCTTTGAAAGATATATGTATCTACAAAATTATATATATATAATTGTAAGGATATAACTTATACAACAGCTTTGGAAAACTCTCGTGGATAATTTTGAGAAATGTCTAGTGGTTAAGGCATTGGCATTCTAAGCCAACGACCCGGGTTCGATTCCGGTCGGAGACATTTTTTAAACCTTTGCAAAAATTTTAGAAAAGGAGGACAGCTCTGGGGAACTTTGATTTAAGCTACCAACCATTATTCTCTCATTTTCATTTCTCACATTATATATATACTGTATATATATATTCACATAGGTGTAGTTAAATTTTGAGTTGAGGCATTCAAAAGTGTGGAGGAGAAGTACACTATTATCAGTAACAGAGAGGCACTAAACAAAAGGTCGGAGATCATCTCAAAGTGCAGGCACCGAAAAAGGCCGCCAAGAAAGCCACCCAAGCGTGACACCGATCCATTGCAGCAAGCAGATCCACAAGCCGAGTCGAGTCATCAGTCTGCCTGAAGATCGCGTCGAGCGTGAAACCAACGGTAGCGGACAGGACCCAGGTACAAATATATATATGTATATATAATAAACAAAAGTCGTTTCATGCTTTAATCGAACACGTGGATTTTATATTTTATGTCTAATATTTTTCATTTGATATTAAATAAATATAAGTAGTTCATACAGGAACATCTAACCACTTGCGGATCTACATAGGAGGAGAACTGGCCCGTGTCCCCCCCCCCCCCCCCCCCTTTGAACCACAACTGGCATACCCGACCAAATTAAGAATTCCCCCTTTTTTATTGGGTACTTTTACGGCATTGTGCCCCCTCTTACAAAATCCTGGATCCGCCCCTGCATCTGACGTCCTTCAAACCCCATCCCTTCCGACGCAAATAAAGGCCTGAAAATGATTTTCTTTACTGGATCATCGTTGGCTCGGATGCCCTCCCCCTCCTGAAACCAAGGTCCAGATACCCCATTGCCCACCCCCCCCCCCCTGCATGTAGTGTCTTCTCTTTGCACACAATGTTTACTGTTGCATGTTCAGATGTGGAAAGGATGCAATGCAATTAGTGTACGAACTACGAAGAAATAGGCCTACCCAATATGTATACCATCTTTAGCACGTTTTTTCTTAGATTTCTGTTTTAACAGTTAATGAAAAATCTAAAATCTAATTAATATAATAATTAATGCGGTTGAAGATTTGTCAATCTGTCGGTCAATTAAATCTGGTGTCGCCGAAATCAATGGCCTGTCTCCATGGTACAGTGGTCAAGGCATTGGCGTTCAAATGGCAGTTCAAATGGCTATTTACATAGCGCAATAGAAGAACAATTTAATTTATCAGTTTCAAGAGGGCGCTTCATGTAAATTGAATTTGAATGCGATTTTTAATGATCAAATATTTAATAAAATAAAAATGCCTGAAACCTGCATGTTATCGTTTCAATGTTGTGATCATCGAAGATAACACATAAGTACACTATATGGCGCACGCCAGTGGTGGAACCAGGATTTTGTGAGGGAGGGGGCCCAATATTCACAAAATTTTCTGACAAGTAAAAAAAAAAAAGGGGGGGGGGTCACCAGCGTTTTGGGGTTTCTTTTTAACTCAAACAATCTCTGACAAGCCACAAAAAAGGGGGGAAAAGCTTATCAGCATTTTTGGGGTGTCTTTTTTCCCCAGGGGAGGGTTCCCGGGCCATTTAAAAACCATAACTGATTATTTCAAAGTAAATTCAAACCAATTTACTCTTAAAACATCATAATATAAGGATAATTTTCAAAATATTTCCTTGCTTGGTCACAAAGCGAACTAGCAAAACAATATTGTTAAGTAAACGTATTGAGCCAACCGTAAAATAAATATAAGCAAAGCTATGAATATTGCGGCACTATCAAACCAAAATGAGGCCAAATTTTTTCTTCGTTCTTTATACTTGCTCGCAAATAGCTATGACTTCATTGTGTTGTTGCTAATGACACTACAATGTTTAAGAAATAAAAGCAAATCAAAATCATAATTACTAAAATGATGGAGATATGGATTACAGGAACATCTAACGTCCTTCCAACCCCATCCCTTCCGACTCAAATAAGGGTCTGGGCTCGGATACCCCCCCCCCCCCCCCCCCCCTCGAAGCCAAGGTCCAGATACGTCACTGCCCCCCCCCCCCCCCCAAGTATATGTTGAGTCTTCTCTTTGCAAACATTGTTTACTGTTGCATGTTCAGATGTGGAAAGGATGCAATGCAATTAGTGTACGAACTACGAAGAAATAGGCCTACCCAACATGTACCATCTTTTTTCTTAGATTTCTGTTTTTGGAAAGTTAATTTAGTTCCTTTATCCCCCCCCCCCCCCCCCCCCCCCAGTTCTTCCAACTAGTTTGCAGGATAACTAACCGGATAATCTGCTAACGGACTGTGGTCTCCGACAATTTGCTGGCCCAATAGTCTTGATACCACCAGTAGAACAGGAAGATGAGAGCAATGAATTTTGTACAGCTCGCATCGTGCGTCCAATATCACTGTTGACTGGTAAGCATGGGCCATACTCGAATTGCTCAACACCGGTAGAGTTGTCCTTTTCTTGTGGTTCTCGGGCTGAAATTCGTCAAATATTATTCAAAGAAATTATAAATGGGAGAAAATCAACATCCCTGTCGCAGCACTCTGGCAAGATATTAACCTACATTTTCCACACTCGACCCAGGTGAGGTAAAAGGCTACCTGGCAGGAATAAATTCCTTAAAATGCTTGAACACTGTAATGGCAGCCGGGCTAAAGCCAGGTAATAATACTGGACCGCCAGGAGTGACAAATGTGCCAGACATGAGCGCTATACAAGAGCCCACTATTGTTATTATTATTATCGCTAACACGAATACAACTTAGTGCTGATCATTTTTCTACAATTTATTTCTGTGTTACTTTGCTTTAAAATATATATGTATCTGCAAAATTATATATATATAATTTAAGGATATAAATTATACAACAGCTTTGGCAACTCTCCTGGAAATAAATATAATTGTGAGAAATGTCTAGTGGTTAAGGCATGCATTCTAAGTCAACGACCCGGTTCGATTCCGGGCGGAGACATTTTTTAAACCTTTGCAAAAATTTTAGAAAAGGAGGACAGCTCTGGGGAAGTTTGATTTAAGCTACCAACCATTATTCTCTCATTTTCATTTTTAATAAACTGCATTGTTACGTGTCTCCCAAACTTGGGACCCAGGGGAATATATATATATATATATATATATAAAAGAAAAAGACCAGTAGACATTTCATGCTTTTTTCTCCAACTATTTTATTTTCTCACGAATTTTCGACGATCCTCTCACCGTCTTTGTCAAGTGAAAAAGACGGTGAGAGGATCGTCGAAAATTCGTGAGAAAATAAAATAGTTGGAGAAAAAAGCATGAAATGTCTACTGGTCTTTTTCTTTGATATTACTCCAACACGTGGACTTTCTATTCAATATATATATATATATAATAAACAAAAGTCGTTTCATGCTTTAATCCAACACGTGGATTTTATATTTTATATTTTATATTTTTCATTTTATATCAAATAAATGAATATATATATATATATATATATATACATATATATATATAATTGTAAGGAAATAACATATACGTATAACAGCTTTCTCTCATTTTCATTTCTCACAATTGTATTTATTTCCACGAGAGTTGCCAAAGCTGTTATATATGCTATTTCCTTACACTTGTATATAACTACTCTAACATGTATGAATCTAATTAATGCGGTTGAAGATTTGTCAATCTGTCGGTCAATTAAATGTGGTGTCGCCTAAATCAATGGCCTGTCTCCATGGTACAGTGGTCAAGGCATTGGCGTTCTAATGGCAGAAACTAATTTACATAGCGCAATAGAAGAACAATTTATTTTATCAGTTTCAAGAGGGCGCTTCATGTAAATTGAATTTGAATGCGATTTGTAATGATCAAATATTTAATAAAATAAAAATGCCTGAAACCTGCATGTTATCGTTTCAATGTAGTGATAATCAAAGATATCACATAAGTACACTATATGGCGCACGCCAGTAGTGGAACCAGGATTTTGTGAGGGAGGGGGCCCAATATTCACAAAATTTTCTGACAAGTAAGAAAAAAAGGGGGGGGGGGGTCACAATCTCTGACAAGCAAAAAAAAAAGAATAAAAATGCCCATCAGCATTTTTTGGGTGTCTTTTTTCCCAGGGGAGGGGGCCCGGGCCTCCGCCCCCTGGATCCGCCCCTGTTTTGATTTTTAAAAAATAAGGTGCGGTAGTCAAAGCCGTTAGTAACTCAAGATGGCGCACTTTATTCTCTCTAAAAAAAAAAACCCACTACTATTTAACAAAACAATGATGGTAAACCTTTGGAAAAATATACATTCAAAAGTGTACATTCATCAAATTGCTTTTTTGTATTAAATGTATCATTTTGCCACAGTTAAAACAAATTCATAACTATGAAAGTTTGCGTTCTGGACTCCCGAACGATCCCGTTCAACCCCCAGTGTTCAAACATTCATCCAATTAATAAGCCAAATATTCACACCATATTGGAATATCAACTTCTTTCATACAATAACGATGAAAACGGCAATGTTCAGAGCCATGGTTTTCATATCTAACCAAGGCTGTGAGTTATCTTTTTTTTAATGATAGACCTATTCACAGACGCACGAGACCGTGGAGAGCCGGGGGGGGGGGGGGGGGGGGGGGGGGGGGGGGGGGGGGTTGCCGGGGATGGGGCTGCCCCCCCCCCCCCCCCCCCCCCCCCCCCCCCCCCCCCCCCCACGATGATTTTCAAAGTTCCTATTTTCGGGCAACAATCGCCTCATATTCAGGCAACGAGATACCCGAATGTCATTATACTTGGGCATCGAGGTTCCCCAATATGTAATTTTGATAATGTAATTACATAAAGTGCCACATTTTCGACATTTTCGTTCTCTCCCAAAGATTGTTAAACTGCAAGTTGATATTCGGGCAAAAGGCGTCAGTCCCCCTCGCGAAAATTTGATAATTAACAAGTGTGTGTATAAAGGAAAGTATTTTATTCAATATTTAAAACATATTGACTAGACAATAATTTCATTGTGATTCTTGTAAGTATTATTAACCGAAGATGGCTTGGATTTTCAGAATAAACGACCGATATGTAGTTATAAGGAAATTATGCACGTGTCAATGGTAATGACGCACCCTATACCCCCGTATATTGTGTGTCATTTGTCAAATTGAAATTGAACTTAAGGCAAACCTCTGTCACTCTTGTGACTTATAAAGCCACTAAATTATTGACCCACACCACAGTCACAAAAAATCACAGTCCAAAAAATGACGAACAATGGGCAAATTTGAGGAACACGTGCGTCATTTTTGTGACGCACAAATGATGATTGTCGCACAAAAAATATGCACATGTCACATGACCAACCTACGAGAAGAAATCTGTTACAAATTACCAATATCCAACTCTTTAAAAAAATTAAATATTCCATTGTAATGAAACTAGGGACAAGGTAATATTTTTTTTCTTCAAATGTCTCTAGCTGCTGCCGCCGGAACATAAGCTGTTATTCAAAATTTCCTCACAAAGAGGGTGCAAAAATGGCGCATTGTAAGGGTCACACTTTTTATTGTAATGACGCTGCCAAGACGCACCTGGGGTATAGGTTGCGTCATTTCAGTGGACATGTGCATTATTTTGTTCTGGGTCATTTTTTAAAAAGTGTTTTCAAATTAATTTTGTTTGTTTGTGCTGCTGAAAATACATTTGTTTTTCGCACCCGGTATAGTGTATCGGCTTTCAGGAGGTGTATGTTTCATTTTTATTTCGATCTATTCTATTTTGCTTTATTATCTATTATTTTATTTCGTTTTATTTTATTCTATTGTATTTTATTATTTTATACATACGCCGTATAGTGTAGTTTTGTGTTATCTTTGATTACCACTAGATTGAAACGATACCATGCAGGTTTCAGGCATTTTATTTTACTGCAACCTTAAAATATTTCATCATTAGAAATAGCGTAAATATAGAGTACAAATTATGTTCACATTTATAGGTTTTCCCGTTCAATTTCACAATTTGTTCAATCTATTTCACATTTCGAGCATTCGAATTCACAAACGATATGATCGCCATGGTATATGTAAATTCAATTTCGTTTTTGCTCCTTCAAATTCGTGATCTGTGCAACGAATTTTTCCAATGGGTCATCAAGATTCCTATTAAGAGCAAACTATTTAAGGAAAGAGCAATCAATTTCACTTTGATTCGTCCAAATTCACTATTTGTGCAACAAATTCTTCAAATGGTTCATTCTCATCTGAAGAATGAGCAAACGATTTAACCAGTGAGAATCCAAATTCATTTATACACGTGCAAATTAACTTTTTGTGCAACAGATTCTTAAACTTCTTCATTCAAATTTGACTTACAAGCAAGAGTTTGAAATCGAAGCATCCAATTTCACCTGCAACCGGCTTCTGTTACTCTTCGGTCATTCGAACAATTTCATCAAAAGGCTGGCAAGCTTTAAATAAGTGCATTCGATTTAATGTGTATTGTGAGTTTTTGGAAAACTATAGATACTCCGCACTAGATTTGCCATATCTAACTTATGGAATATTATCCTGGGGAAACAGTGCGACATGCCTGTTAGACAGAGTTTTTTATTACAGAAAAAGGCTATGCGAATTATAAGTAAGGTTAATTATCGCCACCACACTGATGGTCTTTTTCATTCTAATAATGTACTATAAAAATGATATTTACCGCCTCAATCTTGCTGTACTTATGTTTCAGTATCATAATCATGAATTGCCCACTGTCTTCATTAATATATTTACAGCAAATAATGAGAACCATCATTACCCCACCAGACAAATTAATCTATATCACTTGCCAAGAACTCGTACGGCATTAACCCAGAATACTTTTTCATATACAGCTCCTAAATTTTGGAATTCCCTCCCTTTAAATATACGAGACAGTATAAGTTTGAGTACATTAAAAAACCACGAAATCCGTGAAAGTTGATCAACGAATCTATGAATTTAAAATGAATTCCTTAAAATGAAAGTGAATGCCCAAACAGGCCCCTCTGGGGTACTTTCTGAATTTGAATGCATGAACATTGAAATCTAATGCACGAAATTTGAAACCGTATAGTACTAAAACGAATTCGTAAGAACGATCGCTAATTTGAATGCCCTGAAAATAAATCGAATGCGGATAAAGAAAAATGGAATGATATTAATTGAAATAATCTTGTCCATAAATGAATATCAGTGTTCATAAATTAATCCGTTTGTCTCGAAAGGAATTTCAATGACTCCATTCAAAATTTGAAAGACCGATATCGATCGTTAGACGGTAGTGTCTGAATTTGAATGCATCTAAATTAATTTGACTGACAAAAATATGAAATCGAGCGGGAAAACCTATAATTTATGTGAAACGCCCTCTTGGCTCTTGAGATTGATAAAATAAATTGCTGTTCCTGTCATTTAAAGTTTATGATCAGCTCCTCGTCCTCAGTTCTTCACTTTCACATTTTCTTTCTTTAATTAATTTTTCGCTATTCGAATGAGAGTACTAGCTCCGCCACTGGTTCCAGAAATGCTAACTAGGTCATTAATTTTCTACAAAACTTTAGGGGCTTAACATACTATGGGGCGCCAAGTGTACCATGACTGCTTCTGTTACAAAATCAATGATTTTGTTACAAAATCACCCTGCAATTTTACTTTTGTAACAAAATCAAAAGTGGGGATGGATTTTGTAACAAAATCATTAGTGGGGGATTGATTTTGTAACAAAATCAATTCCCACTGGTGATTTTGTTACAAAATCAACACACACTAGTGATTTTGTAACAAAATCAATCCCCCAATATTGATTTTGTTACAAAATCAACCCCACTAGTGATTCTGTTACAAAATCAACATGCACTAGTGATTTTGGTACAAAATCAGTCCTTCTCTAGTGATTTTGTTACAAAATCAACCCCACCATTGATTCTGTTACAAAAGCAACCTGCACTAGTGCTTCTGTTACAAAATCAATCCGCAGTACTGATTTTGTGACAAAAGCAAGCTGCACTAGTGATTCTGTTACAAAATCAGTCCGCAGTATTGATTCTGTTACAAAAGCAACCCGCAGTATTGATTCTGTTACAAAATCAGTCCGCAGTATTGATTCTGTTACAATAGCAACCCGCAGTATTGATTCTGTTACAAAAGCAACATAACTAGTGATTTTGTATCCAAAATAAATGAACGATACGTACTGGCGATACTTTTGACTCCAATTGCATGATATCGATATCACAGAGGAAGCAACAAAAATATTGGTTCTCATCCCCAAAAGTTTTATGTAATTAAAAACAAAACCGAGTATATTAACACATTAGAACATATTTTTGATAAAAATATGACATATCTTTGCAGAAAGTATATTTTTATTTCCAATAAAATTAAATCGAAGAAGATTTTTGGTGGAAAAAAACTGTCTCAGGTTTATGCCCATTTTCCTTGCCGTGAGAATAGGCGTCTCTTCAGCACCCGGATCGGATCGGATCGTCGAATCTACCGTACAATGCTACGCGCGCTACGGTATCTACGCATGCATCTTTCGTCAGCTCAAATTTGCATCAGGCCTGTATGATTAATATTTCATCCAATAACATCAAATAAATTAAAATTGAATGATTTATTGCTAAAAGCCTCAAACAAACTGATGGCACCCCTGGCCCTGGCACTGCTCTCCTGCCCTTGAGTTGAGGATTGATACAAAACTGTGTGTTCGTTACAAAGGCAGAAAGTGCAGTGCGTTTGATTATTTCCAGACATATATCCGGAATTCCGGATGCATGACTCAACATGAATTTTGGCAGATATTTTCAATAATATACAATAGAAATTAGGCATAACATTTATTCGAATATCTTTCTTGTTTATGCATTATAACTTAAGTGAGTAACTTTAGCAAAGAATTCAGAGTTATTTTTCGATTTCAATGCAAATTTTCGCATTTATTAAAAATTTCATTATTTATATTAAATTGTCATTATTTCACAACAATAATATCAATATTAATATATTAAGACTAGTTTTAAGACTTATAAGAGGGAAATCGAGATCACGACAAAACGAAAACGGGCGCCAGTCCGCTGGGCCTGGCCAGCTAGCCCAGCCGCCGCACACTCAGGTCAGCTGCGTTGCAGTGCAGCCGCGCCAGTGGCAGTGCCAGTGGGGCAGGGCCGGCCGGTCAATCCTTGAGCAGTCAAGGGCAGGCGAGCAGTGCCAGGGGCAGGGGTGCAATCAATTTGTTTGAGGCTTTGAGCAAAAATGATAATTCAATTTTAATTTCTTTGGATGTTATTGGGTGACATTATTAATCATACAGACCTGATGCAAATCTGAGCTGACGAAAGATGCACGTGTACGACACCGTGCCGTATCAATTGTAGATTCGACGATCCGATCCGCCGTACGCGTTGAACTGAAGAGACGCCTATTCTCACGGCAAGGAAAATGGGCATAAACATGAGACACTTTTTCCACCAAAAATCTTCTTCAGTTAATTTTATTGGAAATAAAAATATATTTTGTGCAATGATATGTCATATTTTCATTAAAAATATGTTCTAATGTGGTAATATACTCTATTTTATTTTAAATTACTAAAACTTTTGGGGATTTTTGTTAATTGCTTCCTTCGTGATATCGATATCATGCAGTTCGAGTGAAAAGTATCGCAAGTAGGTATCGTTTATTTATTTCGGATACAAAATCACTAGTAAGGTTGCTTTTGTAACAGAATCAGTACTGCGGATTGATTTTGTTACAGAATCACTAGTGCAGGTTGCTTTTGTAACAAAAGCAGTACTGCGGATTGATTTTGTAACAGAATCACTAGTGCAGATTGCTTTTGTAACAAAATCAGTAACTGCGGATTGATTTTGTAACAGAATCATTTGTGGGGGTTGATTTTGTAACAAAATCACTAGTGGAGGATTGATTTTGTAACAAAATCACTAGTGCATGTTGATTTCGTAACAGAATCAATAGTGAGGTTGATTTTGTAACAAAATCACTAGAGGAGGATTGATTTTGTAACAAAATCAGTAGTGCATGTTGATTTTGTAACAGAATCACTAGTGGGGATTGATTTTGTTACAAAAGTAAAATTGCAGGGTGATTTTGTAACAAAATCATTGATTTTGTAACAGAAGCAGACAGGGTACACTTGGCGCCCCATACTTAGCTTATTACAAGCTTTTGTGACTTATGAATTTATAGCATATTATCACTTTCTTAGGTACTGAAAAGATATGAAAGACAACACCTCAAAGACTAATTGTAAATCTTGACATCTGACTCTGAGGCCACTCTTAAACGGGAAGTCAACCCTGATAACAAGTTGATTTTAAAAGAAGCACAAAAATTTAAGAAACAGATCAGCGAAGGTTAGAGTAAAATACGATAAAAAATAAGAAAGTTATGAATTTTGAAGTTGTAATCAATCAAACACAAATTGGCAACTCTGCGAGGTAATTTGCGAGCTCCTCTCCCGTTTGCCCTGCAGCCGAAAAAATCATTAATTTCCATTTTCTCTAAAGAAAATATTCAATCAAACATGCACGTTAACTGATCGTATGCTTTTACACCAAACCTGTATGAAGCAAATTTATTCGTTCATCAAAAACTAAGAAAATGAAAATGAATGAAACTTTCTGTACTGAGCAAATGGGAGAGGTGCTCGCAAGATACGGAGTTGCCAATTTGTGACTTTTGTGACTTTAAAAAAAAAAATCGGATTTTGCTCTAACTTTCACTCCTCTGTTTCTCTCCGTTTTCTTCTGTTGTTCAAATCAACTTAATACCAGGGTGAATTTTCCCTTTACTAATTATCGTCAGATCACATGAAAAGCACGCAGGCAAAGCATGACACGTACAGATCCTCGCCAATCACATCAATGTTGCAAATCTCCGGCACCGCGGCGCTCCGACAAACATTGGGCCTATTTGACAATCTGTATTACCAAGAAGCTTTTTTTTAATAGCAAATAGTGACTCATGGGCATTCAGACTCCACAAAGGGCACATTACCTTTGCAGCTAAAAGACAAACAAGGCAATACAAAGAACAACTGTCCTTCTTTCCTTCACTTTGTTTCTCTCATTTTGAATATAGCAATATCAGACCTGCATAAAGAAATAGCTCAGGAGATATTATTATCCCAATCTGTATTATCAGCGAAGAAGGTTTGATAGGTCCATATAGGCCTATCCTATGTAGAAATGGTCATTTTCAGCGCGCATTTCTACATTAAATTTGAAAGTCATAACCTATTCTTTAAAGGGGAAGTCCGGTCCATAAATTACTTGGTTTTGATAGAAGCAGAAAAATCAGACCAACAGATCAAAAAAGGTTTGAGGAAAATCGGACAACTAATAAGAAAGTTATGAATTTTTTAGTGGCATGAAAAACTGGCAACTCAGTCATGAATCTGTGATATCATGGGTACACAACTCACCAACTATTTTGTTTATATTCGTAATACAAATTTAAATTTTTGTCCAAGACTGTGATTTCTTAATGACTTGAACCAACTTATATAGTAATATGTTTTTGCATGTATACACTATAATAATAATTTTCTGTACAAATCATGAAAATATGAATATCTAAACAATATACATAAAAAATGAATTTTTATGGAAATGTAATATTTTGAAATTCATGAAATATTTTGTAAATGTTTATACATGCAAAAACATATTACTTTAGATGTATTTGATTCAAGTTATGTGAATATTCATATTCTTGGACAAAATTTGAGAATTTGTATTATCAATATAAACAAAATTATTGGTGAGTTGTGTACCAATGACATCACAAACCCATGACTGAGTTGCCATTTTGTCTAGTGATTTTCATTGTTTCTCTAGTTTTTCATGCCACTAAAAATATTCATAACTTTCTTATTAGTTGTCCGATTTTCCTCAAACTTTTTTTGATTTGTAGGTCTGATTTTTTCTGCTTCTAATAAAACCAGGTTATATTTGGACTGGACTTCCCCTTTAAATGATTCTGATTACACTTTGTATGAGATTTTGGACAAACAAATGACTTGCATGGTCATTTTGGCCACAATGTGAACATAATGACCACTCCATAGTTCTTGGGGTTAATAGACTACCTTTTCTCCATGTAGGGCACATTTCTACATATAGAATAGACCTACCGAACCTTCTTCGCTGATAATACCGACTGGGATAATTTCCTCTGACCAAAAGTGACCAAAATGGTCATTTTTTGCCAAAAGTAGCCAAAATGAGACAAATGTCGTAAGTAGGGTCAATAAGGCTGACATTTTTGGAATCAGCGCAGAATTTCACCCCGGATAAGATTT
Source organism: Heliocidaris erythrogramma (assembly GCA_025617745.1). Lineage (NCBI taxonomy): Eukaryota > Metazoa > Echinodermata > Echinoidea > Camarodonta > Echinometridae > Heliocidaris > Heliocidaris erythrogramma. The sequence goes on from CM046857.1 coordinate 7,449,037, forward strand.
TCAAACCTTCCCCAGCAAGATTTCTGATTAAAGACCCTTCCCAGCGGGCATGTCTCATTGACACCTTTACATCATCCGCGTAAATCACTTTCTGAAAAGCACCATAAACGGGGGTTGCAGTAGGAGTAGTTTTGATACCCTAAACAGGGAAACCCGTCTTACATCTCTGATTTTTATACCCTTAACGGCCATTTTATATCTTGCGTAGTATTTTACATCCTATTTGAGGATTACATCATCATCATAGACCTTTCTTAGCCAAAAAGGAACCGTAAAAGATATTTAACCTAACTTGGAACACATTACCGAACTATATCCCCCCCCCCCTCCTTTCCGTGGATCTTATTCTTATCACCTCTGAATTTGATACCCTTTTTCTTGATTTTTTGCTGTTTTGGTTACCCTAAACGCGTAACCCAGGTTACGCGCCTAATGCTTAAAAAGTACCCTTCGTGTACGCGGATGATGTACAGGACTCAATGAGACAGCCCCCCCCCCCCCCCCCCCGAGCCCCTTATTTCCCTGACTATTTCTTTATGCAGGTCTGATATTGGTATATTCAAAAAGAGAGAAACAAAGTGAAGGAAAGGAGGACAGTTGTTATTTGCATTACTTTGTTTGTCTTTTAGCTACAAAGATTATGTGCCGTTTTGCGGAGTTCGAATGCCCATGAGTCACTAATTGCTATCAAAAGCAAGCTTCTTGGTAATACAGATTGTCATATCGGTCCCGTGTTTGTCGGAGCGCCGTGCCGGAGACTTGCAACATTGATGTGTTTGGCGACGATCTGAACGTGTCAGACTTTGCTTGCATGCTTTTCAAGTGATCTGACGATAATTAGTAAAGGGATAATTCACCCTGGTATTAAGTTGATTTGAACAACAGAAGAAAAATGAGAGAAACAGATGAGTGAAAGTTTGAGCAAAATCCGAAAAGAAATTTAAAGAAATTATGATTGTTTTGAAGTGTTAATCAATCAAACACAAATTGGCAACTTCGTGACGTATCTTGCGAGCTCCTCTCCCATTTGCTCAGTACAGAAAATCTCATAAATTTTCTTTTTCTTAGTTTTTGATGAACGAATAGATTTATTTCATACAGGTTATGAGCAACTAAGGGGCATGTTTGATTGAATATTTTCTTTAGAGAAAATGGAAATTAATGATTTTGGGGGGTACAGGCAAACGGGAGAGGAGCTCGCAAGATACCTCACGGAGATGGCAATTTGTGTTTGATTGATTACAACCTCGAAATTCATAACTTTCTTATTTCTTATCGTATTTTACTCAAACCTTCTGTGATCTGTTTCTTCACTTTTTGTGCTTCTTTTAAAACCATCTTGTATCACAAATGTGAAAACATGTCAACTTCAAAATTAATGTAAAAATCCATGAAACTAGTGGTTTACTAGCAAGGTTGCCACATCTAGCATAATTATGCTTTTTAGCATAATTTTGACCCTCTTGGAATCTAGCATTATTCCTGGCATAATTTGGCCAAATCTAGCACACTTTCACTAGGATCTAGCATAATTCTGAATTTCGGACTTTAAATAGAGAATTTGCTTTTAAGAACAGATAGGCTGATCTAAGAAAGTAAGGCTTTTCAGAGAATTTTGGACTGAAAAGGAGACACTAAAATGCTGAGGACCTTTTTTTTTTTTTTTTTTGCTTGTCAGAGAATTTTGGACTGAAAATCGTTCCCAGGCGCCTGAGTTACGCTTCAAATGGATCTAGCATAATTTTTCTCAATTTAGCATAATTTGGGACGAGACTTGGCATAATTCCGATTTTTAGCTGTGGCAACACTGTTTACTAGTGGTTTCCCTTTTATGATCAGTTTACCGTTTACAGCGGCGGGGGAGGTGGGGGAGCGTGGTCGAGGAGCTAGTCCATTTGACACTCCTATAGTCAATAGCGAATTTACAAAAGTACACTGGAGGTGTTTTTTTTTTTTTGATTTGTGATCTTTAGTGATCCTGGAACAATTTCAGCTTTGTTGCCCAAATGGCAACCTTGAGCAATTTTCATAATTTGCATTATTCCCAATTGGCGCCTGGTAGCCATATTGAAACCCAACTTTTGAACTAAATGTCACATACTACTGTATGATACATGCAATTTAAGGTCACGTTTAGGTCATAAAGGTGAAATAAAGGTCAAATTTGCTACATGTGTATATGACTGTGCATACGTTAGATTTTTAAACTATTAATGATGTCTAATGAAGGGGCTTCGGGTGTGTAGAACTAATCTATGAGATCATTCATTTATTGGTCAGAAGGGGTCAATTCAACGTCAAAGTTGAACTTGATATTATGGATAATATGTTAAGGGATTTTTCTTTCTCGGATAGTAGAGATGCATTCCAATGTCATCCATTGGGAAGATTTCTATGTTTTCCTGTCGAGCACCTCTCATCAGCAATAATATTATTTGTAGTATTCGAAATATTAAAAGGAAATGCATCATCTTATTATAGTGTCAGATGTTTATTCCTACAATTTAAAGAGCTGCGTTATATATCAATTAGCCGGTGACACATTTTGCCTACTTGGACATCCATAATAATAACAATAAGGATTACCCCTGACCAGAAGTGACCAAAATGGTCATTTTGGGCCAAAAGGTGGCAAAATGACCAAAATGTGAGTAGGGTCAATAAGACATTTTTGGAATCATTTTTTGCAAAATTTTAACCCGGATAAGCTTTTCAAACCTTACCCAACAAAAGTTGTGATTAGAGCCCCTTATCTCCGGGACTAAAATTAAGCCGAAGCCACATATGCAAATACAAGTTTAATTAATTAAAAAATATATGGTGTGGTAAAGGATAAGTCTAAGATCGTAACATTATACGACTTTCACACCCATAATAATCATGATAATCATGATGATCTAGCTTCCGCATTTACCTTACAGAATGATATAATATTCATCAAAATGTAAGTACATATATGTTGTACTTTTTATCATTATCCGATAAGACAATCCAGAATCACAATGTCTTTTCCCAGTCCTAACCCTAAAACATCACGAACCTTAAATCATTATCTTGCTTTGGATATCATGATGATACACTCAGAAAAAGCCTGATTAAAAGTTTTCCATGTAAAGTCGCATTCCGAGGCAAAGAGGTAAAAATTACCTGTTGGCTTCCGGTCAATCCGGATTTTTTTTTTTAACTGTTTACAAGGAGCTTTCAGTGGAGGAAAAATATTTGGACAGGGTAACAAAGAGACGTGAAAACAAATAGGGCTGTGTTTTGTCATGTTTGTCAGAATATTTTACTTTTTTGAGGGGAAATTTTTCTGCACGAATTCCATGATCTATGTCTTCTAGAATTCGTGGAATTTTCAAATTCTCTACATTCCTCTGGTCTTTTTATTCGATTTCGGTTCTGTTTCCTTAGCAATAAGGGGTTTTATGTGCGTGTAACATTCCTTTTCTTTTTTACTAACACAGTGTTTCCCATAAAAAAATTACAATCGGCATTTGGGTATCGATTACGAAAGAAATGTATTTGCAATGTAAATAAAAAATCATAATGGATTACGAAACTATATCTAATTTCTACCAGAGAGTGAAGATCCCGTACGATTTGGTCCAATAATTACGAAGAAAAAGGGATTTATAGAAAGCATGTCAGGGATCCCTTTCTTCCATCTTTTGTCACCTGGATGTTCTTGGCATTTATTTGGTTCACAACAGACATGTTTACTTACATATTCAAATTCTTTGCATACCATTATAAGTTTTTTCAGAGGTAAATAATCATGTAAAGAATATAGACCTAAAAAAAATCAAGACTAATTAAATTTATAAAACACGTTCATAATTTTGTTCATTCATACTCTTTTCCGTCTGTAGTCTATATATATGCTTGTCTTGTTTTTTATGTTTGTCTTTTTGTTTCTTTCCTGGGGACCTAGTAACGAGGTATTCCATTAACCTGTTATTAATGAATGAACTACAATAGTTATGTTCACACGTAGTACATAGCATCGATGCTATGTAAGTTTCAAAAATATTTCCAGTACGTTCAGACAGGCCGTGATCGACTTGCTTCTATCACCCACTCGTGACTATTCATCGCTCACCCGCTGCCAAAACAATAATTACTGAGCCACACAGAGTGACCCGAGTATAATTGGTATGCATGGTCAAACGCGCGGAAGTTATATGTCTTCATAAATCAACATAATAACACAATAACAATTCATTTGTAATATCGATAATACAATCAAGTAGCAAATACATGTGTTATAATACTTCATTTTAAATAAACCTTGTACTTGAAACCTTGAACTCCAATCTTATGCCAAAATAAAACACATGCACGCACACTATATTCTCTGGTAAGCACATGTAAATCAATATCTAAAGAGCACATCATACTTTAGTTAAGGTCTGATTCTGAAAGAGCAGATTCTCAGCTTTAAAATGATATATAACTCATTGGATGTTCATAACTCAATGTATACAAAGAGAAGAATGCACAGTCCGTCATAATGTTACTTCTTAATAAGGGTTTAAAGTTTGCAGTCTATTGAAGCACTCTGACTTGCAAAGTGTTGTGCTAAGGTGACAAATGGAGGATTAGAACTCAATGAAAATTTCTGTGAAGGGATTATCAGATTGTCCTAAAACTTGGCATACTACATAGACATATCCTGTTTATCATAATTATAGTGCACAAGTATCAATGCAAGAACTTACTCCGGGAGATTTATGGGGGATTAAAACGAGACAAGTATTCAGGGTCGTGAAAAAGAAAAGTAATACAACAAAATCCAGAGAAGACACACATAAGTCTGATAAAAAGCTGGCAAAAATACCACTTCTAGATTGTTTGGTGCCTCCACATTTTAGATTACTTAGAAAAAAGTATATACTCTTTCAGGAAATACCCAAAACTAAAATTTGACCATGCATGCCAACCAAAACACATTGATTGATCTCTAACTGAAAATCACACAGTGCGACTTTTGGGTGGTTTTGTGGTGCCTGGTCACATATATAAATAAGAAAAAGATAAAAAGAAGGAACCCCCCCCCAAAAAAAAAAACCCTTCCTTACCACACAGTACACATTACCCTACTATACCCCTATATACATCACATGAATACATACATTACATTACAGTACCAGATGAAACAGACAGAATGATAATAGTAAAAAAAAGTAGGGAAGAGGGTAAATCACATGAATACATACATTGCATTATATTATAGCACCACATGAAACAGATAGAATTATAATAGCAGCGAGTGAAGATAGCAGCGATTGCGCTCACACGACAAATAGTCACAAGCGCGGTGGGTGGTCTACCGCAAAGCGTCGATGCTTTGTCGCTGGATCCTGAGATTTACTCCTGCTAAACTCGCTACAAGAATAGTTTGGAAACTCGCTTCTATCTCGTGACTATCTGCGTTCAGACAGCGTTTGGTCTCGACACTATCTGGTCTTCACCAAAATAGCATCGACACCTCGATAGCATCGATGCTATCGCCTACGTGTGAACGTACCTAATACTTGGAATCCAGTTTGCATACATTACTTGTTGCTATGTCTGACAAGCCTCTGGCAAGCTTTCAGGTTGTCAAGAACAAGCTTTGTTTCAAAAGTATGCATAAAATTTGAACACTTAGTAAACAGGTCTATTGTGCTTTGTGCGTCTCCCTTTTTGTCTAATTTTGGATGGAAAGGACTTATGACATACGTTACAAAAATCTACTATTTCGTGACTACTGAAGCAAATCGGGTTGGGGTTTTCGCTGAGATACAGATAATTAGTTATAGCATCACAATCCCTAAACATAATCCGATTAATTCACCAGTTTGAAAGCTATATTGATGCTGAAAGTATTGTATTTTTTTTGGGGGGGGGGGGGTAGGGGTGGGGGAACATACTGTAGAGCACTAGAGCAGCAATAGCACAAAATACTGAAATATCGTGATAGGCATTGATTATATAGAAGGAAAGGAGAAGGAAAACACTATAAATCAGAAAATTGAGAATAATCACATAACTGTGAAACTTTACCGAAAACGGACGAAATTTGGACAAGAATGAGTATGGTGAACATGCCTTCCCCAATAGCCAGGTATTTTTGTCTCCGCACCTGTTAAAGTCATGAAAATGTTGATAGTATTATAGAGTAGGCCTAGTATAAAAGACAGTTGGTTTTACGTAAGAACAATGGGTGTCAGAACATCATGATGGGAAGTGGGTTCCTGAAGAAGCTGAAGAGAGATGAAGAGTGAAAGAGAAAGAGGACAGGAGTTAGAGAGAGAGGGAGAGAGAGAGAGAGAGAGTAAAGAAGAGAGCAAGAAAGAGAGACAGAAAGAGAAAGATAGTCTGATGTGCTTTGAATTATTCTTTTCTTTTTATTAAATGCAAAAATATTTAGGCCTACTTCTATCATCAAAGACCTCTCACTTTTTTTTCCCATTAAAAAAGCCATTAAAAAAGAAATCGCATGAAACATTTTTTTAAAACTCTATAATCTTACCATATTCATCCTGCGTAGCGATTATATTAAACTTTTGCCTTTCTAATTAGGTGAAGGATTTCGCTGGGTTTTGTATCAACGAGCAGTTGACTCGATCCAGACCGCTATATATCAGTCATCTATTCATGCAGAGGCACCTCGAAGATGATTGTAACTGATGTGAAAATGCTTGTAGACCTAATGAAGGTGCGCCGTTTACTCTCATAGCAGTAAGAGGTGTGAAGCCTTCATTTCACCTCGCTCGAAGTGAAAGCGGGCTATTTGATGGCTTTCACGCATGCCCAGTATGGCCATCATCCATTCGCCCCCCCCCCCCCCCCCATACGGGCAAAAATATCTGTACAAATTTGGAAAAGTTGGTTTTACGTATAAAAGGGCATGTTTAGACTGGGATTAGACTAGGTTTAAACCACACTTAGACCGCCGTTTATGTTATACTGATGTTCAAAATGCGGGCATAATTATGAATCTGAGTTTTTGTCCAATGAAATGTCTGATACATTGTGCACAATATAAGCACAAAGAGCAAAGCACAACCGTCCGGTGTTTGAAATTCTTGCCACCCATGTGCAACAAATGGTATTCTGAAATTCGAATAATTATATAAAATTTATCACCTTACATTAAAATCGTACTAAGTATATCAATCCAGGCAAATAACGTGGGGGAGGGGGCGGGGTGCCCCATACCAATCAAATTTCGTGTGTGTGTGTGTGTGTAATAGGGTTTTTACATGCAGACGTGTATGAATCAGATATGATTATTTACGTCTGGGACCGACCTTTAACGTCACCATCCGAAAGACGTGACTCAGTCTCGAACCTGGGTCCGTGGAATCAGTTTATAACTTCCACTGGTAGCTGGATTACAGGCGCACGCCACTACCATATTTTCGCTCTTGCTTTTTTTTTGAGTGTATGTGTCCTTTTTAGAGATTTTTCAGTTACATAAAAAAGCATATATACCTACATGTTTGGGGTCGGGACTTGCCAAAGCATTTTCATCAGACACGCCTTAGAATATTTTCTCCGAAATATCTGGAAGTATTAAAGCTCATATCTCTCAACCATTGTCCTTACACTATTGGCAATATACGTACAGGTTTTCGTTATATGACAGCAAAAAATGGAATGGGCTATATAAAAGAGGCGGGTATTTCGTACTATATACAGAAAATGTGATAACCCTTTGTCTCCTTCTGCTTCGTCTTCTTCTCCAACTCCTCCTCTTCCTCCTCCTTCTTCTTCTTCTTCTTAATAATGCATAAGATTACTATAGCGCCATTATCCATTTTGATTAAATGCTCAAGGCGCTTTACAACATAAAGAAAATTATACAAACATAACAAGAGAATGAATAACAAGAAAAAAGATCTGTCTTCAAAACGCAAGATTGAACAAAGGGATTTTAGGTTGTCATTAAAGAGTTGGAGTTATTTAGCTCCTGTGGAAGTGAATTCCACAGGGCTGCATGGTCCGGCATGAGCAAAAGCTCGTTGCCCCAATGATTTCTAAGAAAGCGGAACATACAAAAGACCAGAGTTGGAGGATCGTAGGGTTCGTGTGGGTTGATACTGACGTAACAAAGACTTGTTATATTCAGGGGCTGTTCCGTTAATAATGTGATAGACCAAAAGAAGAATTTTTCAAAAATACGTTCCTTTACGGGCAACCAATGGAGATTTTGTAAGATAGGGATAATGTGCCTGCGTTTGCTTCACAGAGAAACAATGCGTGCAGCTGCGGTTTTAGCTTTTGTAATTGGGCAATATATGAATTTGTTAAGTTGTAGGCCCCGCCGTTACCGAAATCAAGGCGTGAGGAACATGAGCGAGTGGACAAGTTTCTCTGTATATAGCAGAACGAGTGAGATATTTTCGGATGAAGCCAATATTGCGCAATTGATAGCGAACTGATTCGACATAGACATTTGACAACTCAAGCATGACGCCAAGATTGCGACATTAGTTTGACAAAGGAATTTCATTAGCAGAAACAGAAATGGATATTTAATGTGCCCAGTTGAGATTTAGAACCGAAAAGCATGAAATCGCATTTACTATGGTTTTAGCAGCAAAGAATTTGATTTCATCCATGAAGCATCAATATCAGTGATGCAATTTTCTAAATTGCGCAAGATTTGGAAAGCTTGAATTTGATGCGGCGGAAAAGAAACAGAAAGTTGTATGTCATCTGCATATACTGATAGTGAACAGAGTGACGTTGAAGAATATTTTGAAGACCGGCTAAATAGATTGAAAATAAGGTGGGCCCGCCAACAGAGCCTTGGGCGACTCCGCAGCCTAGCGGCCTGGCAGAGGATGTGAAACCATTCAAGAGGACAGACTGTGAATGGCATGACAGATATGATTTAAATTCATTCGAGAGCCTGGCCCTGGATACCCAGACTGGCAAGAGTATTTACAAGTTTTTTGTGATCTACGGTGTCGAAGGCCGAAAACAGATCTTAAAGGACCATGCACCGTGACGGATCCAGAGTCCATTTCTCGTAATATAAAACTGGAAACATAAATGAGTAGGGTCTCGGCACTATGATGAGAGCGGTAAGCCGACTGTATGGGTCAAATAAATTATGTTCCAACAAATAATCTGAAGACAACTCTCTCTAGAATCTCAAACAGAAATGGAAGATTGCAAACAGGACGATAATATTATCGGTTATCGGTTATTAAAGGTTTGCGGTACTACCATGTGAGTTGATTTATTCGCTCTTCTCATTCTCCTGACGACGGCCAAAGCATTCTGACCGGAACGTGGAGTTATTCCAACTCACATGGTTGTACCGCAAACCTTTTTTCTGAATTACAACTTCACCATGCAAACATTCAAATCCTATATGATAATATTATTGTTTGTACGGATGACCCTAAGTTGTTATTACTAACAGGAGCAATGATGCTCCATTATGTTCAACTATTTGTATGCTGCAAGACAGGACTAGTAATTTGTCATTCACTGTACAATGTACTTAACTATATCAACCACACGCATTATTCTCGCGCGTGTGTTATTGGTGAATTTGGTGTAGGGGCGTGGCTGCTTTCCGTCTATAATCTATCATACGTTTATATGGCTGCGCCCCAGCCGACCGACCTTCGTGTCAGGCGCGCCATGAGGGGATCTTTATTTATATTTTTTAAAACCAAACCTTTAAAAGGGAAAAAGAAAAAAATACAAGTCACTAGTTCATACAATGCGTGTGTTGCAACGTATACTTACTCCTTGGAAGCTATTTAATTGTGTCTTGTTTCGTATATAACCAGGGATCATACGGTAACATTTTGTATCATGCAAGAATGATAGGTACACCCTCCATGTGTTATTTATCTGTTCGAAAAAAAAAAAAAGAGAAATAGGGGAAGAAAAGAAAAGGGCAAAAATAGCATTCAAATCTCTTGTACGCCGAATGCTCAATTAATCGTTTCTTCCCGCCCCTTTATTTTGAATATTATGTCAAAGATTACATCCTTTACTCGGGTGCTTTACTCGGGTGGTCGGGCTCTACTCTGTTGCCCCAAACAATTATTGTAACTGACCATGATGGGTTTTATTGTATTTTCATTTGTATTGTACATGTATATTGAAACTACGCGCGCAGTTGCACTATACATAATTATACACACAAACACACCAGCATGCACTTGCAAATGCACCGATATCACGCATGCAGTTGATCATCCTCCAATATACCAGCACTTTACATTTTTGTATCAATAAATGGATTCACATGTACGCTTACACTCCCGATATTCTTCTTGACGATATACACGATAGCAAATATTACACCCCCCCCCCCCTGAATTTAAAGATACATTTTCTCATAATCCAAATAAAAATAATATTTCACTTTTACATAATAAACTCCAGAAGTCTGAACAGAAATTTCGAATATTTTGACCTTTTACACTCCTTAAATAACTTTGCATATTCCGTCATTTGAATAAGTGAAACATGGTTACATCAGAATTTCAGATATGTTCAATTTGCCTAATTATAAGTTGACTAGCAGAAATTACCCGTGGCACCATGGGGTGCTATGTACAGCCCAAGTATCCATTCACACTGAAAGGCAACTAGTTTGTTGATGAAACATATTTGAACAAATGATTCATAGCAGACTTCTCTTTAAATATAGATAGGATGTTTAATTTAATTAGCATTAGGGGTTAAACTGGGGGAAGAACTTGAATATCATTGCGGAGTGAAATTAAAATCTAAATATAGAATGGAAAAAATGTATTGTAACACGGTGTATTCAAGTAACAGTCAAGAGGCAATTATTGTAATATAAAAATGTTATCATTACATGTCCTACAATGTACAAGAGATTGCATTTGTTTGTAGTTCCACAATTAAAGGTTGCTCAGTCATATATAGTGGAACGTTGAAAGAAGCAAGAAGTAGTGTGGAATGTTGAAAGAAGCGAGAGAGAGAGAGAGAGTGAGAGAGTGAAACAGTGGGAACAGTGGTGGGGAAAATGAGTGAGAGAGAGAGAGAAACAGTGGAAATATGAGAGAGTGGGAAACAGCCAGTGGGAAAAATGAGAGAGAGAAAAAAAGACATGCATGTGATAGATAGAAATTATAAAGAATACAGGAGAGAGAGAGAGAGAGAGAGAGAGAGAAAGGGAGAGAGAGAGAGCGTTTAGCTTCTGTGATGAAAAGTGATAAGATTTGTAGGGCTTCCACTTATTAGAATACAATATTCAGTTTCCATACATAAAAATAACAATATTGACAGGTGTATATGTTAGTGGCAGATTTAGGAAGGGGCACATCCGGCCCGTGCGCCCCCCCCCCCCCCCTTGGAAGAAAAGTATGCATTGTGCCCCCCCCCCTTTAAGAACGAAAACTTCTTTTTTTTTCTCTCTCTCTCTCTCTCTCTCTTTTCTTCTTTTTTTTTCTTTGCTTGTCAGAGAATTATGGAAAGAAAACTGGACCCCCCATACCCCCCCCCCCCCCCACCCAACCCACTCGACATCGAGGCCGAATAGAGCAGTTCCCGATGTCCGATGTGACTGAAATGTGCGGGATGTGCATTAGCACCGGCAATTTCTGAATGTTGAACAATTTTCAGATTAGTTTTCACGTTACATCTACAATCATGCCATGTACATATTCAATGGACGTGGACGGAAACACACTGACTGAAGGCCGTATGGCAAGCCCTTTTAACATTAAATCCTATTTCATGATATCAAGAATTCAATTCTTGATATCAAGAATTCGATTTCTTGATATCAACAATTCAATTCTTGATATCAACAATTCGATTTCTTGATATCAACAATTCAATTCTTGATATCAAGAATTGCCATTGGTTAAGTACACAAAATGATTTCTTGATATCAAGAAATGAATTCTTGAATTCGATTTCTTGATACCAAGAATTCATTTATTCATATCAAGAATTCATTTCTTGATATCAAGAAACGAATTCTTTATCAAGAATTCAATTCTTGATATCAAGAATTCATTTCTTGATATCAAGAATTCATTTCTTGATATCAGGAATTCATCTTCATTTCGAACGCAAAAGATGTGCAGAAATTCATTTTGATTTCATGCTCAAAAGCTGTTCAGGAATTCATACTTTATCGAGCTCGAATGTTGTGCAAGAATTCACAGTTCATTTTCAGCTCAACTTTTGCGTTCGAAATGGACTGTGAATTCCTGCACAACTTTTATGCTGAAAATGAATTGAATTCTTGCACAAATTTCAAGCTCGAAATAAGAATTAATTTCTGCACAACTTTTGAGCTAATCACGTACAGTGAATTCTTGCACAACTTTCGAGCGCGAAATCAATTACTAATTATGATATCAAGAATTGATTTCTTGATATCATGAAATAGGATTAAATGTTAAAAGGCTTGCCATAAGGCCGAGTGTGTATAGATCTATGTACACGCAGTGCGATGGTTCGTATTAGGCAGCTTCAAATACACGGTGCACGGTGCAAGCGTAGGCCCTACCGTAAGTGAAAATTATGCCCATGTCATTTCGCTGACCCGATGGGAACTTCGAAGCTTTACTCGGGGCCTGCACAAAGAAAGTTACGAATTGTAAAAAACCTTTAAATAATACGACCAAAATACCCCCCCCCCCCCTCATGACAATCTGGAAAACAATTTAACCACGTTTTAAAAAAACCCAGCTCGACTTGAGTGGAAAATCACGGAGAAAAGCGCTTTCAAACAAACGGACGGACAGACAGACACACATCCAAATAATAGTAAAGATTAAAAATGACCGCAAAGGAAGAAGAGGGGGCGGTGTTGCGTTTTATATTGCTCAAAATACCACCCCCCCCCCCCCCCACGTGACAATCTGGAAAACAATTTAACCACGTTTAAAAAAAACCCAGCTCGACTTGAGTGGAAAATGACGGAGAAAAGCGCTTTCAAACAAACGGACGGACAGACAGACACACATCCAAATAATAGTAAAGATTAAAAATGACCGCAAAGGAAAAAGAGGGGGCGGTGTTGCGTTTTATATTGCTCAAAATACCACCCCCCCCCCCCCCCCCCTCATGACAATCTGGAAAACAATTTAACCACATTTAAAAAATCCCAGCTCGACTTGAGTGGAAAATCACGGAGAAAAGCGCTTTCAAACAAAATGAACGGACAGACAGACACACAGCCAAATAATAGCAAAGATTAAAAATGACCGCAAAGGAAGAAGAGGGGGCGGTGTTGCGTTTTATATTGCTCAAAATTTATCCTTTCCGATGTTAAACTAACACAAGCAGAATCATTATTTACTGAAATTGACAACTCAAATTTAAATAAATGTCATTATAGGTTTAATTTATAGTCCACCTGGCTCTAATTTTGAACTATTCTGTGATGAAATGAGTTTATATCTTCATAAAATAGGCGATGAAAACAAACATTTTATTTTATGCTTTATGAATTGGAATGACCATCTACACCACGTAATAATGTGCATTTCTAAAAGCATTGGGATAATATCCAAGCTAAAGTTTCTTCTACCCCATGCAACCTTATTCCAATTATATAATACGCTATTCTCTCGTATATATATCATTTTAACATTGTATGGGCTAATTGTGGTTTGACAAAAATCAATTCTAGTTTTAAAGGGATACGCCACCGGGCGGCTGTACGTGGGGAAAGTCATGATTGCGTAAGCCCCATTCACTCGTACACAAAGTTTGTGCGTCGAACGCGTCCGTTGGACTAAGTGGGATTACATTTCGACTGCACGAAGCCGACCGAATCTCGCACGAGATCTCGAGCTCAGGTGAAGCGTGCATGTTTGTGCGGCGACCAGTCTATCCGAGGTTTGCGCACAGAACTCCTAAAGACGGAGTTCTGTGGGTTTGCGCCCCGCGGGGCAACGGCATGATCAGGTAACGATCACGGTGCCCTCTCGCGGCATTAAAACGTCCACAATATGCGGTTGAGTATCCCTTTAAACTACAAAAGAGAGCTATACGTATTTGTACAGGATCGCATTTCTCAACTCACACTGACCCCTTATTCCATAAACTTAAAACGCTAAAAATTTTCGACTTGAATACTATTCAAGTAGCAGTCATAATGTTCAAGTACATAGATAATCAACTTCCTCCATCCTGTGATAACATGTTTAAGTTTAATAGTTCTGTTCATTCCTACCCTACTCGCATATCTGGAAATTTCCATCTAATCCCAAATTATCAATAACACACAAAATCTGTAACACATTCTGGTCCGGACATTTGGAATAATTTTCCCGACAACATAAAATCTTGTTCAAACATCTATACCATTAAGTTACACTTAAACGAAAGAAAATACAATCATACGTGCCCACGATAATCGATTTCGTAATTAGGATTTGCGCATGAGCAGATAAAGGTCATTTGACATAAACTGGCATGTTCGTTTAAAATTCACTGAGATTTAAGCATCGTCTGTGATAACTGGGCGATGTGGCGTGCGCCTGTAATCCAGCTACCAGTGGAAGTTATATACTGATTCGATCAGCGGACCCAGGTTCGAGACTGAGTCACGTCTTTCGGATGGTAGTCCCAGACGTAAATAATCATATCTGATTGATGATTGATGATTGATACACGTCTGTAAAAACCCAATTACACACACACACACACACACATCGACTGTGATGTAATGAATATTAATATATTCATTTAATTATACTTTTCATTAAATCCACTGAAAGCAACAAAGTGTTCATTGATGAATGGTTGGTATTTGACAGTCAGCCAAATGATAGCCAACTTGCAAACAATGCGCTTTCCCAAGTGTTCATTGACGTGACATTCTAGTAATTATACGTCACTAGGTGCTCAGAGAATATATGTGCATAAATTATATATTCCCTGAGCACCTAGTGACGAGCTATTCCATGAACCTGCATTTTATAAATGAGCCTCAATGCTTGGAATCCAGTTTGCATACATTATTTGTTGCTATGTCCGGCAAGTCTCCGACAAGCTTTCAGGTCGTCAAGAACAACCTTTGTTTGAAAGGTATGCATAAAATTTTCATACATTACCGAAGCGGTCTATTGCACGTACTGCACCCACTTGATCACTCAGTTTAACCAAGAGAGTTATATGTCGCCTATAATCCTTTTTACGAGGCCGCCATCCATATCCAGCCTAACCGCTCACGATGGCGGTCTCTTGCGTTCTAAATTACCTCTCTAGTTTATTGGAGAAAAAAAATTATTTACATAGGTCTATTATATACTCCTTATTCTTGTTTGTATGCTTTGTATTATGTTTATTGTATACTATTATTGTACATGATTTTCTACTTTTGTAATACTTATGTAAATATTTATTTCATTGTATTTGTGACTAAATGAATAGCGGTTTTGTATGAATAGCGGTCCTTCTAAATAGCGAGCAAACCATAGACAAATTACCTCGCTATTCATAAGGCCTAGGACCTCCATTCATGAGAACCACTATTCATAACGTGTGTTAAATGAATAGCGGTTTTTTTTTATGAATAACGGTTTTCTATGAATAGCGGTCCTTATGAATAGCGAGCGGACCACTACACAACAATCGTAAAAATGTGTCTTCATCCTCATTACTATGAAAATTTAACTTCGGATGTTTTTTAGTTTGTCTTTGTCAGGGACACGCGTATCGATCGGGGGGGGGGGGGGGGGGTGACGGAGGTATATATCCACCCCAAAATTTGAGGTGGGGGATGGCCTGTATTATCATCCCCCCCCCTCCCTCCCCCCCCCCCCAAAAAAAAAAGAATATATCTTTGGATAAAATAAATAAGAATTATGATACATTAGCTTAAATGTAATAATCATCCAAACTCATTATGTTTGATCATGAAATACAATCACATTCTTTAATGATTAGAAGTAAGGAAACAAGAAATGCCATAGTTTCAATGCGAAAATGTCGAAGAAATTGTATAATAAAACTTCTTCTTCGAGATTTGAACAGTCTATCTGTCTTCTTTTCCTGAATCATTACAAATCATTTATAACACGCATATTTAATTATCTTGTGTTACGCCGATGAAATCGGCAGGGTTATGTAAAGGGTTCCGTATGTTTTTTTTTGTTTGTTGTTTGTTTGTTTGTTTGTTTGTTTGTTTGTTTGTGTACAAGATAACAAGAGAACGGGTGAACGGATTTGCACCAAATTTTCAGGGAATGTTCAGAAGGTGGCAGGAAAGAATCGATTAGATTTTGGTGATGATTGGTTGACCCCTGCACATTCTGTGTGACCTTGAAGTTTTGACCCTGTAGTAAAGTATAGGAACTTCAGTTCAGATAGTGACAGGAAAGAAACTAGAAAGATTGATGACCCCAAACTTCGCCTGCAGATGCAGAAATATTTTGGCCAATCAAAACACTCATTACTTCGTCTCACCAAAAGACTATTTCAGGTTTATGAATTTTAGAAGACTTTTAGACCCATTATTTGCCATTTCATTTCAAATCCGTACGAGCCTGCAATGAATATTCAAAGCCAACGTATCCCAGCAACAAGGGATTTTTCGCGCGCTTGAACTACTACTGCGAAAGCGGCTATGTACGGTATACTAGTAATAGGCGGCTCTATAGCTAGCTAGCTAGCGATCGCGCGCGATAGATTCAGGCTACCCTAGCCCTACGGTTTCTCCTCTATTTCTTATCTTAGAACTGTGCATTTCTGTTTATTTTCCCCGGTTCTTTCCACTTTGTTGTGGAAGTTTTTGTGATTTATTTTATCCTGGTGGACGTGCAGTACGTGATTTGAATTGTTTTCGGTGAAAATCTGGTGAGTTTGTTCGACGTGAGTGAGTTTATCGCACTCGCGAGCGTTCGCGTGTGTTGATCTGAGTGAGTGGGCTGTGTAGCTAGCTGTACGTACATAACTATACACAGCGCTGTCGCGAAGTGACGGCGATCTGGTCGGGCTAGGGGGAGTACATAACCCCAGGGAGTACAGTGCCTCTGCCTGGCTGACTGTAGTAGGATTGAACTTTTTTCTTTGGGTTATAACGGTCCTGTCATTTGAGATTTGAGTTAGTTTATAACTCATTTATGTCTGTTTGAGTGGATTTCGTAGTTGTAAAATATATACAAAAACTGTATTTTTTTTAAATTTGTGTGGATTTGCAAAATTTGGTGGCTGATCGAGGTTCGCCGAATACATGCACGCCAGTATCCACTTTGACTTTGTTGATGGGTGGTGACTGAGCTGAGTGAGTAAGCTCTGTGCCTCGCATGCATGTCATTTTGAAGTCGAGATCCAACTTATTTTGTCGTCATATTTATTTTATCCAAGCCCGATGAAAAAAAAAAAAACAACCCCAATTGCAATGTAATTTAAAGATAGAACATGAATACATTTACTAACACTTACATGACTGAACACTGAATACAAATTGCTAACATTTTTTCCTCACCACGCCACGCTCTCTGACATGTCTAATCAATTACTTTTAGGGGAGAGGTGTTTCAATAATAAAATATCTTTTTCAGACACACAAAGCTATGACCTGGATATGGCAAAATTTATTGGGGGGGGGGGGGTAGATGTGCCTCTTGCTATCCCCTTTGAATGGCTACTGCTTACAAAAATAATCGCAACAAAACAAAACCTATATTGGGTTTACTTTTTTTTTATACACGACAGGGGAACCAACCAGTAAAATATATCTGCAGTTTCAAGAATAATAGCTCCGCTAAGGCGTGGGTCTGCCGCCTTTGACGGCCTTTCTAGTTATTGTATCCCCCGGCAGTATGCCGGAGGATACTTTGGATTCAGCAGCGTTTCGCCGCCGCCGCCGCCGCCGCCGCCGCGTCACATTCTTGTGTGCGCTCTAGCGGTCACATTTCTCGACGAATTTTTTTCAGACTTCCTGTGGACGTGTATCTTGGTAAAATCTGGACCCCTATAGTTTCCAAAGAGATTCGATCATACACAGTATGCCCTCCGAAGGAGGGCTAGAGGGCCAGCTAAAATCTGACCTTTGACATTCCATAGGCTTTGCATTGGATGCATTGTGGCCATTTGTGGGAGCTTTGGCCAATTTGAACAGTGTGAGCTAGGAGGGTCAATTTCAATAAATGTTTATTCATGAGGAATGACGTCAAAAACTCGTCAAATACTGTTCGATGATTGGTTAGTTGCTCATATTAACATAATGTTTTATGTATAAGATCATACATAATTCATTTTTTTCATTCCCACAATTCCCTACGATTTGGACACGAAATAGGGAAAATGGCGGCCGTGCGGGTAGTGCTACTTTTGTGCCATTTCAACACAAATCTCAAAAAAACTTTGTTTTTGAGAATTTTCTGTTTTAGAAGGAGTTTGTCTTGTAAGTCTCACGAAAGCAGAAAATTCTCCGGTGGACATTCTCATCAAAGTAATGCCGTATGATGCCATGAAATGTAAGTAAATATGTATTTTGTTTAACATTCCTCTTAATAATTGGGATGTGTTCGTCGTGGCTGCTACTGAGTTCACCGTACAAAACGTATTATCCCACATCCCACCCAATCCCCCTTCTCATGCATGACAAAACAAAATTATTATCTTTGATTGAACTCTAAAACGGTCATTTTGAATAGTCTCCTTTTATAATTTTCGAGAAGATCAGATATTTTCCGAAGATCTGTATATTATGATAGTGCTCAAGCCTAAAAAGTAAAGTGCATGGCTTCATTACCGACAATCTGCGGTAGATGTGGATTGTGGACCTGTTCAAGATTGATCATGACACTGAATGCGCAAGATCCTCACTCTGGGGAGCTGGGCCGCGCCAGGTAAGATCTTGTCCAGCGGTCTGTTAGTTTTGGGTGCGCCGATCCTGGCCGGCTAACTGCGCTTTGCCTACGGCTACGATAGCCTGGATCTATTCTATGCCTACCTTAGACTTAGAGTTAGAGTTAGGCCCTCGGCCTCGCCTTGAACTTTGTTTAAGGAGGGTCTAGAAAGATCAACTTATAATTTGAATGATAATGTCCTGAATCATGCTGGACCAGATTAAAATGTTCTTTATTATAATTTATATACAGTCAGTATAACCTTATGCTGCTAAGTACTGAGAGCTGTCCCAATTTATTTTGTGTAGGTACTCTGTAGTGACAACCATGACGAGTCACCACTGTCACTGAGACGAGAGAGTACATAGGGCCTTCATGTGCGATTAATATTATTAATTTAAACAGTAGATCTGTGGCATGCTTTTAATTACTACTATGATTCTAACCTCTTGTTCTCTTTTGATTGCAGAGCTATTGCCTTGGACCGAAGTAGAGAAACACAGGGGGACCAGGACCAGATCATTCAATATCGTGATACTAAAAACTGATAGACCCTACCTGGGGCTGGGCTGTAGATTATTGTCATCCACTCACTGCAGGAAACCCAAGTTGAACTGGAAAGGTAAATTGTTTTTTGAAAATGTAGACCTCTAAGCCCACATAATTGGTGTAAATTTCAATATTCCATTGCTTAGTCTTAGTAGTAGCTCTGTAAGATTTTAAAGATATTATTAATAGACTTAGATTTCTACCGACATAGTCTGTGCAGTCAAAATCAAAATTCTAAAGTCCAGTAAATTATTTTGATTTAGCCGTTTTAAAGTTTACTAAAGGCCTTGGTGTAGGAACAAATTTGGAATGGAAGATGAAAATATGTACGTCTGTTAAATGATTTAAACTTAGATTTACATTTCTATAATTAAGAAGGAAGAACAAATGCAGTGGTGGTTTTTTTGTTTCTTTGTTTGTTTGTTGTTTGTTGTTGTTTTTTGAGGGGGGACAATCCCGGCCCGTGCCCCCCTTTCAAACAACAGTATGCATTGTGCCCCCCTTTTAGAACGGAAAACCTTTTTTGTTTTTGTTTTTGTTCTTTAGTTTTCGTGTCAGATATTTATGGAGGGAAACAGGACCCCATAACCCCCCTCCCCCCTCCCCCCACTGAGCGATATTTGGAGGGCTGGCAAGACCAAACAATATACGGATCTCCCTCCTAGCAGTTTCCCAAAGTTGACAATCCAGCATTTGTATGCCCCTCCTCCCCCCCCCCCCCCCCTTATTATACAAAATCCTGGATCCGCCCCTGGATAGATGTACCCATTTTTGTTTCCTTTTTTAAAATCCAGTCCACAGTCTACAAGAAGTTTAATTTTTGTTTGTCCTTTCTTTTTGTTTTTATAATGCAGGTTGTCCAAGGAAGCTCATCAGTTACATTGCTTGTTACGTGTCAAGTAACGGAGTCATTAAGGATCGAAGTATTTTTATATTTATTATCATTTAAACATAAAGTTTAATTAATTAATTTCTCTCGAGATTTATTGCTAATTTACATAATGGCAATTACATTTATTCGAAATGTCAGGAATGCTATTTCTGAGCTGGAAATTGAATGTCAAAGTTTGGGTCAAAAGAAAGAGCTAACATATTATTCAAAGGGGAAATAAACAGATTTGTAACTTTCATTTATTTATTTTTCCATTTTTTTTTCTTTATTTTTTTCATTTTTTTGGGGGGGGGGCGGTTCAGGGTTGAATGGCCCTTATTGCAATCATTTGACATTTCATTTCAAGATGATTTATAGATACACCCCCTAATTCGTAATTTTGAAATAAAAGCAAAGACTAAATTTTACATCGGATTTACCTTTTGTAGGTGTACATGTCCATGTACACGTAATTAAAAATATATTGCAATTGGTACAATTGGCCCATTTGAAACATGATTATGAGAAAGTGATTAATCTTGAGCCTAATTCTAAATTCTTTTCACACTTCAAAAAAATATTTGATAAAAACCTTTTAAGTACAGTCAGTTATCATGTCACCTTAGAATAATGCAGTAATTTAAAGGAGAATTAACCCCTGAGTACAAATTTACTTATATTGAAAGGTGTAGTATATTCCTACTTATTGGCCTAAATCATTTTCCAATAAGATATCAGAAAAGGGTATAATAAAGATTCCAACACCCGTATCGTCTACTACTCATTTACATGGGGGCTGCCATTTTCTTGCTGATTTGGATTTGTACATGAACCATTGAGAAATGTTCCGGTCAGGAAGATATTTTGAATCCAAGACCTAAATTGATTTTCTTCATTACCTAAAATCCCATATGTGACGAAAAATATAAAGTGGGTGTTTACATGATTTATAAAAATTAAATCTTTATAATGATACTTTTAAATTGTCTGGTTTTGCTTAACAAAAATCTATTTTCTTGGGTTTGCCAAACAGAGCAGAACATAATATATGCAGCATGCATTCTGACTTTTCAAGTCCCATTATCCGAAAGCAGGTGAATGCATAGTTTGCCGCTATAGATGCTCAGGAAGAAGCATCCATTTGAATTAATTTGCTCCGTCCATTGCGTCACAGTATCTAGAAAATAGATTTATATTAAGCGAATATCGATTTTCAACAGAAATATATAAGGAAATCTTCAGTTTAAAAATAAATTGACATATCTATTCTATATTTTAAATCTCAAATGGGTTTTTAATTTTGAAAAAGGCAATTGGGCATTTGGATTAAGAAAATCTTCTTGTACACATAAAAAAAATGGCAGCCCCCATGTATTGCTAGCAGACGATACATATTGCTAGCAGATGATAAATTTTGCTCAGAAAATCTTGATTCGTATCGATCTCGTATATTTTGACGCGAAGCCATATAGTCTAACAAGTAGGAATAAATAACACCTTTGAACACTATCGTCTTTATTGTTTGAGGTTAATTCTCCTTTAAATTCAAACTATAACCAATAAATTTTCAAAATCAAATAATTTTCCTTTTAATTCCATTGTAATTTAGAAATAGAGTTAGAAAAATGTGGCATGACTACATTATGAAATATGATTTTAGTTCATCATCTTTAGTGCAATGTGTGTTTATACTTGTATTGATAAGTAGTGCATTAAGATGTAATCATATTTATTTGATCTTCAACCTTAAGTGATAATCCCTTTCATCAAATTCTTGAAGCTATCCTGCGATAGCTATGATAATTTTTCTTGAAACGCAAATGGTTCTATAATCTGTAATTTCTTCCTTTTTGTCATCTGTGCAATGGTTGTGCCATCAATCTGGGGCTTGTTTCTAGGCAAACGAATCAGGCGCTTGGGAGTTTCAGCCCACCCCGAAATTTTCAAAACTACCAATATTTGGACAAACATCGCCTCATCATTTTGGGCAGTAAGGTGGTCTCTTTGGACTTTTATGTCTTGTATATTCTGATGATATAGATTGAAGAGATGTACATGGATATACATTATAATCCACCTATATATCGGATGTCACTAGATTTAAACTTGTTTGCTTACAAACTGAAATAAAATAGCAATTGGTATGCCGCCCCTCACCTGCCCCGTGATTTGTTGTCCATGAACAATATGTTATAATCTGTATATTGCATTTCAAGAGAGCATTAACTTTTATGTTGATAAGTGAGTTAGTTTAATAAACATCATTTCACACTGAGAAACTTCTATTTGTTTTTTTTTCCCCCATAATTTTGTGAAAGATGTGGTGGTGATGCTGATGATGATGATGCAGGCACAATATGGCATGTGTTCTGAAGTGTGAAGGTGGATTGGTGTAAATACAGCCTTATGCAACCTTGAATAACTGGATGATAGACTGAATTGTGTGGGTTTTCTGTTGATGGACTCATTTTACAAGAAGATGAAGAAAAATGAAGAAGAAGAAGAAGAAGACAAAAATCAAATCAGATTTTTAGGTTTGTTTGTTGCTGTTTGTTGGGTTTTGTTTTGTGCCTTTTTTGTTGTTTTTGTTTGTTGTGTTTTTGTTTTGTTTTGGGTTTGTTTTTTTTTTTGGGGGGGGGGGGTACATGCACCAGAAGCCAGTGCATGGTGGTACATATGAGGTCATGGGGAGCAAATTTTCCCTTTGTACTTTTACTTGACATATGATATGCCAGATCTGCAAGGCACAAGAAAAGCGTTCAATGAAGGGAAATTCAATATCGAAGGAGGGCTTCTTCTTCCTCCTCCTCTTCTTCTTCTTCTTCTTCTTCTTCTTCTTCTTCTTTTTCTTCTTCATGTTCTTCTTCTTCCTCCTCTTCCTCTTCATTTTTTTCTTCATCATTTTTTTTCTTCTTCCTCTTGCACTTCCTTTTCATCTTCATCTTCTTTTTCGTCTTCTTTTCTTCATCTTCCCTTTCTTCTTCCTCTTCTTCCTTTTCTTCTTCCTCTTCTTCCTTTTCCTCGTCCTCTTCTTTTTTCTTCTTCGTCTTCTATTTCATCTTCTTCCTCTTCTTTTTTTCTTCTTCTTTATCTTTGTCTTCTAGTTCTTCGTCATCTTCTGCACATGTTTGCTGCAAAAGGACAGTATACGCCTAAGTACAGTTTAATTTTATGTTAATTAGTTATAAAAGCTCATGAATATTCAAATATATAATTTCAATAACTTTACGCGCTGCGCGCCGGCTAAAATCTGGTTTTCGCTTGTACACTGAAAAAAAGTTGGCTTCATAGGCTAACACATGAAAAGTGGGAGCAGTGTGCACTTTTGACCCGCCGGAAATGCCCCCATGGAAAGCCGGATGCAGAAGCGGAGTTGAGACCCCTTGATAGTTTCTGGTGATGCTGCCCCCAGTGTTCCGTCTTTTATAGGGTAAAAGGCCATATTTTTGGGGATAGTTTGTGTGCGCTCTAGCGGTCACATATCTCAACGGATTTTGTTCAAATTTTGTATGAAGGTGTCTCTTGGTAAAATCTGGAACCCTATAGATTTTGGTGATGCTGCCCCCAGTGTTCCGTCTTTTATAGGGTCAAAGGTCATATTTTGATAGATGTCTTGTGTGTACTCTTGTGTGCGCTCTGGCGGTCACATTTCTCAACGGATTTCGTTCAAATTTTGCATGAAGGTGTCTCTTGGTGTAATTTAAAAACCTATAGTGTTTGGTGATGCTGCCACCAGTGTTCCGTCTTTTATAGGGTCAAAGGTCATACTTCAGGGCATGGCGTGATTGCACTCTGCAGGCCACATTTCTCAACGGATTTTGTTCAAATTTTGTATGGAGATGTATCTTGGTATAATGTACACATGTTTAATTTTTGGTGATGCTGCCCTCATTGTTCCGTCCTTTATAGGGTGAAAGGTCATTTTTCCATTTCTTGCACTCTTACTTCTGCATTTCTCGACGGATTTCGTTCAAAGTTTGCATGAAGGTGTCCCTTGGTGTAATCTAAAAATCTGTACTTTTTGGTGATGCTGCCACCAGTGTCCCGTCTTTTATAGGGTCAAAGGTCATACTTCAAGGGATGGCATGAGTTCACTCTGCAGGCCACATTTCTTGATGGATTTCTTTCAAATTTTGTATGGAGATGTATCTTGGTATAATCTACACATCTTTACTGTTTGGTGGTGCTGCCCTCATTGTTCCGTCCTTTATAGGGTCAAAGCTCATTTGTCCCTTTTGTGCACTCTTACTTCTGCATTTCTTGACGGATTTCATTCAAATTTTGTATGGAGATGTATCTTGGTATAATCTACACATATTTAATTTTTGGTGATGCTGCCCTCATTGTTCCGTCCTTTATAGGGTCAAAGGTCATTTTTCCATTTCTTGCACTCTTACTTCTGCATTTCTTGACGGATTTCGTTCAAATTTCGCATGAAGGTGTCTCTTGGTGTAATCTAAAAACCTATAGATTTTGGTGATGCTGCCACCAGTGTTCCGTCTTTTATAGGGTCAAAGGTCATACTTCAGGGCATGGTGTGAGTGCACTCTGCAGGCCACATTTCTTGATGGATTTCTTTCAAATTTTGTATGGAGATGTGTCTTAGTGAAACCTACAAATCTAATTTCTACACCATCCTTTTGTTTGAGGGAGGGGATGGGGGAGGGTCTTTGTCCTTCCTTCAAATCGCTGTCAGTGCCGGGGGATACATTTAGCATTGCGCGGCCCCAGCAGTGCACATTTCTAGTTAATATTAATATTTTGTTGCATTTGCCATGACTTTAGACAACACAGAAAACCATTTTGGGATGCTCTAAAATGCGAGTTTTATAGACAGATTTTTGAAAAAGTCCAGTGGTGTGGGAGGGGGATACCCCCTCCCACACCCTTCCTCGCTCGGTCACCCCCCCCCCCCCCCCAATCATGAACACGGATCGACACCACTGGTCAGGGACATGTCATTTTTTGTTCTCTTGCTTTGCAAAACATGTTTGATGGTATGTTTCTTAGCCCCAAAATTTGTAGGATGGCATAATGATTTTCAAATTGAATGTTGGGTATCATCCATTCTCAATATTAAATGTATTTGTATTTTTACTGTTATTTCATATTCATATTTCATATTTTATTATTTTCATTTCCAACAATATACAAATACAAAATACAATTATCATAATAAATACAATGCAAAATATATACAAAACATTTATACATTTGAAACAAAGATAAATCAATATACAATGATTAATACCTTTCACAAGAAAAGTGGAATAGTTACGAATGAAACTTGAATTATATTCTGTGAAAACGGAGAGGTCCACTTTCCACTTAAAACAGAACTTGTAAATTGTGTACTCCTCAGATAACAATAAAGTAAAAGTAAAGTGCATAAATAAACAAGAGAGGAAGGATATAGTTGCAAACAGAAATTTATAGAAATGCATAATGACTGAAAGCAACGTAGTGCATGGTACAAAATTATATGATGAAAAAAGAACAAATTGAGTGAAGGAGGGTGGGGGAGAGAAAGAAAGAAATGTGGGCTGCATGTGGATTGAAGGGAGAGAACAGATAAGGAGCTGAGAAAGGGAGCGAGCACGAAATACAGAGCGCACAAAATCCTTCGGGACTTTCAAAAGACAATAATAAAAACAATGAGGGGAAAAGGGGGCAAGTCGTGATGGATTTTCGAGATGAACAGAATAATACAAAAGTTCAAAAGCATAAATGAAAAAGGGGGTGTTACCCGGCCAGTGGTGTAGTGGAGCGTATACGCTTGTATACGCCGTATATGTAAAAAAGAAATTGGACTTTTTCGGGTATACGCGCGTATACTTAAAAGAAATTATCAGGTTTTAAAATGAAAAAATATATAAATATAGGAAAAAAAGAAGAATTGTATGAAATTTATGAAAAATCGTCGAAATTCATACTCTGTAAGTTGTGTTCCACAGAATTAATTTGTGTTGGCGATCCATATACTCGACAAACTTTTGACAAATCAAACGTACGTATTGCAGTATGATTGCGTAATATTTTTTACGTACATCCGATCCATATCCGGTCGGGCCCGCGGCGCGCGTGTGATGTGCATGTGGCGGACGCGACGGCGTGTGCCCAGCCCGAGGCCACTGGCCGGCGCGCGTGTTATTTTTTGGTAACCAAGCCTAGGCAGATTTCGCATTTTTTCATACTAATACGGTTTATTCCGTCAAGACTAAGCGGCATGAATATTCATGAATACGAATTTTAGCTATATAGGTTAGGGTTAGGGTTAGGGTTGGGGTTAGGGTTTAGAAAATACAAGTCTGATACTTGTAGTCTGTTTCAAAGTCTTCAAAAAGGGGTTTCTGCCTAGGCTTGGTTACAAAAAAAAAAGACGCGCGCCGGCGCGCGTCTTTTTTTTTTGTAACCAAGCCTAGGCAGAAACCCCTTTTTGAAGACTTTGAAACAAGACTACAAGTATCGGACTTGTATTTTCTAAACCCTAATAAGCAAAAGAAAATTTCGTAATATAATCTTCTGTCGAGGTTCGAACTCGTGGTTCCTTCACCAAGAGAGGACTGCATTATCCGATGGCGCCACACTGAACTGCTGCTCGATGCCCTTGCTCGTTTTATTATATAGCTAAAATTCGTTTTCATGAATATTCATGCCGATTAGTCTTGACGGAATAAACCGTATTAGTATGAAAAAATGCGAAATCTGCCTAGGCTTGGTTACCCAAAAATAACACGCGGCCGGCGTGGCTAGGTAGCAAGTGCGAGGCTAGCCTCTTGTCGAGGCCCTGGCGCTGTTGAAATCCTTGGCGATATGGAGGCAAAAACCGAGGCGCTTGCCAGGGCCTCGACAAGAGGCTAGTGCGAGGCTAGCTGCTAGGCTAGGCGCGAGCTGGCTATATGCTAGTCCTATAGCCGCTCATCATCATGGCTCATGCGCTGTACAAAAAATACAATGTACAACTTCAAGGCCAAAGGAGGCGGAGCTGATTTCGTGCATTGGCCAGGTCCCAGGACCAACAAATTGTGGGTGCAACATCCCTATGGATAGGCCCTATATTTTTGTTGCATAAGCACTTAGAATTGCAGAACTTTTTGAGGGATTTATTTCAAAGAACAATTCTAAACAAATATATTGTGTTCATATGTTGTTTCTCTGCAGTTTTCCTCAGTAAAATATCCAAATACTTTTGGATGTGCGTGTATAATCAGGGCAATGTGAACGTTGCATTGTATGAACTTCAAATCTATACTCATCTTTGCACTTCTAAAACGAATTAAGGTCTCAAAAAGCACAACTCAGTTGTAGTTAATTGTTAAACAGTTCATTGTGTTCAATTACCAAAACTGCACTGTTTGCACATCAAAAAAATGTTATTAACATTGGGTATGTATCTTCATGAATATTTTGCTCAAGCTCCCAACAAAATGTATGAAATGAGTAAAGATGCTGTGCACTTGTACATTGCCTCTTTAACAAACAAGACGTTTGGAAGTGAGTAAGTGACAGTGTGTTTTATAAAAATCTGTATTAACAATTAAATAATTACCTCATACACTTTATGATAGCACAACATTTACAGGTGATGAAAATTTGCAGAAACTAGAACTAGAAAATCATTATTATGACAACGGTTTGATAATATTTGGATTAGTTTGTGCATTTTAGACATATGGTTGATGCAATGATTGGTCTGAAAATACGACTCACTAACCCTCACTAATGCTTGATGCCTTTTGCAAAAACTAAGATTTAATTATATTTTGATGTGATATTTATTGTGAAAAAGATGCCTTTGAAATCGTGTTTACGATCCGGGCACTGTGAATGTTACACTGTCTAAACTACAAACTTACTACTTGCATTCACTTCTACAAATAATGCATAAGTAATAACAACCACTGGCGTAGACAGGGGGCATAAGAGGGCCATGCCCCCCCCCCCCCTATTCAGCCACTAAAAAAAAAAGCGAGAGCGAAAAAGCGGGAGAAGTGAGAGAGTTTTCGCGCTTCGCGCGGGAAGGGGGAAATAACTCTCCTTTCCCTGCACCAACCCCTGTCACATACAGTGCAGTATTGCGTCCTAAAAACTGAAAAGCAGTCATGGCGTCGAACTATAACTTTCCGCCTAAACAAATTGTTTGCTACAATCCGTTTTCTTTCTCTTAAATTTGCTAAAAGGTCAGAGCTTTCGCGCATCGCGCGGGAAGGGGGGAAACTCCCACTTCCTGCACCCATCCTTGTTACAGTGCAGTATTACGTCCAAAATAACTGAAAAGCAGCCAGGGCGTCGAACTAACATTTCGCCTAAAAAGGTGCTAAAACGTTAGAGCTTTCGCGCTTCGCGCGGGAAGGAGGGAAACTCCTCCTTCCTGAACCCACCCCTATACGTACCGTGCAATATTGCTCCAAATAATTGAAAAAGCAGTCGGTTCGTCGAACTATAACTTTCCGCCTTTGCTACAAGCCGTTATCTTTCTATCAAATTTGCTAAAATATCAGAGCTTTCGCGCTTCGCGCGGGAATGGGGAACACCCCCCCCCCCCCCTCCCTGCGCCCATCCCTGTTGCAGTGCAGTATTACGCCCAAATAACTGAAAAGCAGTCCGGACGTCGAAATAACTTTCCGCCTAAAAAAGGTGCTACGAGCCGTTATCTTTCTCTCAAATTTGCTATAAAACGTCAGAGCTTCCGCGCTCCGAGCCCTGTTACATACAATGCTGTATTACGTCCAAATAACTGTAATGCAGTCCTGACCTCGAAATACTTTTTCCCCTAAAAAGGGGGGTGCTACGAGCAGTTATCTTTCTCTCAAATTTGCTATAAAACGTCAGAGCTTTCGTGGAAGGGGGGAATCTTCCCCCTCCCTGCACCCATCCCCTGGGGAGCACGCACCAACCGCCCCCTAAAATGACATCCTGACTGTGCGGTTTGATCCTTCACGTCTGGCCCCTCACCAGTGGGTGTCGATCCCGGGTGGGGGGGGGGGCGGTAGGGGTATATATCCCCCCCCCCCAAAAAAAAAAAAAAAAAAAAAATATGAGGTGGGGTAATGGCCTGTGAATGCACTAAAAATCTAGTTTTTGAAGGTTTGAAATGCGAAAATTTTCGAAAGCTTTGCTCCCTCGCATAATTATTATCTTTCAGGATCTCGTAATTTCGCGCCCCCAGTAGGCCTATATTGTTCTTAAATAGCTTAAAGGGTTCAAAATTTGAAAAAAATAAAGATGTAATTGCTTTGCTCGATATATCATGTATGTGTCATATGACTCCTGCTAAATATTGCGCCCCCGATGTAAGATAAATAAAGTGTATAAACAGCATTTGCAAAGGTTCAACTTTTGAAAGAAATCTCAGCTTCAGGTACCCTTGCTGAATTTCTCGACTCTTTCTCAAGCCTTTCAGGGTTTTCGTTAGTTTTGATCCCGATTGTAGAAGTGAGTGAATAGAAAACCGCTTATCAATGCATAAAATTCGAGCTTCTCTGCCTCTCAATTGTAAAATTTCCTGGGTAAAATTAATGCACAAGATATTGCGTTTTTTTAGGGTTAAAAATTTAAAATTGTGCCGCTCGGTCGCTTTGCTCCCTCGCTGACGTAGATAGGTTTGGGCACTCGGGGGGGGGGGGGGCATGTGAGCGTGTATGTGAGTGTGTGTGTGTGTGTGTGTGGGTGTGGGCGTGTTTAGCCGTATGTCCGAGGACATTTTCGGACAGAGAACTAAAAAAAAAATCATGAGAACAATGGTCCTGGGAAGCCGGACAATAATCCTCGAACGTCGAACAATGAATTTGTGCCTTATTCCGTCTACTGTCCGAGGACGAGGAACAATAGAGGAACAATACTTGTCCTCGGAAGTAAAGCAATACAAGACTGTGTGTGAGGGTGAGTGTGTGTGTGTTTTCTTGTCAGGTCACTGGGGGGGTATTGTGTTTGTGAATCACCACCACAGCACGGTGCATCGCCTCGTCGTAACTTGGTGCTCTGAGGATTGAGCTATCAGTATAAGGGAGTATACCCAAAAAAATATTTACCACTACAACACTGGTTACCCCACAATAAATTGCTAAATGTTATATGACTGCGATAAGAAAATGTTTCTTGGAGATTTTTTTTCAAATTAATCATTATGAACATCATCCCTAAATTTAGAGCCTTCTAAAATGAACGTATTTTGTGTGGAAAATGTACTCAAAAAGAGGTAATTTAAATTAATCTGACTGTCTGGTGGTGTATTTATGAACTGCTTGATTTTTAATGAAGATATCATGAAACGCGTAAGGTAGTATGTATTCAAATGTATTCAAATTCACCAAAATGAAATAAATTCTTAGTTTTTAAGACGTTATTAGTAGAGGATCGGTATGGAAGCGAATAGGGGCAATACAGATAATACGATTAATTTTATTTTGTAATATACATGATATAGGATTTCTCGGTCAAATTCGTAAGCTGGCCACACGAATTCATTTTATGTGCATTCAAATTCACCGATTCTGCCACCGTATAGCTGTGTTTTATCATTCAAATTCGTTTTTTAGCATTCGATTTCATAAAACTGTCATTCAAAAACATTTTGTTTCCATTCGAATAAGCCAGTTCGGGGTTAGCGCATGGTACAAATGACCCCAAATATCCACATATATTTTAGACATGGAGGGTCCCTTTATGTGCACTTCAGAAAAATAACTCTGGGAGTGATAGAGGTGCCTCATGAATAGCTTTTGTTTCCCCCTTTAAAAAGAATACTTCCACCTGGATATCATGCATGGAATGCACCATTAGTGCATAATTGAATAATGATTACATGACATTCGTGAGCACATATCGAATATTAGTGTCAGTGGGTTTTAGAATTTGGTACAGATGACCTTTATCTGCTCATGCTCAGATTGCATCCCCGAAGTGGCTTATTAAAACGTGTTTCGTCTTTGGAGAATTTTCATTCAAATTAAAGCGAGACGATTCGCGATTACGTAGTAACGCCTTCCGTGAATTCAAATTCATTTTTTTGCATACAACTTCACACGCTTTGCAGACAAAATAAACACGTTAATCGTGTTAATCTCACCCAATCTTCATATAAATCCGCTAGCTTCGTTCCGTGCTATATTCATTTTAAATTATACGGTATAGTGAGCAACAAACATTTCACTTGCTCCCACTAGGGTTGTATACCCACTAAATCAACACTATTTAGCAACTGAACGATCAATTTTGTTTATATAGTCACATCACCGACATGTAGAATTAGCAAAGTGTGTGGTGTGGGACATTACATGCTGGGACATCGCTTTATTTTCATGTTTGTTTATTTGTTCATTTTTTTTTTTGTTAATCTATTCGGCGGTCATGATCTCTTTTGGGCCATTTATATTTGTGTACATTATATTATGTAGTCTTTCTACCACAGTCATAATCACAATCACCATCCTAATCGTGGGGTGGGCCCGGGGGCATGTCCCCCCCCCCCCCCCCCTGTCCCCCCGCCTGTTGATACCCATGACCCTTAAGTTGTATGCAAGGAGTTATTTCCTAAACACATCACCGGATATTGATAAAGAATACAGCTCACTTTTGTTAGATGAGAAAAATGTGCATATACCATAATGATAGGCGAATTTGAATGAAAACTTTGTTATGTTGAATGACCAGGTGTGAAATTGAATGATCCGGACGTCCACTTTGCCAGTGTTGACGAATTTGAATGCAAACTGCGCATTTGTAACCGGTTGATGAGCATCTCTCATGATGGATACCGGCGCAATACAAATGTTCATATTATTATTATTATTATTATTATTATGATTGAATGATACAAGTGCAAATTCCATTGACCAAAGAAGTAATTCAAATGAACGAATTGCCTTTTTGAATGACATTCTCAAGCCTACATCGGTATTTCGCGAATTTGAATGACCCATGTATCAAAACGAATGAAAAGCTTACGAAGTTGGCCGAGAAAACCTATAGTAAAACTATTTCTGACAATGTGTGATGTGTATTGCCCCAAACCAAAAGACCATAATTTAGATCAATGATGAATAAAGCCAAAATGATGATTGTGGTAAGTGTAATTTAAGTCTATTCACTGCATCCACTATTGATATTTGCAAGTATAAGCCTATTGAGTTTTGCAAATATTACTCAATTATGTAAATTCCAAGAAGGTTTATTATCGACTATTACACCCAGGAATTCGGTATGAGATACCTTGAAAGCGTTTCATCAAGCGTTTTGTCGGTGATTATACTGACAAATTTGCTCTAAGCCAATCAGATGCAAGGATTTCAGTAGCTTATAACAGTCATGACAGTTGTCGGTAAAAATCACTGACAAAACGCTTGATGAAACGCTCTCCAGTTACAAGAGGTATTACCAAAAACAATATCAGGGACAGTGGACCATAAAGGAGTTATTAAATAATATGTAATTGTTTTCTGAAGATTATGGCCCGAATTCACAAAGGAGGTTTAAACCTCCGTAAGCGTTATTAAGCGTAAATAATTAAGCGCACATTGCCCATGCGCGCGCTCAAAGAAAATAATATGATTGGATCGGATTCCGTGCGCACATGATTTTAAATATTGGCTTAATACTTATTATTGCATAGATGGCATAAATTAAACAAGGTTATCCAAATTCAACGCTTGGAAACATTTGGAAGTAATGATTATTATCAATTATAAAACGGTAAAATACAGCCCCCGATATAGCAGCTGAAGAGCTCCTCGAACGCTGCTGAGATATGTGACGACACACCATGGACCAGTCCTGTCTAAGCAGACGATGTCCCATAACGTCTTACACATTTTTCAGAGC
Source organism: Heliocidaris erythrogramma (assembly GCA_025617745.1). Lineage (NCBI taxonomy): Eukaryota > Metazoa > Echinodermata > Echinoidea > Camarodonta > Echinometridae > Heliocidaris > Heliocidaris erythrogramma. The sequence goes on from CM046857.1 coordinate 7,482,085, forward strand.
CTATTTTGTCATCTCCTCTTCACTTATTTCTCTTCCTTCACTAGCGTCAGTCTTAATGTTAGTCTGTTGCCTCACTCTTAACTTCGTGTATGGTATTTTTGATGAAAAATGCAGCGTTAAAAAAATAAAGGAATCAGTCACTTGTAAACAAAATAAGACGCCATTGTATTTTCAGCTGCTTGCACCGGGGCATGTTCGGCGTTTCAAGAGGGAACGAATACCATCCTGCTATTATTCGGAGGGCTTTTCAATTTGAAAGTGGGGTTTATTTCATTGATCATTGACCCTTCTCCTGTGTATTTACAATCAAACGGTTTTAGCTATCAGAATCAGTTTCACTTTCCCTTTATAATGGTGTGAAATAAGGTCATGTTTAAATACACCAAACACTTTATAATTTGATAAATAATTGCATTGCAATTACGTTCATTCATTATAGGACGTCGTCTGCTTAATAAGCAGGATCGATCCCGAGTGTGACGACATCAAAACATCGCTATATTTCTGGCGAATCCTCGGATATTCCAGATGCTGAGAAGAGCTTTTATTTGTGTTGTTTTTATAATCATCAGATACGCAGTTGACATAAAACTTATACGATTGCCATCTCTAAGCTTCCCAGTTTCTAGTGATACATTAATTGCTATATTTGTGATTTTCTTTGAATAGCTACTTTAAAAACCCAGGAATCTCCTTTGTGAATTCGGGCCTAAGTGACAATTTATTTGCGCTTGTCCACTGTAATATACTAGTATTCAATAACTCAGCATTGATTCTATCAACCAGAAAATATTGGGTTAGCAGTGTGTGATATATTATAAATTGGCATCATCGGCAAAAAAAAAAAAAAAAAAAAAAAAAAAAACTGTCAAGGAGTTAGATGCATCTACAATAAAAGGAAAGATACCTTTTAATATGACATTATTAGTTCCATCATATCCTGAACTTTTCTTATTTTCAAAGTTAGAAACAATGTTCATAATTTCTCGCCTATTTGTTGGAACAAAAAACTAAAATTTGGATTGTAAGTGTACATACGGTATATTGTGTTATCTTTGAATAAGTATGCTATATTGATATTCTTTGTGAATCATAATTATGATGATAACAATTTTGGCATCCCAGTGGGGCGATATTCTGAAAACTGTTTTATCTCTAATTGTTGTATATCCACACTTAGATAAAATTGGTATTCTGAAAATTGTAACTTTTGTTGTAACTTTTGTTGTATCTTTGCTCACTCTGCGCATGATCCTAATTTCTGCGCTGAAGATAGTATCATGAGATAATTGGTATTCTCAAAATTATTTTATCTGTTGTTGTATCTTATCTTCCATGGTATAACTACAACAAAACTAACAATATCTTTTAGCTGTTGTATCTCATGATCTCGGCAATTTTTCTAGCTCAGAATCAAACAGTATACATGCTCGAATAGCAAGATAGAGACTGTGTCTCTGTGTGATTCAAGATCTCATAAAATAGAGAAGACATTTTGAAGAAATTACAGGTGAAATACGATGATTTTACATCAATATGTGACTTGGTTCGAGCAGAAGAGGTGAGCCATATATAATTGCAGTCCAATTGCGCATGGCACATAATATAAAACGCGTAATTTTAATAACTACGCCAGAAATTGATATACGCGCAAAGCCCATCCTTATGTTTGACATAAGGGGTTCTCCTATTGGTTAACCTACCTATATACAATCCGTCTCAATTGGTAAATTATATATAAAGTGTAAAAAAAATGGGCGTGTCAAAGATTATAAAGGACGGTCCTTAGAGATTCAGAATACCAACTTACAACAGATCAGCGAGGTATAATCTCTGGAAGATACAACAAAAGTTACAATTTTCAGAATACCACCCCAGGTGTGTATCTTCATGTATATTGAGCCAAGATAGTCTCTATATACTTTCTTTATTAACTTTCAAAAGTGAGTTTTAAAATGTCTAATATATTTTCATCGGATTTTAAAACTAACTACAGTTTATATATACATGATGATCCGATTTTATTTGATTTATTTGTTTCTATATCTCCATAAACATACATCATTTCATGCTGAATGTATATACAAATATTCCCCCAATACAATATCGGCCTACACGTACACATGTAAGATTAAGTAACAAACTGAATACATGCATGCCAAACATAAAGGGCCTACTTATATGGGCTGCTGCAGCGACGTGTACTGCTTGCAGCTCTCAGTACAATAGCCTGTACAATTAAGACATTGGAAATATGCAGCAACATTTTCTTGAAAAAATCATTTATTATGAGGATACCAAATACTTTTTAATATCATTTTGTTTTTATGTACTTATGTATTTTTGCTGCTGTTATGAGCCTATTTATATCGACTCAGTATTGCCATGGGGCACGGAACCGGAAGGGTTGCTGGGGTCTGCAGCTCTCCTCCTCCCTACCCCGCTATTTTGAGTAGACACGTTTCATGAATCTCGGAAAAAAGTTTCGAAAATAAATTATTCAAGTCAATTAATCAAATCAGGCCCCCCCCCCAAACCGTGAGTCTGCGGCCCCTGATTGTTACTTATCATTGTTATCAGGGCATCAATTAATCAATGTTTTGGGAGACCCAAACTAATATGAAAACTCCTGAAAAGTGCAATGATATTTTTATGTTTAATTTTGCAAACAGGGGGGATAGGGGATACAGAGGTAGCATCATTCATATTATTCTAACTAGCTCAGCAGAGAACATCCGGGAATTTGGATATCCCACGATCGACTGCAAAATCAAAATGGCTGCGCACTGTGTCCACAAAATCCTGTTCTATTTAATTCAAGCTATTTTACTGGTCGAACAACGTAAGTGTGACTTAGTTTATGAAGCTGAAGCTGATTTTAGAGTAGACTATATTATAGGCCTAGTTATTTTTTATACATGGTAGCGCCTTTTCTGAAATTGGGAATGTGGTGAAAAACAAGTTACGACTTAAAGTTAAATATTACTAGGCCTAGGCCTAGGGCCTATTACTAGGCTACGTGTCCTGAGCCTGAGGGCTGACCTGACAATAGTGACAATGCCTGAGCTGAGTGAGAATTACGGTATGAACTGATGAAGTGATGTCGATCGAAAATTCTGTCTCTCGTTCGTTAGCCCGATCACGGGGAACACCGTTATTCTCACTGCAAGGAAAATCATGTTGTATAGAACTGAAAAGCTTAAAATTCCTTGTTTCATGTCATGAATGTATCATATCAACATAGGCCTAACAGTTAGGCCTAGGGTACTTGAGTTACTTGATGATGCAGAAAATGTCTTTTGTCATGTTTGTAGCCATGCTGTGAAACTCTGTTCATGAAATTTGTTAGAAGAAAAAAATTAGGTCGAGTTGTCCGAAAACGCAGCCCACCCTGGAATGCCCTGGATAGGCACGCTCACATATTTTTTAATGCTCATGAAAATCTAGTGAAACTTACCTTAAATTGAAGAGATTTTGTCACAGAACATGAAAATGTATTGATCTAGACGTAAAATTTAATATAACTATAGTTATGATTTTTTATATGCGACAACCTCGCCAATGGGCAGTCGGGGCAAATTTGTCGGCATTTTTGATGTCCGAGAGATCAGCTGATCAGTGCGCATGCGCGTGTTGCATTCGGTTCAAATTCGTCAATATACGGGACTACACATTGCAATGTAGAAAAATGCCCTCGCATGCGCTCCAAATCTGCCCGCGCGAACTCCGCTGCATATGCGTGCAATGTTGGAAAATTCCTCGCGAAACTGGCTGACAAGGGTTTTTTTTCGAGCCGTCTTGGCAGTTAGTGGCAGAAAGAACCGTCACGAATTTGGTATCAAATCAATCCTTACAATTTAAATTTTATAGTAGAATATGTACTTTTGATGTAATGTGTCTGATACTTTAATTATATTCACGAAATCGGACAAATTGAAGCAAAAGTGGTACTTATAGACATATTCAGACGCAATTTTCGTATGGATTATGATGTCGTCGTCGGCGAAAAATACTTGCATTGTAAAGCTGAAGTCGCGAGGAAAATGACGTCATATTTCTTTTAACCATTGATTTATATACTACCCCTAGAATCGGAACTTTGAAGGGGGTGTGCATGATAGCGAATGGACAGGTGACCGATCTAGCGTGTCGCAACTTTTGTACAGCAGAAATGAACACGGAGAATGCGCCCTCTCGTGTTGGATGAGCGTGCCTACCCTGGACAACTCGACCTGGTCGAGTTGTCCAGGGTATTGGGTCGAGTTGTCTTTGGTCGAGCTGTCTGGTGGTCGGGTTGTCCAGGATTCGCAGCAACAGACCCAGCACCAATAAATGCATTCTAACTTGTAGAACATCAAAATATGACTGCATTCATAAAAGCAACATACCACTTCTGTCCGTGCAGAACGATCTTAACATAGATAATTGATTAGATACTTCTATAACATATACATGCATGTAAAATACGAATACTAAAAGTAAAACACGAAAATACAGTGTTTTTCTGAGATACTGTAGGCCCTAGATCTGAAATTTGCAGTTACGGAAGACGGTAAAAATTGAAGTTAGAGTAAATTTTTATAAAAATAATACGCATAAATTCCCTTTCCCTTTGTTCCTGTAATAAATAATGTCTCAAGAAAATTATAAACGACAAATGAGCAATACATAATTATCTCATCAGATATGTTACCAGCCTGATCAGAAATGAATTGAAGAAAAATGAAAGGATCGAGATAGAAGATAAGGAATGTGTCAGCAGAAGAGGTTACAATTTCATTAATAGTAATAATTAAAAGGGGCCTGAGCTTTCGATCCTAGTAGAATCTTCGTCAGAGGCAAAAAGACAAACATAAAAAGCAAGACAAGCATATAGTATATAGACTACAGACATAAAATAGTATACATGTAACAGGAACTGTAAGGGAGGGGCTGGGGACACAAAACAATGGAAACAAAAGGAGAGTGTGGGGAGTCAAAAGCAAGGAGTCCAGTAGGTGTGGAGGGGGATTAAAGCAAACACAAAGGCGTGGAGATGCAAGGACAGTATATGAGCCCCAAGCTCTAGTGTGGGTAACCTGTGGAAGCAAAGGATAAATGGGGGGGCAACATCAAACAGGATATGGAACGATGCAAAGACAAGGGGTAAGAGAAAGGAATACATGTATTATACTGTACAAGTCCAGTACAGTGGAGTGGTAGGGCAGAAAATAAAGAGGGAGTCGAGTTGTCAGACACCATGTGCATAATATATGGCATATAGAGTAAAGTGTAGTTTTACTCCATTGGCTCGCTATTATTGGATATAAGCAGTTTTCAGCAGCTTGTTTTCCATAATAATAATTAATGTGCTACATGGATTTTTACATGTAAATATTGAATGGCTGGTCAACATTCATCTACCGCCTTGTCATCTACATACATAAGTACATGTAATCATTAAATACCTATTTTCGGAAAATGGGTATCTAATATTTTGATCCGGGACTCGAAGCTCTCGGGCGGGACTCAGGTACCCGGTTTTTAGTCCCAGCACTACTTTTCATAGATCCTGTTTTTTAATCTCACTCTGCAATATAGCACTTATCCAATGAACAAGGTCCTCGTCCTCCCAAACCAATATGGCGATGGTGAAAACACAAGGGCTGCCCTCTACTGCTATACTACTGCCAGCAACAAAAACAAAAAAAGTCGCTTGTGGGCTTTCCTAAGCCTACACCAAACGAAAGTGACTGGCGCGAATAATCTGAAGAGATTGAGGAGCGCCATCATATAAAGAACTAGACCGAAAATTCTGTCTCTCGTTCATTAGCCTCTTATTATTTTGACATTGTCGGCTATTCACTTAGAGACGGAAACGCTGCTATCACTCTGCTGTGCAAACTGTCTACACGCCGACGTGTAGCCGGTATGTGGTTGTATTTTAATTTGTTAAATATATTTTTATAAATTGAATAGATTAGGCCTAGGCTTTTGGTCTAGATCTAGATTTGTGGGATTTTATGATTGAATTGGCTAGGCCTAGGCTATAATAGTTTAGGAATCTGTTCAACTTACCGATTTGACTGAATAATCCGTTTAATGCTCCTTTTTCAGGTAATTCAGGGTCAAAGGTATTCTCCGTTTGAAACTTTATTCAAACTGTGCAGGAATGAAAATGGCATCTGAATATCACTACCAATTTTGCTTTCATTCTAGTCTACGTACAAGGGGAAATGATTTTGAAGGGAAAATGTGATAAATTCATTACGAACCTGTAGCTCGTGCACTTGATTTCCATGCTTTTTTAATACATTGAATATATTTTTGTTTTAGTGCTAAAAAGTGAAGACTAAGGAGGTGTTGAAAGTTGCAATCAATTGCAAATCCCCCAAATCAGTTGCAAGTCTTGCAATTGATTGCAAGTAGTTCCATTTAAAACACATCTATCATATTTGCAATCGATTGCAAATGGGAGATTTGCAATTGATTGCAACTTTCTTGCATCACCCCATATGTCTAAAGAAATAACCACTTTGAAATCAATACTAGTCAAGTTCTTAATGAATTTGTTACATTTTTTTACTATTGATTTGTCATTGGATTATGATTATATCAATGACAATAAATGAAGTCAGATGTTACAACTTTCACATACATGTTTTGAAATAAGATGATTTTATTTTTTTACTATTGATTTGTCATTGGATAGGTTCAGTTTCCAGTGAAGAGGTACGGATGAGACTTGTAGAGGAGCCAATCAATCTCGGGTAAGACGTTGATTTATGTCATTGACCCTGTTCTCATTACTGAGATAGCGCACACTAGATCGCGCCTTCTCAAGGTGAGAATGCGGCAACGTCGCTTCGGCACAATCCACAGAGGTTCATGACGATCCCAAATTGGACCACCTCTAAGGGGTGGTCCACGAGAGATAGCGCGATCTAGAGCGCACCAATTTGCAGTTTACTGTGCAGAGAGTGCCAAGATAGATCGCGCTACCCTCTGCAGGTGTGAACCCGCGACGTGCCACTCGCTGGCCCGCACGATGGGGATAGCGCGATCCACTTTCCAATCTAGTAGCAAGAACGGGATCACTGTCTAGGAGCTCGATGCTAATCTTTCCCAAAAAATTTTCCTCACTAACTCCTCAGTTCATCTTTTGGTCCTTTTTTTCCAGAATGCCATGAAACCCAATGCAATCCCTCCAGTTGTACATTTCTTGAATTTCAGAAGAGTTTTCTAGCCGTTTTTAGGATACCGGTAGACTACTCTTTTGATTATGTGCTGTTCTTGCTCGCTTGGAAAGGAATTAACAATCAATTGTTGGATTAGTTACAGTACAAAATGTAACCTGTACTTTGATTAGGACCTGGGAGCCTTGATATTTTAGTTCATATTCCATGTAGACACATGTTTTTACTACCGTGTAATAAGCTGGAAATGACAACTTGCTCGATTTGTAGTTTAGTATTCATTACTAGATCTTTGAGATAGAATAATAGAATGGATTGATTCACCCATGTCATTTACTTACTCCTTATCTATTAAGTATTCTTTATCAAAATGAACTTCATTATGAACATCTGTAATTAAGCATGGCACATGTTTGTCTACATGTACCATATTCATTATTTTAAATTTGACTTGCTAGTTGCTAATGATGTTACAATTAAATCATTTGGTATTATTATTTTCTTTTGTTAGGAACCAGCAATGGAATGCACCATCCCAGCCAAAATCTCTCGTTCCTAAAGTTCAATTTTCCAATTTTTCAGGTAAGAAAGAGCTGAGGATTCTGGAGAAAACTTGTTAAAGACAATCTTGATTTCTGATGTTGATGGAAAATAAAACTTCCCAGAATCAAACTAAATATACATGTATACATGTACACTGAATGTACAAGACTACAAACAACTGATATCCCACAATTGAATCAGTTTAACCCTTTCAAGACAAGTGACCACATTTTGTGGTTTGGCTCAATAACTATTGATTCAAAGCTCTAAAAGCTATACCAGATGCATGAGTAAGAAAAGCAAAACTTTCTGCACACATTATGTCCATTTTTGTTGCATGACCATATTGCTTGTGATGCCAGGCATTTTTAAAAATGAGAAGAAGCTTTTAAATCCTGAAATTGGCAACACATTGAGAGGTTCAAAATTATTTTTTAATGAAAATTGTCAATTTTTCAACAAAATTCTTAACCATGTTGTTTTCATAGACATTACACCTTATTAGAACCATGTACATGTAGCACTAAAAGAAAAATATCATTGCCAATTCAAAGAAAAAATTTGATCAATTTAGCCCTTGAATAATTCCTGTCCTGAATCAGTTTAATGGAAATTTACTATACCAAAAGATCAAAGATGATCAGTAATTACGTAAGGAAATGATGCGGTTTAATTTCAGTTTTATGCCTGTATGTTGAAAAGTTAGTTACCTACATCATCCAAGTGTGTTTCCAGAATGCTGGGATCTAAAACAAAACCTACAGCATCCAAATGAACATTTCTTTATTCTGTTCTTCGTTGCTAAATGTTGTACTATGTCAACATTAGTGATAATGTGTGTGTCTTCTGTACATGTAAGTTGCAGTCCAGTAGTTTTTTTATTCTTACTTTTCAGGTCCTCCACATTTACAGAGATTAGTCGGAAGATGCTTTTCAATAGTAGAAAATGAGTAAGTATATATTGAAATACACTGTACATAGTGATGAACTTTTCTGATTTTAACACTGCTACACCACCTCACAAAAACACCTTTAGATGTGAGAGAATTCGTTGTTCCTTCTGTCAATCCCTGATTTAAGAAGAAGAAGAAAAAGGAGGATGAGCAAACAGAGATTGCCAATAAATCAGAAGGGCCATTTCCATTCCAATTCTCTTTATAACTCAAGTTCTGATAGAAGAATAGTTGTACTTGCTCATCATTGTGATATCCTATGTTACAACTGCACACAATTTTACTAAAAATCAGTCTTCATCTGCATTTTAAGTTATGATGATAGTATTTGTTGTTTTTATTTCTTTATATTACAGTTACAAGTATGAATTATGTCCGTTTCATAATGTGACACAGCATGAGCAGAGCTTAAGATGGAACCCGTACAGTGGAATATTAGGGTAAGTTTATATTCTGAACATTTAAAGGGAAATCCTACCTTAAAAGCAAGTTGCTTTGAAAGAAAGAGGAAAAATCAGAGAAGCAGTTTGAACGAAATCGGACAAGCAATAAGAAAGTTATGAATTTTTGAAAGTTGTAATCACTATGCATATAGGAATTTCAAATTGGCCGGATGGGTAATGTCACTGTGATGTAGCTGTGGACAACTCCCTCATTCGCTCCAACAAACAAAATGACTAAAATATCACTTTTTCAAAATGTATTACTCATTAGGATCTTTTTTTTTCATGAGGACCTATAACAATATGCTATCTCCAATACATTTTGAGTACTGCCCCGAGGGTAAAACCGCCTCGAAGAAAACCGCAAATTAATGATATTTTTGTGTACGACAAATGGGAGAGTTGTCCACAAAAATGTCACAATCGACTCACCAAATTTCCAATTTGAGATTCGCATAGATGTAGTGATCTCATATTTCAAACATCCATAACTTTCTTAGTCCTTGTCTGATTACTTTCAAACTTTCACCATCCTGTTTTTCTTATTTTTCTGCTTTCACACAAATCATCTTATTACCAAGGTTGGATTGCCCATAAAGTACTTCTAGTACTTGCTCTATTCATTATTTCTAATTCACTGTATTGTACAAGTAAAAATATAAAGGGAATTAGTTATTTTTAGAATTAGTAGGTCATAATGACTTATAACCCCATACAAATTCAGGATGTAGCATATATGGACTAATTGAGATTTTTTTCTCACAAGTTTTTGATAATACTTTTCACTCGTGAATGCTTGTGTTAAATTTTGGAATATGCAGATTTTTCATGATAAATGGTTTAGGGGATATCTTCACGAATGGGCAAGTTTTTTTGTTGACATCAACACTGATTTAAATCATTACTAATTTCTTTAGTGATTTAAATCATTTCACCTGTTGACTTGAATCTAAATTAAAGAGAATCACTAACCTTATTCATTGATTTATTAGGAAATTGAGCATTATTAATGTAATATTTACAGTTGGTTCATGTGCCAAAATAATATTTATATGATATTGACTGGCCTTGAGGGGGATATCAGAATATATTGCCCGCAACAGAATCATATGGTTGTATTAAGCGTAATATATTATAAATTTAAGCCTTTGTACACTTAAAACGCGTACCGGTACACAATATTGCACATATGCACTTTGATACTTACATGTAAGTAATATGGAAAAATGTTGCCCTCTTTTTCAGCACAGTGGTCTATGGGGAAGACCCACAAGAGGGCAATATGGAAAATATTGCCCCTCCAGTAACGGATTCGGAGTAGCGTGCAATATACGGCTTTTTATTTTGCAGCTAAGATGCCTTGTATAGGTAATAATATATATTTATTATTTGTTTCTCATACACAGGATATATGAAGAGTGGGAAATTGTTAATAACACATTCCAGTCAATGTTATTCAAAGATGGAGATGAGTGTGGACAGAAAAATAGACAAGTTACAGTGAGTTCCTCCTGTATTTTTTATTTTGTTAATGTTTGTTTGTGTTGATTTGTTGTTTTGGGTTTTTTTTTTTTTTTTTTTTTTTTGGGGGGGGGGGGGGAGGTGTCAATCCTTTGACCTTCTTTCCAATTGTTTTCATTTTTAATCCCTTTCCTGGTGTTTGTACCCAAGACAAGCTCTTTATCTTCAGTTGCTTGTCTTGGCCCAAGTATAGTGTCTGGCAGGAAGAGTTGGATATGGGTACCTGGTATGAAAGAATTTCCCAAGCACAACAACATGATGGATATGAGTGCCATACAAGAATTTGGTGATATGTTATTATCAGAGTCAGGGTAATTTGATTGACAGTGTTGTTCCATTCAAAAAAGGTGCTATATAAAATCAATTATGGTCATGATGATTGTATATATTACTCATTATTGATATTGATATCATTATTTTTGGTTTAATTATCATGATTGCTATATCTGTGCAACCACAATACAGCTGATGGTTATTGTTATCATGTTCATTATGTTCTTATCGTGATAGGTACAGCTAAAATGCGGTACAAAACATGAGATAGCACATGTGGGAGAGCCAGTCACATGTGAATACCTTCTCATTTTCCTTACGCCACTTGTTTGCCATGAACATTCTTTACTTGGTAAGTTCTAGGGGGCGTTTCATCAAGTGTCTTGTCAGTGATTTTACCGACAAATTTGCTCTCAGCCAGTCAGATGCAAGGATTTCAGTAGCTTATAACAGTTATTGCAACTTGTCATTGATGACAAGTTTTATGAAACGGGGCCCTGATTGGGCTGTCAGAATGCCTACCGTAATTAATTTCTAAATGTAGGTATTTTCATTTCTTTTCTAAAATATGACAAGAAAGGTCAGGAAACAAGGCCGTACGCAGCGGGGGGCAGGGGGGGCAGTTGCCCCCCCCCCCCAGAAATTTCAAAATCATACTTTTTTTTAAATAGGGCTTTAGACTTTTAAATGATCCAATAATAAAAAGTGATCATCTTGCCCCCCCAGGAAAAAATTTCTGCGTACGGCCTTGTCAGGAAATAATTATGTTTGATTCATATAATGATATTGTTTCTAGTGGGTTACAGAGTTGGAGATTTCTTTGTCCCTTGAAGTTATACTACTACATGTATATAGTTTTTGTCATGGTTGTTAATTTGTCTTATAATTGAAGTTAAAACATTCCTGAAAGTTTTAATGAAAAGGATTAAAGTTTAGTTGATTCTCAATATGAATGACAAGAATTTTGTTGCTCCTTTGGTACAAATAACTGTAGAGTCTTAGATATCATCATAAGCAGAGGAGTAATTTCAAAGAAATGGTGTGCCATTGACACCTCCGACATCATGCTTTCTGCAATCTTTTCTACTAACTTTTTAAACATGTATGTTTTTAAAATTTGACACATTTAATAGGCTGTAAAATAAAAAAACAAACACATGTATTACATATTGCGTTACCAATTACAAAGGTCATGTCCTTTAACATTACATTCATATGCGATGTCCCCTTTCAAATAATGTCATTCCAATTTTATGTGATGCATCAGTAAATTTACTCTTATGTCTCTCTCTCTCTCTCTCTGTCTCCCTCTTCTCCAGTTTATCCCAATTTGAATGAAGACTTACAAGCTGAGTGGAATGAGCTAGAAGGAAGGTTGTATAGAGAAGAAGTCACCCAACAGGTATGCCTTGCTCAAGTTGGTCTCATTCTCTCATTTAAGCTGTATCCAAGATACCTTGATTTATCTGGGGTGAGGCTCATACTAACAGGGGGCTTGTATACACTGACCCCAAAATTGCTCTCATGACCCCCCAAATGTTAAAATGTAAACAGGGACTAGACCAGGGACCCCCCCCCCCCCCCCAAAAAAAAAAAAAAAAAAAAAAAAAAAAAAAAAAGATTGCTACAGACCCTCAGGGAAAACCTTTAGTGTAAAGTCCTGGGAGTGTATTCTGAGATTCATTTTATCTCAGATAAAATCTGAGATTTTAATTGTGTGAGATAAAATACCCTTAACATTTTTTTTAAATCGGTATTCTGAGAACCATTTTAGTGAGATTTTATCTCATTTTAGACACGCCCAATTACGATGCTATAACCAATAAGAAATGTCGTTAGATTTCACTTTCATTATGCTCAGCCAATAGAATTGCTTTGTGCCAGTCGCTGGGGAAAGAGAGCGTGAATGCCCTTTTTTTTACAACTTTCATGACTTGTGCCTTCGAACACCATCACAAGCATCATTGCAAGTGTGATAGTAGTTGGCAAGACCCTTGGAATAGAATTTGATAATCATATGAGAATGTTGCTTTTAAACGATAGTCAGTACCCAGTATCTTGTTTATTTTGGTAGCTTGACTAGCACCATACTTCTCAAAAAATATCGCACTCACCGTGCGTCCTAGAGATAAAATAGCCCCTACCTTATGTTAAGTTGATTTTATCCTTCCCACAAAATATGATGTAAGCATTTAAAGCTGCGCATATCATGCGTACAACTGTATATATAGTCACGCGAGAAGATAAAGTAAAAATTTTTAGAGATGAAACGGTGCTCAGAATACCACCCCAGATTACAGCATTCCTTAAAGAGTGTCAGTATAACTTATGCTATTCATACTTTCAGTTATGTGCAAAGCAGCATTTGGTTAGTGCTGCTCAGCAGTTCGTATCACTGTTAAACTTCAATTTTATGCAGCTGGTTTGTTCTATTTTTATTGGAGAGAGATTTTAAATATAGACATTGGGTTATCAATATGCAGGTTCAATGCTAAATCACTTGTGGTTTTATTTACAGTATGTAAAAAAAGTGAGTACACCCCTAACATTTTGACAGTCATTTTATTCTATCTTCTAAAGGGACAAGGCTAGAGAGGTGAAACTTTGACATCATGTAGAGTAGTTAGTCTACAACGTATGTGATGGCATATAATCACTGTACTGTAAAAACAACTCAATGAATACTTCATTGTTTCTGAAAGGGTGGCCAAAAAAGTCAGTACACCCTTTGGAGATTTTGTTATGAACTTGTCCTAAGTGTCAGTATTTGGTGTGGGCTCCATTGTTTTCACATACTGCCTTAATTCTTTGTGGCATAGAGTCTACCAGACGTGCACAGACAGTTGCAGGGATGTTTTTCCATTCCTCCTGGACAACATCACGGAGCTGCCGTATGTTGGAAACCTGGCGCAGCTCCACCTTCCGCTTGAGGATGCCCCACAGATGCTCAATTGGGTTGAGATCTGGGGACATGCTTGGCCACTTCATCACCTTGACCTTGAGCTTCTGGAGGAAGGCTGTAGTCATCTTACTGGTATGTTTGGGGTCATTGTCGTGCTGGAAAATAGCCTGGTGACCCAGTTTCTTGAGAGAAGGCATCATATTTTTCTTTAGAATGTCACAGTACATTGTAGAATCCATGATTCCCTCGATGAACCGTAGTTCACCAGGTCCAGATGCACTCATGCAACCCCACACCATGACACTGCCACCACCATGCTTGACCGTAGGTAGTACACACTTAGCCTTACACTCCTCACCAGGACGCCGCCAGACATGTTGAACACCATCGGAGCCAAACAAGTTGATCTTTGTCTCGTCAGACCATAGAACATGGTTCCAGTAGGTTCCAGTTTTTGTTTTGTTGGTTTCTGCGAACTGCTTGCGGGCTCTCTTGTGTGCTGCCTTAAGAAGGGGTTTCTTTCTTGGACGACGTCCATGCATACCAACTTGGTGCAGGCTGTTCCGGATTGTCTGGGCAGTAACACATGGTCCTCCACCTGAAGCAACCTCTTCAGCAATGCTGCCAGCACTTCTACGTGGGTCTGCAGAAGACAGCCTCTGGACATGACGACGATCACGTGAACTCAACTTGGCTGGACGACCCTGACGAGGCCTGTTCTGGGTGGATCCCGTCGTAGAAAATCGCTGGACAACCCTAGCCACGGTGCTAGGACTCACTTTCAGGGTCTTGCTGATTTTTTTATAACCAAGGCCATCTTTGTGGAGAGCAACTATTCTCTTCCTCAGGTCTGTGGAGAGTTCTTTGCCGTGAGGAGCCATGTTGGCCAGCCAGTGAGCCCACCTGGTTGACTTTATCACCTTGCATCACAAAGGGTGTACTGACTTGTTTGGCCACCCTTTCAGAAACAATGAAGTATTCACTGAGTTGTTTTCACAGTACAGTGATTATATGCCATCACATACGTTGTAGACTAACTACTCTACATGATGTCAAAGTTTCACCTCTCTAGCTTTGTCCCTTTAGAAGATAGAATAAAATGACTGTCAAAATGTTAGGGGTGTACTCACTTTTTTTACATACTGTATGCAAGTTTCTCTTTTTTACCTTTAAAAAAAAATCAAACGCTTTCCTGTTTCTTATTTCCCCTCTTCTCTTTTTCTCCCCATCCCTCCATGTCCCTTTCTTCCTCACTTTCACTTTATCAATTCCTTTCTTTTTTTCCCCTCTTTCTCTCTCTCTCTCTCTCCCCCCCCCCCCCCCCCTCTCTCTATCTCTCTCTCCCCCCCCCCTCTCTCTCCACCCCCTCTCTCCCCCCTCTCTCCCCCCCTCTCTCCCCCGTCTCTCCCCCTCTCTCTCTCCCCCTCTCTCTCTCTCCCTCTCTCTCTCTCTCTCTCTCCCCCCCCCCCCCTCTCTCTCTCTCTCCCTCCCTCCCTCCTCCTATCCCCCTATCTCTCCCTGTCATTCTCTTTATTATTGATGTGCAGGGCTATGATAAGATGCTACATCGTATCTTTGAGTCTGCCGGGTATGTTCTAAACCCCAAACAAAAGCCCCTTCCTGCCAAACCAGACCCACAGACGCATCCAAATGACTTCACTAGTCTGGACACATGCAAAGACGTAAGTTAATGTAAAGGTCGCTGAAGTCACAGAGGTTACAGATGTCGATGGATGCATTTGCCTCATACATGTATCTACAACTTTTATTTTCTTCAAATATCAACGCATATATGTAAACATTTTTGTTTAAAGTGCTGAATAGATGCATGTTAATAATTTCTGTGATATGTGAAATATTCTCATCTTGTACTAAAATATACATCATACTTCAACAAACCTGTGTTGTCAATTTGTATATAACATTTTTAAAAAAAAATTGAATATTTCTTTTTGTGTAAAATTTGCAACGGGTATGTTTAACCAAACTCCATGGCCTGATTTCACAAAGGAAGTTTGGTTTAAACCGCTTCCTGGGTTTTTTAAGCATATGTGCGCACGGAATCCTATCCACTCATACATTTTCTTTGAGCGTGTGCATGGGCAATGTGCGCTTATTTACGCTTATTTTATTTAGTACACATATGGAGGTTTGTCTCTAATGATGATAGATAACAATATATTTGTACATTTTGCAGCAAAACAATGCTGATGATTAAGAGCTAGTTTTTGTCAATTTGAAGATTTTGATGCTTACATTGCAACTAAAAAGTGCACCTTTATTCCTTTATTGTATATATATGGCTCATGTCAAAAATTATTTTGAGTAGTTGTGAAATATCTGTTTCAAACTGGTTTTCATTCTTCTTCCTCTCAGGAATATAGAAAACTCAATGCTGAGGTAGAGAGGTTGAAATCACAACTTGAATCAAGACAAAATGACCCAGGTAAGTTGCTTTTAGGTCTCACTATTCTTTCTCAATATATACAATATTGTGAGTTTCTGGTACCTGGTACAAATTTAAGATACATAATATGAATTTCTATTTCTTGTATTTTCAAAGGGGTATCCAAAGATTATCATCAGAAATACAAGAACATGATCATTAGCATTTTCATTACTCAAATTTTGTGTCAATAACCTAATATGCTTAATATGTGATAAGAAAGTGTTAGAATAACTGCTTACAGAGTCTGATAGCTTCATGTACTGTGTAATGTCATTTCATACATACAACATGATTTGTATACAAATCTGTGTGTCAGAAAATACCGCATCCACTTTACATATTTCTATAATTTCTGTGTTTTTTTATTTTCTTTGATGTGGTTCATATTCACCGAGATTTTGTGATCTAAGTAAACACCACTGAAAATCCTTTGAACCTGAAAGGCCGGTTTACCGGCCACAGATCATGTGACTTCTTTTCAGCTCACCTTGAAAGTTTGCATGACCCTGTTTTTGATCAGGTGATCGCCCGGGTTTTTATGCCTCCGCCCACCAAAGGTGGGTGCTGGAGGGTTGTGCCGGAGGGTTGTCCGTCCCACTTCTCGTTACCGCGATATCTGAAGAATCATTTGAGGTAGGAACCTCAAACTTGGTACTAGTATGTATCCCCATACGAAGATGAACTGATTAGATTTTGGGGTAAGTAGGTCAAAGGTCAGAGGTCACAGAGGTCAATTTACATGAAATTATATGAAATTACTGGTTTTTAGCACCGTTACCGCGATTTTTGAAGAACTATTTGAGGTAAGAACTTCAAACTTGGTACCAGTATGTATCCCAATAGAAAGAGGAACTGATTAGATTTTGGGGTAAGGAGGTCAAAGGTCAGAGGTCACAGAGGTCAATTTACATGAAATTACATGAAATTACATGAAATTACATGAAATTCTTGGTTTTTAGCACCGTTACCGCGATATCTCAAGAACTATCTGAGGTGAGAACTTCGAACTTGGTACCAGTATGTATCCCCATAGAAAGATGAACTGATTAGATTTTGGGGTAAGTAGGTCAAAGGTCAGAGGTCAATTTACATGAAATTACATGAAATTACTGGTTTTTAGCCTCGTTACTGCGATATCTCAAGAACTGTTTGAGGTAAGAACTTCAAACTTGGTACCAGTATGTATCCCCATAGAAAGAGGAACTGATTAGATTTTGGGGTAGTTTTACATTTTTATCACCATATCTCAACTAATTTGTATTCATGACTAGGAGGAGATAAGTTGGGTTATAAGGTGTAAGGTCAAATGTCAAAGAGGTCAGTTAACATGTAATTAGAGGCTTTTATTCTGGTTATCACAATATTTCAAGAGCAGTTTGAGCCATCAACTGAATTTAGGCGGAGGCATATAGGAGACACAGTCGCATTCATCTTGTTTGATATTGCAGGCGTAATTTTCTTGAATTTTGATCGAAGAAAAAGTGGAAAAATCTGGGGAAAATGGCAAGAAAAACAGGCACAGCCGATGTGGCTCGTGCAATACTGCTGGGAGAATCCGCGGAAGACATTGATGACTTAGACTATTGTCAGAGTAGTGATTTGAGGATGAAATTGATACGGAAGATGAGGTTGCAGGGCTGCGTTGGTGGATTTAGCGGTACCTATGCACCTCCAGCCCGGTACAAGTGGGGTACTGGTAAATCATAGTCAGTGTGCCGATGGAGTACATGTATTTAAGTGGTCATCTTTCAAAAATTTTGATGTATTTTTGACATAGGTAAATATGCGTAACTTATGAAATAATTCAGGGTACAGCTCACGAAATATGCAAATAATTCAGGGTTCAAAGGTTTAATTTGTTTAAATGATGTGTACATGTACATGCAACATCCTATCATTTCACTTCAGAGGAAATCAAATTCTTGATTTTATAGGCTACCATCCCTATTGTCAAGGGGTCGATTTCTAAAATCTTTCTGAGTATTTGACTGTTATTCAGGATTTCTTGCAAACTTTCAATGTGAGATGGTCATGGAACAATTTTCAGAACATGGGGTCTATATAATATGATTAAAAGACATTTGCTACAGAATTTGTCTCAAAGTCGAGCTCTATAATTATTCAAGACTTGTTATTAAAGCTTGTCGTATGCCATGTTTAATCTTGCTGCTCTTATAGAAGTGTAGGTGTTAGTTATGTATACTATAGCAATGGTGTTTATGCATTTGCAATAAGCCATTATATATCTAGAAATGCTAAGCTAATTGGCATGAAAAGGAGACTGTGTTTTACTATTATGGTATCATTTTTATGTATGACAGCATTATTGGTTCATTATTGAAAATTTCACAAATATAATCAATTTCCATTTTATATAGAAGTGTAGGTGTTAGTTATGTATACTATAGCAATGGTGTATATGCA
Source organism: Heliocidaris erythrogramma (assembly GCA_025617745.1). Lineage (NCBI taxonomy): Eukaryota > Metazoa > Echinodermata > Echinoidea > Camarodonta > Echinometridae > Heliocidaris > Heliocidaris erythrogramma. Next base: position 7,500,768 of record CM046857.1, read on the forward strand.
TTTGCAATAAGCCATTTTATCTAGTAATGCTAAGCTAAATGGCATGAAAAGGAGATGTTTTACTATTATGGTATCATTTTTATGTATGACAGCATTATTGGTACATTTTACGACATTATTGAATATTTCACAAATATAATCAAATTCCATTGTCCAGTATAATTTTGGAACAGGTTAATTTAAGGTTCTCAATCCCTTAATAGAATTTGACATTGGCTTAGAAGTTCAGGGCTTTTTTTATATGGTTGGTGGATATGTGTCAAATCTATCTTGCTTGAATGTTTTTTTTTGAGAGGGAGAATTCCATACGCATGACAATGAGGATTAGTTAACCATCCATTAGACTTGTGATAATCAACTTTTCATTTCTTCCTTTAAACACTGCTGCACTTCCAAGTTCTGTGGCCCAGTGTGATAGATGGTAGATCATAGATCATAATTCTTGCTTAAATATCATTGAAATTTCTAGATTACAAGCAGTAGATAAAATCTTCAGACAAATTAGTGCATGTCACATGTATTTCAGTGCAGAATGGAATTTATTTGCTCTTTAAACGCACAAGCTATTAAAGCCCATAACTTTGCTTGTAGTCTATATATTTGTTTATATTTCCATCTTCAGTGATGTTTTGCAAAATGACACTTGCTTTCAGAATTCAGATTTCCACATCATTTCTAAAGCAATCAACAATAAATGAAGTGTTTTATGACGTTGTATCCATGTTTTTATTGAATGTGTCATCAAACACTTTGTCATGTACCTTTGCTTCACATGAAAGTTTGCAGTGCAGGGCAAAAACACAAGTTGAAGTGGCTCTATCCTCTTGAACTAATCAAAATTTCCAAGCACAGGTATCGGAAGAAAAGGAAATTAAGGTTACATTGTCGTAGTGTGATGTATCCCTAGTTGATTTTTTGAGCTATAAAAGAGCTATAAAAGAGCTATAAATTTTTTTTTCCTGTTTAGAAAGGAAAACCCATGTCATCAACATAGCTCCAAATGTCTTCTGTCGACATAAATGCTGACAAAAGGTCTGTCACCGTCTGTCCATGATGCCCCTGACAATAAAAAAATTTGTTGGTGATTTTTACATTCCACAGTGCCTAATCATCTGTCATGATCTTTAATCATAGTAGCCATGTCCCATTTGTCAGTCTCTCTATATTAAAGTGCTTTTTATTTTCAGAAAGTCTTTTGCTACCAGTAGCATACACAGAATTTTTATATTCTCTTCATATGTATTTTTCAAATCATTTTTCTCTCTCTTCCCCTTTTTAGATGACACTATTAACTTGTAGTTCTGATCAGCCTCATTGTGTGCTATTCATAGAAGGTACAACACATGTTTATGTTATTGTTATGCAAAATAAATTGTATTCATTTAGGCTTGTGACATCCCAACTCTCCCTTCAAACTTCTCATTCTGTTATCATGCATGTTTCATTTTCCATTAGTCTTCTCAACACCATTAGAAATGCAAAATCAGGAATGAACTAGTAGAATTCATGCTTTCTTGGCGAAGATTGATACCATATATCTGCTTCATTTTGAGCTATGTGACATGCTTCATTTTCAGCTTGTTATTGTCATCAGCAAAGAGCTTTGAGAGAATCTAAGGAATTGAATACATTTCAACCTCCTGAGCAATTTGCAAGCGTAAAGTATGAAATAAATGTGTTTTTACACCATGTTCCCATATGGTTAAGGCATGGTGTCATGATCATAGAGCCTCACATTGGATGCATCTGCCTTTTTTTAATACAAAAGAAAAATCTCATTTCTGTAAAGCTGATGATGGTATCGGTTTACATTTTGTGTACTCGTGTTTGATTTTTTAAAAATACCATTCCATTTCATGCTAGAGCAATTTCTTGTGTTATTTCACCCCTGCAATAATAGAGAGTATTCTTCATTGTGATCCCTTCTAATTATTTCATTGAAGATTCCTTCTGACTCATCAAACATTTATGTCATCATGTTCACACGTACTACTACCCTGGAATGCTTACAAAATCTCTTTCCTATATAATATGCTTCTTACGTGTATATTTTATTGTTGTGTCTTCCATCCATTGTAAATAGACAAATAGTTTCTAATCGTGTTGTAATTCCTATGGTGTGTCATTGTGTGCAACACACATCTGTGACAGGCCTTTCCTTGTTACACTCTGGATTGTAGTTTAAGCTGAGTGATTACAGTTCTTTCAGTGAAACTTATTTGTTGTATGCTGTACCAATCAGCAATTGTTCCTCAGCATTTGAATATAAACCTGCTCTTACACATTTTCTTAAGTCTTGATAGTTTTCTCGATAATGCAAGCGTGAAGACACAAACAGAATGCTGTAGGATACTATGGGATACTATACATAAATTTGGTGAATTTTGAGAGTGCCAAAACTTTTGACCTCTTTAAAAATTGGCAATGATTACAAGCCTAGTTGCAAGTATATCGCATCTATCTGCAGTGCATGTAGTAAAATACCATATGATTTGGGGCCACTGAACTCATTTCTTGTCATTATAAACCACAGATAACTGGAAATTGAAAGTTTGTTTCAGATCGGTTGGAAATTTATAAGACAAGGTCCTGGTGTCATATCACATGAACCAGGTGTAATCTTAGGTCATGATCGTTCACCAAATGTAGTGACGTTTAACATCTTACGGGCAAATTGAAAAGAAATTATTTCTTTTACCCAAGTCAGAACAGTATTCTGTAATGCAGAGCATCAGATGTGTAGGGGTCTTGTGCATCCGACCCGTTTATATTTTGTTGTTGTAGGGGTCGAATGTGAATTTTGGGGGAATCTGTATCTATCAGACCCTTGTCCTTTAATACCAGTTCCCCCAAGTCAGAATGGATGGTTTTACAGTTAATATTGTTTTCATGGAAAACGCATTTTCATTTTAGCATGTCAGCATGATGCCTATTCTTGTTCACTGATTAATGTGATACATTGATTTTATTTGTGCATGATTCCTCATTCACAGTGAGCAGTACCAAAGCATGCCATATTTAATATGTCTTTATTTGAATGCTGTTGAATTGAAATGTAATGTAAAGAAAATTTCACAGAAGCAGAGCATGGCTCAGCCCTGAATAACTCCAAAATAGCTCCAAGATTTGAAAAGTGTATTTGCAAGTTGATGTTGGGAACTTTAACATGTTCTTTTTTCTTTTTTTTTAATTAAAAAGAACTCCCATGTTATAAAGAAAAGAGAAAAAAAATTGAACTGATTTTGAGGGATGTTATTTATAAGGAATACATTACAGTGCTAAAAACCGCTAACATTAGACAATTACAAATCACTTAATATTGTTATCATGCCCTTGGAGTTTCAAGTCGGTAATAATAAGCCAGTTAGTAATTAGTTCATGGTACAAATGACTCCAATTCGTATGCTACTTATTTAACAAAGTAAAACCATACTGGGGCGTACATCGTCGTTCGTACAAAACAACAGCGTATAAAGGTCAGTTGTACTCGATACAAATGACCGTTATCTGCACTTGCACAAATAATTACAAAGTGGCTTATTGTTTGAAGAAGGGTTTTAGTCCATGTTTAGGAGACCTGCAAAGGATGTGAATATGCGCATGTGAAAAGAATAGATACCCTGTATATGGTTTCTCTCTTGATGCCTGTGTGACTCTACAATTTAAGGACATGATAGTATTTCATGATATTCTCTAATTAACACCCTCCTTCCTTGTCTTGTTGTTTTTCCCCTACAGTTGGTATGTCAATCAACCTTGACCACGACTACAATGAACTCTACGATGACCTTTAGTTGGCCAGCAGTATCTTGCGAGATGAGAATAATGAACAAGTGAATCTACCCATTCTTTCTTCTGTTCCCACTTTCTTATTGAAATGCAAAGTTCACCTATTCTAAAGCTTTTGCAGACATGAGGGGTTACTGTACTGCCAGAAGCTTTCACAAATTGTTAGTGCCGGCCGTTTTGGAGGCAAGAATCTTCACAAATTGTTGCTATATATTTTTGGAACTTTCACAAATCTCAACCACGTGCTCAATTTGCGAAAGTTACTTGCTCGTGAAAGTTTCTGGTGTTACAGTAAACCACCACCAAAAAAAAAAAATCCACAGAGTTGAAACATAACATGTGAGTGTATGGCAAGAGGCAATACTGTGGGGTAAATACATTGCTGCGCACAACAGAAACCCCTGCACAAGCTCCCTGATATGTTTGTTATAAGATACACACATTTGAAGCACACTATCTCACTTTATTTTGCAGTGAATGTTTTTTTTTCCAACTTGTGTTGGAATGGGCCTTAAATCCTGAAAATGCATGTCCATAAATTGTAATTCTTTTTCATTATTTATTCTGTGTAAAATTATTTGCAGTTGTATAACAAGAATGAGGTACATGTATCCACAGCTGCCAAACAGTATGTTTTTACCATGTTTATTATGTTTTTCTTTAAATAAGAATATGGCAGTAGGTTCTTACTTGGTATATTATTTTTCTATTTTAATTTTTCTTTTATAGTACATCAATTTATTCAACATAATCTTCATAGCCTTTATCGTGCCATCATGATTTAAAAAAAAAAGATCATTCAATGTGTATACAATAAACTTGCCTGTCATATTCTTGTACATGTATGTGGTGAAATGCAAAGATAATTTTTTATTATAAGATGTGTATGTACAGCTTATTGCACGTTTTGCTTTGGCCAGACATTGCCACTGGTATAGATACATGTAGATGTATCACAGCATTTTTAATGCCCCCCCCCCCCCCTTCTCTCTAAAATATGATTTTACCATCAGGAGTATTTTTCTGTGGTTGTTAGATTGTCAGCTCAGGGATGGTATTCTGCACACTTTGTTATCTCACATTGTCGCATCAGTGTAAAAACATTTATGATTGGATATAGCTATTCAAATCATTACTGTGCCCTGCAGTTTACAAGTAGGCATCATATTTTAACCTTTTAAAAGCCCTATTGAAAGTCAGTAAAGAGGCCAGGTGTCTTTCTTTGTTTTACATCACAACTTGGCCCAAAGAAATCCACAAGATCAAATTCTCCCCAAAGCATGAGCTTTAACTCTGTCTCAAAAGCAAAATGTATGCATTTTCAATAAATGTGTATGGCATAATGTTTCAATGCACATAGTATTTGTCATGCATACATTATAAATCTTTTCTTGTGTAATTTATTTTCAAGTTGGCACCTTAGGTTGAATAAATCTGTCATAATTTGGTAAGTTGACTTACAAATTGATACCGGAACAAAATTTCAGAGAACTTCAGAGGCCTTTGTGAAGCGAAAGTACATAGCGTCTGTTGAGAGCCGGAAGGGCGTTTAACTCTTTGTTAAAGTATATGAGTTAACGCCCTTCTGGTTCCAAACAGACGATTTTGTTCTTCCTTGAACAAAGTCACACATTTCCAAAAGGGAAATTATATAAAATATGTGAAAAGACAATCCGTATAATAGGAACTAGTTTCATTCATTTAATGATCAGAAGTTATTCCATGCTACTTTATAAAGCTTAGAAGGAGAAGTTGTCTTTGTAATCATTTGGAACTGACATCTTTCATTTAGAAAATATTAGATAATAGCCCCCCTTGGATAAAGTTATCACCATATATATTTCCTTTGCCACTTCAATAATCACAATGGATTTCTCCCTTAAGGGAAGAATGAATGCAGGAATGAGTAAAATATCATATTTTGTTGTTTGCACAGTGTTCTTTTTTATGCCTCCGCCCACCGAAGGTGGGTGCCGGAGGCATTATGTTTTCGGGTTGTCCGTCCGTCCGTCCGTGCGTCCGTCCGTCCCACTTCTCGTTACCGCGATATCTGAAGAATCATTTGAGGTAGGAACCTCAAACTTGGTACTAGCATGTATCCCCATACGAAGATGAACTGATTAGATTTTGGGGTAAGTAGGTCAAAGGTCAGAGGTCACAGAGGTCAATTTACATGAAATTACATAAGAATTCTTGGTTTTTAGCACCGTTACCACGATATCTCAAGAACTATCTGAGGTGAGAACTTCAAACTTGGTACCAGTATGTATCCCCATAGAAAGATGAACTGATTAGATTTTGGGGTAAGTAGGTCAAAGGTCAGAGGTCACAGAGGTCAATTTACATGAAATTACATGGAATTACTGGTTTTTAGCACCGTTACCGCGATATCTCAAGAACTATCTGAGGTGAGAACTTCAAACTTGGTACCAGTATGTATCCCCATAGAAAGATGAACTGATTAGATTTTGGGGTAAGTAGGTCAAAGGTCAGAGGTCACAGAGGTCAATTTACCTGAAATTACATAAAAATTCTTGGTTTTTAGCACCGTTACCACGATATCTCGAACTGTTTGAGGTAAGAACTTTAAACTTGGTACTAGTATGTTACCGTATACGAAGATGAACTGATTAGATTTTGGGGTAGGTAGGTCAAAGTTCAAAGGTCACAGAGGTCAATTTACATGAAATTACATGGAATTAGTGGTTTTTACCACCGTTACCGCGATATCTCAAGAACTATCTGAGGTGAGAACTTCAAACTTGGTACCAGTATGCATACCCATAGAAAGATGAACTGATTAGATTTTGGGGTAAGTAGGTCAAAGGTCAGAGGTCACAGAGGTCAATTTACGTAAAAATTACATGAAATTACTAGTTTTTAGCCTTGTTATCAAATATTTCTAGTTTTATATGAAAATGAAATGAAATAATAAGTGAAAAGATTTGTCATTTTGTTGGACCAATCCTTTTTAGAGTGTACATGTATGCCATACATTTCCAATCTGGTGATGGCGGAGGCATAAATTCCGACCGTGCGCGGTCGAATATTCATCTAGTTATTGTTATAAACTTTCATTTAGTTCAATTATGAACATTTGTTGTACAAATGTATGTGATATAATTATTTTAACAAGAACATTTTTACCCTGTCATGATCTGAATAGACAAGTGTTGACTTTTGTCTGTAATATATCTACAAGTAATGTTTAATGTTCATAAAGCTAATGAAAACTGATATTCCTACAAAAATTGTGCAATTTTCAGATCAAGATGAATGATCATGTAATGATACAACGAAACAATAAGCATATTATAGAGTTTCAGCAGTTTGGCATTTGCACAGAGCAGACAGATACAAGTTTTCCTTATACATTATACTATCTTTGTACAATTTAGGAATACAATTTAGGTTGTAAAGCCCACAGTGTGATAGCAAATTAGCGAGGAGAGGACCATGAATCTAGTACTCCCATTCACATAGGCTTAATACAGGGACCACCCGGTTCCCGTAAGCAATGGGTTAATAGTGGAAATCAGAAATAATGGACAAAAATGTGGTATGAAATTTGTCAGCTTCATAAATCTTGAAGCATTGAAAGTTATTTGTGTTATCGTATTGCATCTACTATAGAGCTAAAGTACCTATAGTGAAGATGAAACTGATGACCAGGGGAGCGTTTCATCAAGCGTTTTGTCAGTGATTTTTACCGACAACTGTTATAAGCTACTGAAATCCTTGCATCTGATTGGCTGAGAGCAAATTTGTCGGTAAAAATCACTGACAAAACACTTGATGAAACGCTCCCCTTGGTGATAATATCTGTAAAGACACAATATTTTGTTTTAGGTTCTCTATAAACTCAGATTTATTATTTTTATTATTATTATCTTTTACGTTATTTGTCACGAACATTTGATATACCTTTTCTTGTCTATAATGCACATACCCTAATGTGATTCTTGAACATGTGCTGATCATCGATATCGATGGTCTTTAAAGAGATGCAGGTTAAAACATTTTTAATATCTCTTTATTTTTCTTCTAAGAAGACTAAACATTCAGATCACCAATGATGAGATCTGTAAATATGCATAGTCTGTGAAAGTGCAAAGCTGAAATATTTCTATCAAATTTTGAGCTCTAATTTTCTTCCATGTTTCGTTGTATGTGGGAAGTAAATTAGGTCTTACATGTAGGAGTGTAAGAATTTTATCTTTTTTCTAGTCATGTTTTTGTGTTACCAAGTATTTGAAACTTCATCATATAGTAAAACAATATACTTTATCAAGATTGCAAGTATTTCATAGGTTTGTCCTAAGCACTTTATTCAAGAACAAAGTGGTAGATTCCATTTAAAAAAAAATGTATTTAATAAGCTCAAGTGCGCTGTATTTTGGTAATAAACATAAATGGCGCCACAACAGTGCATTTCATACTACATGTATAGGTTATCAGGCGCGTTTTGTCTGACAAAGTATGTCCCCAGACCCCCTAGATGGCTGTTTGGCTTCGTCAAACGGAGGGTTCCTCAGTGTGCGCCCCCCCCCCCCCTCCCCCTTTCTGAAAATCCTGTATCCGCCCCTGGTTATGATGTGTCTTTTCCTGGAATACCTGTGAATTTAAGAATTCATGCATTTAGTACTACTTTTTATGACTGATGATAAATCTTCATAAAAATACCTTAAAACTGTTAAGTCTAGGTTGGTGCTCAACATTATGTAGGCATGGAAAGTATAGGAATGAAGGGAGTATCTGTGCTCCAGGGAGATCTGATTTCATGATTCATTCAATCATAGCATTTCAGACACTTGTTGACAAAATGAAATCATAGCATTTCAGATAGTTATTGATCAAATGAGATTATTATTTATATTCAGTTGTATAGGCTATAGTGTATCTTGTTCTGCAATACCAGTGATTTTAAGAATTCATGCATTTAGTACTACTTTTTGTAACTGATGATAAATTGCTACAATAAAGGGTTAGTCAACGTAGGTGTAGAAGGCAGGGAGAGTGAAAGGTGTAAGTTCCTGGTTTGTAGATTCAGATTTCATGGTTCCTTCTTGCGATTCACTCTGCTAGTTTGTCTTAATTGCTATTATTCTTCACTGATGTACTATTTCTCAAAAGATCCATTTCAATGAAAAAAAGTTGTGATTGAAGATATAGAATTGTTGTTATAGAAATGGAGTTATGCTGTAAGCTTCAAATTTCATATTTGGGGAATTGATGGATTGTAATAAATGTTTCATTTTCAATGAAATTCATGTGTTTTTTTTGTATTCGTCCTTTGAAGCTTGTGAATTAAAATGTTTTGAAGAATGGTGGAATATTGCAGTAACCTAGTAGGCAAAGAATGATGAAGAACAAGTCGGAGTAACCAAAATGAGTTGTTAGTAGCGGGTCTGCTCGCAATTCATAAGGACCGCTATTTATAGAAAACCGCTATTCATTTAGTCACGCATTATGGATAGCGGTCCTTCTGAATAGCGAGGTAATTTGTCTATGGTTTGCGCGCTATTCATAAGAACCGCTATTCATTTAGGTCACGCGTTGTGAATAGCGGTCCTTATGGATAGCGGTTCTTATGAATAGCGGTCCTTTTGACTAGCGAGGTTACCCCGTTAGTAGTGCTTGTAGAAGTGATAGTAAGGTTGATGGTGATTATAGTAAAGGTGGTGCTGGTAGTTGTAAGGAGGTAGTGATGGTGGTAGTTGTGCTTGTGAAGTAATAGTTGTAGGAATAAAGTAATAATAGTCTTCTATATAGTACCGGTATTCGTAGTATTTGTCGTACTGTTCTAGTACGGTGGTCATAGTAGTAGAAGTTTATGTGATCCTTTTTTTAATTTAAAAAAAAAGTAATTTTGTGATTGTCATCTGGTATAAATTTGATTGTGAAATAATATTCTCTCTTTCATATTAAGAAACTGGAAAAATGCAACCCCTCTGATAAAATTGTGCCTGTAGGGTGATGAGCATAGGTTTAATTATATATGGGATCAGATAGGTCAGACTGTTGTTGACCATCTTCACCTAGATAAAGCAATGGACTTATTAACCCTGTCGAGACAATTGACCACAATTTGTGGTTTGGCTAAATAACTTTTGTTTCAGAGCTCTAAAAATATACCAGCTGCATGAGTAGAGCAAAAATTTCTACACACACTATGTCCATTTTTATTGCATGACCATATTGCGTTTGATGCCAGGAAGTTTAATAAAAGAGAATAAGCTTTGAAATCCTAAAATTGACAATATATATTGAGAGGTTCAAATCAATGTTTTTCATCAAAATTGACAATTTTTTCAACTTTTCAAGAAAATTCCTAATCATAAGACATCACACCTTATTAGAACCATGTAGCACTAAGAGAAAATATTATTGTTGCCAACTTTAAAGAACGAAATGTGATCAATTTATTTAGCCCTTAAATAATTCTTGTCCTGAAAGGGTTAACCCATAAACACGGCCCCACAGTCTGCTTAAATTTCAAATTCAAATTCATTTGTTGATTAGTATCCCAATATGAAGGATCATTCTCAATTTTCAGTTTACAAAGGATAACATAAGTGTAAATAATACATGTAACGTCGAACTTCACAATTCACGGAGGGGAAAATTCATATTGCCACTGGCCTCTTTTAATAGATGATCATGAATGGGTTACGATTTTCAAATAACTTTTTTTTTCACTCTGAACAACAAAGATAACGATCTGCTTATCCCCTGTGGGCCAATGATCTTCTAATGCATGAGTAAGAGGTTACTGTAGTATATTTCTCATAATAATACCTTTTATTCCATATTAAAGAGTATTTATGAAAGATCCCTAGCAGAAGAAAGTGGGAGGGGGAGTGGGCGGGGGCTAAGCACCCCCCCCCCCCCCCCCCCCCCCCCCCCCCCCCCCCCATCCCGAGCTTACGTGATATGACGTCTGGAGAAAGGCTAGCAGAACAGCAAAATGGCATCCAACGTGAACGTTCTATGTCCGAATGGACGTCGACAAACTGTCAAAGTTTCTCCAAATACGAGAATTCTAGAGGTAAATTGATATTGATTTGTATAAACACAGCTAATGAATTTGAAATGATGTATGGTTTAAGTTACTATTTTCGAAGATTTTAGCATAATTTTGCTTCAGAAAAAACTGCTGTATCATTGCAGGTAAAAGAAGTCTACAACGGACAGCATGTCTAATATCATCCGTCGCCATCGGCCTGGAATATGGCGGTCACCTGAAGATCTACCCGTGAACAGCTAGCTCAGCCTCGACATCCCGCGCAGTTAGCAGTTTGGGATGGGTGGTCAGATTAAAATTGCCCCAATAGTTTAAAACATTTATTGATTGCTACATTGATGAAGCTAGTTTTAAACTTTTTCTTGATGTAATTATAGTGTCTAAATCTGAAATTGAAAATGATAATAATTAGGCCTAGGCCTAGGCCTATTTAATAAAGCCTAACTTTTTTTAACTATACACAGCGCTGTCGCGAAGCAACGCCGACAGCGCTGTACAAACTGGCCATTCAAAAGCGTTGCGAACCGCGACTACAAAATAGGGACTACATGCTTTTTGATTAAATTACATCCTTTCTTGAAGTAATTATAGTACCAAATCAACCTTAAACTATTACTTTATTGCGCTCCCTAACTTAAATTAAGTTAACTAACTTACAACTTACAAAAAAACGATGATTTATTGCGTCGTCTGGCATGTCTGCCCACAGTAGCTGTACTATCAGTGATCACCGAGACGAGATAGTACAGCTACTGTGGGCAGATTTTGGCGTGAGATGAATTTTAGATTAAATTACCGTGTTTTGGGGTTTTGTTTTTTTCTTCAATTTCTCAAAAAGGGGGAAAGCTGATGATTTTTTATTTTTATATTTTAAACACACATTACTCCACACTCTCGAAATCGGATATTGAAATTTGCACCATGGATGCACTATGCAAGCGATTATTGATTGGAAATAGGCTAGTCCTTGACATTAGCCCAAATATGAATGTAGGTTTCAATTAACGTTTTTTATTTCAATTTTCAAAAAAATGTGAAAGATGGCATATCTTAGGTGTATGTTTGCATATAACAAGTACACATTACTCCACACTTTTGAAATCAGTTATCGAAAGAAGCACTATGAAGGTACTCTGTGACCAAGTATTGATTAAATATAGATTTGGTCATTGGTATTAGCCTAAGACGAATTAAAGTTATTGTCTTTTTCTTGCAAATTTTCAAAAATGCGAAAATTGGCATATAGTTACTGTAAAGCTACTATGACATACATGTAAATACAAAAAAATACCCAACAATTTTAAAATTCAGATATCGAACATAGCGCTATGATGGCCCAACATGCCCAAGTATGATTTGAAAATACATTTGGTCATGTAATATTTTGTTTGCCAACATTAGCATTGAAAAACACTATTTTTAGACATTTGTCATAAGTTAAAAAATGGGAGTTTTTAACAGATATGTGCATAAAAAGTGTAAGACACTCCACACTTTTGAAATCATAAATCAAAGGTAGACACGGGAAGACACTTCCTGACCAAATATTAGCTCATAAAAAGTTGGGCCATTTTTGTTATACTCTGTTGAATTTACGGTAAAATTGCAATTTTTCAAATTTCTCAAAAATCTAAAAATTTAGAACTTTCCAAGTAAAAATATCACCATTTAGTCTAATCATTCAATATCAAATTTTATATCAGGAGCACCAACAAGGTTAAGATAGTTAGTGGCTAAAATTTCAAAGAGATCGGGTCATTTTACCTAGGTGAAACATTTACGTAAAGTTGGGCGTTTTTCGTAAATTAAAAGTGTAAAAATGGGCTACAGAGGGCGCATTTTGGGGTGGGGTGGTAAAATCACAGATAGGAAAGGTTGAGCGGTTTCATAGTTATTTTTGAAAATGCTTCAAAGGACTTGATCAAACTTTAAAATATGAGTCCACTTTGCCGACCCCCATCTTCCGACCCCTGCCTGATTCTCTCAGACAGTAGCTCTTAAGTGCATGTAGTAAATCCATGTTGTCTTACCTACATGTTTGAGAATGTGCAACATTGGAAATGATATCCCAAGTGTCAGTTTTAAATTGATATCAAGAGATGATCTACATTTAACTTTGCCTGAGTTGAATCTGTTTGAACCACAAAAAATAGTTCACCTTATGCAGAATTTGACTTAGGAAATGTAAATAACACATATTTTGCATAGTTTGGTCAGAAAAAATGGTTCGACCTTAATAGGGAAGTTCGACTTTTGCGACTTCGAGTTATGCCAGGTTAACTGTACTTGCATGTCGAAAAACTTAATTTGAGCAGCTAGGTGCTCATTACCTGTTGCATGATTTCATAGGTTTTGATATTATTATGTCGTGTCTTACTGGTATATCTTTCAGATCATTGAGACAGTTTGTCAAAAACAGAAGTTCAACGCAGATGACTACAACTTGAAGTAAGTTCCTTTAGAGTCAAGACCTTCCATTTCCTATTAAAGGATGTACACATGTATGCTTGAATTTCTTTATTTTTTTTTTTGTTATTAGAAATTTTGAAGTAAACAATTGTTTTTCTTTGCTGACCAGATGTCGAGGCCCAGAGCTGTGGTAGTTTTTACTTCCTGAGTGTTCACCCAAAATGTTGGTGTTCGATATTTTTGAATGTTTCTTTGTCTTTGTCTTCTGATGCTTAATGCTATTTACTCAGTTTACAAGGCCCTTAAGGAGAACAGTATATAATACTTTATTTTTTTTTTGGGGGGGGGGGGGTGGAGGGGAATATGTATAATGTTTTATGATTTTGCATAATTACAAAGGAGGGGGATAATTATGTTTTTATAATTATGTCTATTTAGAAATTAACACTAAGTACTGCCATAATGACTTCTAAAAAAATATCTTGTGGTACTTTGAAGATACCAATATTATCAACTCCCTTATTCTCCCCCAACAGACATCAGAGAACAATTCTTGATGTTCAGGTTCCATTCCGCTATGCCAACCTACCCAACAATGTCAAGCTGGAGCTGGTCAAATCTGACAGACCACGCAATCAGTCTGGGTCAACCACGGTGGCGCTGCAGCTATTCACAGGTGAACGCCTTCAACATAGCTTTGATTCATCCCTGTCGCTATGGGAGCTTCTTCAGCACTGGGAAGGTCAAAGTAGTGACAGGTGAGAATATTTGTGGCTCTTCTCCATTTCTTTGAAACAGGTGTGTGGCCTAGAAAAAAGGCATACAGATGTATGTGCATTGCCAGAAAAAAAGATGGTACTAGCTTATAAGTAATGTCAAATTAGTAAGCAAGTCACCCTTAAATGCACAGAATGAGGAGAAATTCATTTTTTGTTTCGTAGACTTTGGGGGGGAATATGGATAAATCATTATTGTAGTTTTAATTCAACAAAAAATCTATATCGAAAGGGTAGCTTGTTTAAGATTACATTATTCAGATAAATGCCTGTGGTTTTATTGTCACTCAAATATCTTCTCGATAATTTCTGGAAAGAGGGAGACAGTTGGCACATGTTCTGCTTTATCATGATTTTAAGATTTAGATGAATTTATCACTGACAATTTATACAAAAGTCTAGATATGGTTTACCTTGAGTGCTAAAATGTACAAGCCATTTCTACATGAGTTAAGGTATATCACCCTCTTCTATTTCTTAATGTTTCTTGACACAGGCCATCCTTGACTTGCCCTTCATCCAGTAGTGGGACTTCTATTCATCCAGTCTGCATCTATATGAGAGAGGAGGTAAGTTGAAGGATTGATTTATGATTTATTCCTGTTCTTTTGTTCCTTTGAGGGGTGGGAGGAGGAAGAGGAGGAGGGAAATGAGGAAGAAGGGGATGATGATGTTGATGATGGTGATTATAATGATGATGATTGTGGTTGTAGTGGTGGTAGTGGTGGTAGTGGTGCATACCTGCCAACTCTTACGATTTGGGCGTAATTATTACGATTTCTTATTAAGCCTGAGTCATATCGAATATTTCATAAACCGGGATTCGACGGCTTTGATTCGATCGAATACCGGTGCATCGATAAATGATGGGCGGTGAAAACAGAGTTGCACACAGTTGCACACAGTTGCACGCAGTGCATGCACCATGCACCGGTGACCGGTCCGCTGGCATCGCGGGCATATGTATGGGCTCTCGCTGCTCGAAATTAACGATAGCCCGCTAGCCAATGGCTAGTAAAAATCACAGCGGACGAGCCAAAATCTTAAGTTTCTAGTCCGTATGGCTAGCCAAAATATCACTAGTGTCGCACGAAGCGATGCTCATTGTCGACACACCCGACAATGATTCAAATTCAAAGAATTAATAATCTTACTTTGTCTTTGGAGAGCTGCCAAAAAAAAAACAATACGAAATAAACTTTTCGTCGCTCAATATAGACTCTACTTCATTCAGCTTCAGAGATCATTCAGAAGTAATTGCCAATTTGATGAGAGTGTGATATTAGTTATTGCGAATTAAATAGGAACACTCGTACTCATGCCCGTATTTATCATGTTCAATTATACAATTGTCAAATTGACAATGCAGAGAGAGTGCAAGAAAATTATCGTAAACTTCAGTTCGTAACAACAAAACGATTTTTCCATAGAGAAAGCACAGGTAAAGCGCGACGTCCTCCGCGAGCGAATTAGCGAAAGTTAGCCAACAGTTTGAACTTTGAAGTCGCCTTCACGTTCTCTGCTAGTGTATATGCTGTACGTTACGGAGTTTCTTTTTTTATTTGATTTTTTCATGGTGGCTACGGTAGTCAAAAATCTGGCGGACTACAAATCGATGCACCGAATTTGCCAAAACGTATTCGGGATTCGATGTCTTCGATCGAACACCGGCTAACCAATCGATTCGACTCAGGCTTATTTTTTATTGTATATTACTCCTTACGATTTTGTATCACAAAATTACGATTTTCTGAATAATGTATGGTTGTGCGAACTTATACTACGTAGATACCCTACAACTACCTTATCTTGTCTATGTGCACTGTTTATGCTTACATGTACAATGTATACGAAGCAACTGTGTGAGAACAAACAGTGTACATTGACAAGATAACATACTGTGCAGTGAGTCCATGTTATGCATGATGGCAGTGCACGATTGTGCTATCGCGAGATAGGGAAATCACAGCCCCTAATAACCGTCATTTGTCCTCTGAGAACTGATTATAAATTTCACAAATGAGTCCAAATGGAATATCAGCGCTGTTTTTCATGATTCAGGTGAGAGAGAATGTCTAACTTGTTCGCTAACGTGTTGAAATATTCTGTTGAAAAATCCCTGCGGGAATTCACTTTCCAGCAGGAATGGGAGACATTCTTCCCCATCACCAGCGGCCTAGATTATTGTGGGTATATTGCCTGGACATCGTGAATCGTTCTTAATGACCAGGCTTTTGTGGTTTGTTTTCTACTCTTTAACTTTATCTTGGGGTGTTTGAATTTAGCTGTGGTTGACTACATGCGATCAGGGAATTCCTGGAATGTTATAGAATTGAGATAAAGTATTTTCCCTACCATTCTAGCTTTTTCATATCTAGGCCTAACCCCAAAAAAAAGAACAATTATTTTTGTAATATTAGGGTTCAAAAACATGGTAAATGGTTTCAAAATAAGGCTGTGATTGCATCTGGGAGCATCTGGGAGCATCTAGAACTCCAGAGCTTCCCGGGCCGGCCGCGTCTTTTTTTTTTGTAACCAAGCCTAGGCTAGGCAGATTTCGCATTTTTTCATGAATATTCATGACGCAGGGTCGGGAAACGGTTCCGATTGGTCTTCCGATCGGTCGCCGGTGGGGGAAAAAAGTCCCTGGCCTGCACGCACGTACGCATATTATGATCGTATGTGTTCAACGTGTACGTAGGCGCCTAGCCTACGTTTTTGCACTGAATCTATTATCGATCTAAGTTAGATCTTAATATAAGAGTTAGAATTGCCTCCACGTATCCCTCAAAATGCTGGCCGTATAATAGACGTGTGGTAGACCCAACTTCAAAATGGAATCGGAATGTGATGGTGTGATATCATCAAATTTGCAGGTATGTCCAGCCAAGACTCTAACTTAACTGCTCTAGATCTACTCTAACTAGGCCCTAGGCCTAGACCAATTTTGTTACAATTTTCAATTTCAGTTAAGTTTAGATTAAGTAAATGTTATTTTAAGGTCAATGAGCATGATGAGTTAGACCTAGATCTAATCAGTACCAGTAAATGATTGATGATGGGGGTAGATCTACATCTAGATGATTTTAGATCTACCTACAATAACTAGTTACGCACTTTGTTTTCATCAGCTAAAAGGTCACCAAAATAATTTGTTTTCTTGGTAGCCCTACTAACGTTAGTACTACTATTGGAACGTTAGTAGTAGTCTGCTTCTTTCAGTCCTGAAGACTCTTGCAGTTCTAACTCAGGGCAATGTGCGTTACAGGAGCAGGGTGCAAGTGCTAATTACAGTGTGCATGCAAGGAAATTTAATTTCTAATGTGAACAGTAAGACTCGATCTAACGTTGCTAGACCTAGCCTAGAGTCTGTGTCTTGATTCTGCATATTGTTGTGGAGAACATTACGATGGGCAATTGTCAATATACGCATAGCCTAGGCCTAGACCTATTTTCAGAGTAATGCCAGTGGCAGTGTCAATTTTGGTCGGAAAAGGAGGGTGTCCTCAAAAGAGCTAATTACTAAATTAGATCTACGCACATGCAATAAATTAATGCAAAACTTGATTTTGAAATTGACTGCTCAATCCAATTTTTTACGTGTCACATTGCATAGGTGGGGTGAATATGTTGAGAATTAAACAATACATACATGAACGTAGGCTAGGCGCCTACACGTTGAACACACACGATCAAAATAATTATAGCGCTGCACGTAATACAGGGTTGGAAAAAAGTTTGGAATATTTTTATTCCAAGAATTATTTCTTGTCTTAAACATATCCCTCGTCATTTTAAGTTCTTCTTTGAGGTTCAAATAAACGATATGTGTCCCTTTTTAACTTTAAAAGCACAACATTAAAAATCAGGCTTATCACACACTGCAGAGGTCCACTTGGAATTCGGAAGCGTATATTTGCTGTTTTTGCAAATGTCTAACAAAAAAGTTAAATAATCAGATACAGTTTAATTGCTATACCGAAGTCCTCAAAGTGACTACAAACTGCACATAGCTTTTTCAAAATTCCACGTGAAGTACAGAAATGTATAACAAGATGTTCAAACACAAATAGAGCAAATCTGACAACATGTGGTTCATTGGTCAGCCATTGTAACATGTTTAACAATATTACGTGATCTTTGGTACAAGATGGAACAGTAGACTTCATTCAACACAGTTAATCCGATTTGGATGAATTATTCATCACAATATAGTAGAAACTAGCATTTAAAATCAGACATACTCATCGCCAAAAAAAATATTCCAAACTTTTTTCCAACCCTGTATGCGTACGTACGTATAGGCCAGGGACTTTTTTTCCCCCACCGACCGTGCTTTCATGAAGACCAATCGGAACCGTTTCCCGACCCTGCGTCATGAATATTCATGAAAAAAATGCGAAATCTGCCTAGGCTTGGTTACAAAAAAAAAAGACGCTCCCGGGCCCTAAGGCGGGCCCTGGGCCTGGACCCCGGCCAGAAGGGACTTCGGGCTTCGCGCTCGTCATGTGCGCTTTGCGCACTTTATGTCCCCCCTCCCCCCACAAATAAATATTACTCTTTTTGGTCCTCAAAGGTTGGCAGGTATGGTGGTGGTGGTGATGATGATGATGAAGAATGTTGCTATTGGATTCAGCTAGTGCCATTGTTACATGAATGTTATGCTAGCAATCAATATCCTTTTCCTCAAAAAAGTTCAAATTTTATTCATTCATTCATTATTACAATTTTGCTTAGTTCATGCACTCAACTTTGCAAGACTTAAATAAGTGGCCCTTTTGAGCCTATAACAGGCAAGCATAGCTTTTACTTTAGGATCCATTATCTTTCATCCTTTACCTCAGTCTTTGAAGTATTTTGCAAGCGAGCGAAATTGATTTGAGATTTTGACTCGGCCCAATTTGAAATATTTTGTATTTACACAAAATTACCATTGTATTATTATCTTCGTTCTGTAATTAATAATATAAAATCTGTAATATGAAAATAGACTGAAACTGAATAGTCCTTATGTTTCCTATGTCTTTCTTTGCAGATCATTGGTGAGGAGTGGTTGAAGGCTACCACACTGAGAGGACTGGGACTGACTGGAGGAAGGGCAATCATCAGGTAAACTGTGTATATAATACAAGTGATAACTGGGGGGATGTTTCATAAAGCTGTTCGTAAGTTACGCACAACTTTACGCACGACTAGTGATCAGTTCTTGTGCTAAATGATTGAGAATCTGATTAGTATAGCACCCAAGAACATGTTCCAGTCGTTCGTAAAGTCATTTGTAACTTTACGAAAGGCTTTATGAAACACCCCCCTGGATGCATTTTGTGAGATACTAATTCTAGATCATTGATGTTGTGATAGACTGTAAAAGTGAGAAATGTTTAGAGAACTACTTTAGTTAGGTTTGTGAAAAGATCAAAGAACTTGTACTTAATTGTAATTTAATGCACAAGAACAAGTAAAAATCATATATGACATGAATTTTACAGGAAAATCATAGATTACTTTCTTTCTAAACTCCTAGATCTGGAAGGAATTGACTTTTTAAAGGACTTTTTAAGAATATGAAATTCATGTATTTTATTGAAAAGTCTGTACAGTTGATTTGCATAGTGCTGTGAAGAAATGAATGTTACAGAGCCAATTGTGCTTTGGTGGTGAAACAAAAGTACATTTTCCTGTTTGATATCCCAGGTTACTGCACAGAGAAGTGGAGCTTCCCCCTCCTCCAAAACAAATCCAGCCAAAGACCAGGCCAGACATCACAGCTGCATCAACTCCTACCCCTGCTTCCCCTTCAAATCAAATGGCTTCTCCCAATGTAACACATTGCTCTGCAACATTAGGTCAATCAATTGATGCGCAAAGGGGTGCTTCCGCAGTAAACTTAGTACCAGCACCTCCAGTTACAGAGACTGAAAATACACCTCCCGCCAATGAACTTACCCAAGTAGCAGGTTCTAGTGATACAGCTATGGACTGTACTACTTCTGATAATAGGGTTGAATCTGCCATGGAAGTAGATACAGTTGAAATCAAATCAGAAAAGGGTACCACTGATTCCCAATCCCAAGAAGGCCAGCAAAGTGGAAGCAGTAGCTCACTCTCTGAGGAAAGGACTAAAGTTGCAGAAAAAAGTGTTCGGCCAAAAGAATCACCAAGACCTTCTACAAGCAAGGGAGAAGAAGAAATCTCAAAGGACGAGAAAGCAGAGAAAGTTGTGAATGACATTGAAAAGAATGAAGGACTAAGTCTTGATGAGTATGCGAGAAGAAGGATACAGAACTTGCTGGAAAAGGAGGAAGAGGTGAGAGATATTCAAACATTTTTTATATATTAAAGGGGAAAGTCAGGATTGCGTAATCACCATTCACCCGTACACAAATTTTGTCCGTCGGACTGCTGGGATTACATTTCGGATCGGACCACACGAAGCGGACCAAATCTCGTACGAGAGCTCGAGCTCAGGCGGAGCGTGCATGTTGCGCGGCGACTAGCCTGTGCGAAGTTTGCGGCCCGCGGGGCAACGGCATGATCAGGTAACGATTTGTAGGCCTCTTGGTGTGACACAAGTTCTATTAAAGGAAAATCCAACCCTAATGGCAAGTTGCTCTGAATGAAAGAGGAAAAATCAAGAAGCAGACTGGTGAAAGTTTGAACGAAATCGGACAAACAATAAGAAAGTTATGAATTTTTGAAACTTGTAATCACTATACATATGGGGATTTCAAATTGGCCGAGTAGGTAATATCACTGTGATGTAGTTGCGGACAACTCCCCCAATCGCTCCAACACACAAAATGACTAAAATGTCATTTTTTCAAAATGTATTACTCAGTAGGATTTTTTTCTTTCATGAGGACCTATAACAATATGCGATCTCCAATATATTTTGAGTACTGCTCCCGAGGGTATAGGCGCTTCGGAGAAAACCGCAAATTAATGATATTTTTGTGTATGACAAACGGGAGAGTTGTCCACAAGTATGTCACAATCGACTCACCAAATTGCCAATTTGAGATTCGCATAGATGTAGTGATCTCATTTTTCAAACATTTATAACTTTCTTATTCCTTGTCCGATTTCTCTCAAACTTTCACGATCGTGTTTTTCTTATTTTTCTGCTTTCACACAAATCAACTTATCACCAAGGTTGGATTGCCCTTTAAATAACTAGATGTCTAGGGCCACTAATAAAGACTTCCAATAGTACTTCTACTATTACTAGTAGCTAGTACCCCTAATACATCCAACTCCACTTCTACGCTACTACCTCTAATACATCCAACTCCACTTCTAGGCTACTACCTCTATTCCAACTGCTTTATATCACTTATTCGTACAACCAGAATCGTCACTGTTATTCCGAATCTTAGAGCTACGTATAATCAGAAAATTAGCAACTCCACATACAACTTTGATAATATCCTTTTCAGATGGTTCAATCAATGGAGGCAGCCTTGATGGAGTCTATGGCCCAGCAATCACAAGGAGTCGCGAAGCGTCAGCCTCGTAGGACAGAACCCAGAGCACCTGTGCATCCATTCGCTGACTTTAAGGTGAAGATTGTAAATGCTTCCAAAATTGAAGTGGTATTGGTATCGATGTATGCATATTAAATCAGCTAGAAATTCCTACTCGGATGTTTCCATTTTTGGACAGAAATGTGTGTTTTTTTAACCCTTACTGTGCTGGGCTATTTCAAGCTTCTCTCTGACACAAATCCAACATTCTAATTATGGAAATCTCTATTTTGTCATTTAATATTATAAATTATATTCTTACCTATACATTTTCATTGATAATCAAGTAAAGATAGGCCTTGGAGATAATATTTTAATGCTCTTTCCAAACCTTAAACACATCATTACATAAGAAAAAATTTGAAAGTGATTTCAATTCTTATGTATTCTATTGTTTTACGAATTTCTTTTGTATTTCTTTTTTCTTTCAACTCTAAATTTTGTATTGTTTTTTTTAAGTTTTTTAAGTCTGCTGTTTCAGAGTGTTATATGAACCAATGTTCAATTAGAATAGATGATATTTACAGCTTAAAGAAGAAATATAGGTGATGAAGGAGTAACATGAGGAAGCGCAGTTTCCCATTCGTTTTGTACACAAAACCCAAAAATTCTGTTTTCGTGCTGACATGAGGTCACAAAAGGTCATGTGACTCTATAACGGTATGAGCAATTTTTGTAAACTTGGTGTCAAAAGATGCGTAAGATTTGAAAGAAAAAGTCAGAAAGTGGCGTGGCATGAAATGCAGTGGTTTGAAATGCACGGCAAAATTTGTCTAGGAAGCAAGGCCCCCCCCCAGTATAGTAAGAGTTAAAGACATTCACGTGTTTGAGTCTGTTACGTGTACTGTATCTAGATATTTGTGAATTCTTCAAGTAAGAATCATGAAATCGCAGTGTGTATTGTACTCTGAATAGATGTTCTTATTTCATAACTTTACTTTTCCATATAATTAGTTTCCAGAGACAAAGCTGACAGATGCTACAGATGAGGGAAAAGGCAAAGAGAAACAAGATCGTAGTGCTATGGTAAATGTTCTGAATATTTACTACTTATGATAGTCTTAATGAAACAGGTTTTGTATAGTCCATGTTTACAATAAATTGTATTTTGTTAAAGAACGCCATTTCTAAAGCTCCATACATATTTTATACCTATGTATGTTATGTTTTTGCTGTTATTTGTATTTACATGTATGCACCTTAAAGTTGTATTCACAGGCCTTTGAGAAATTTACACCTGTTCATTTGCATAATTTAAGGTAATAAGTATTTTCTTGTGAGTCCATCAATAATCTCCTTTATTTGCCTTGTTTGTTGCATCTTTTGCAAGAGGGACGGGGTTGAGGTTTGTGATGTTAATTGTAGAGAAATCAGCTTTTTCTTAAGGCAATTTGTGTAATATTGCTGTTGAAAAGGGGCTCTTTTTCTTCTTTTCACAGCCCTGTGAAAGGAATCAACTAGTGTTTTCTCCAGATCAGGACCCCTTTACAATGCATGGTCCTAGCGATGTTCCAGATGAATTCTTTGATCTTACAGTGGATGATGTGAGGCGGATGTTGTCTGATCTTAGACACCAAAGGTAGGTAAATGAAAAATGAAGCTATAGTGCGTCAGGAACTGTGACTAAAGCTGTGATAATTAATGATGAAAATGGGCATATGTTGCATAACATGTTTTCCAGTATTAAACGCTTACCAGTTACACATTCAAAACCACCAATCTTTTGCCAGAGGTGCATGGCAAAGTGGCAAACCTATTAAGATTTCTACATCTGCCTATGATTTTAAATTTTAGCTGCATTAATGGTAATAATAATAATAATATTGGATATTTATATAGCGCTCATATCCACCATACATGGTGCTCAAGGCGCTATTACGATATTAATGGTGTAATGTGGTCACATATAGTGTTTTATTGTATTTGGCTATAGCAGCTGTTTAGTTGCCTTCAAGAGCAGGTCACTTGTAATTTTGAGTCTCGCTGAGAAAGATTTATGTACAACCTTTAGTACCCGAGTTGAGCTAAGTTTAATGTTTGGACAGTGACAATGAAGTGGCATCCTTCCCTTGACGGTTTCCCTTTATTAATTCATAATTGATAATATTTTAAAGCTCACATATATCTCCCTTTGTGAAATGACTTTTGTGCATTGTCCTTTCCATGTACAGTGTCGATTCTGAGAAGAATCTAGAAACCAAGGCTATGAGAGATGCCAAGGATAAGATGAAGATGAGAAAATATGAGAAGGTAACATTCATGCACTTACTACTTTTTGAAATACTATTTGTAAAATGATGGTATTTTCCTAATGTAAGCGTTTTATGAGTGTGGCATATTGTTTTTTATTCTCAGCAATTCAGACATTTGACTGCCAGTTTGATTGAATTTGTACTGTTATTTTTTTATCTGAATAAACCATTCAGTTGAAATATTCACTGAAAATACGGCTGTCTGTTAGAGTGGGTAACATAGCCATTGCCCTGTCCTCCCATTTTAAGTAGTGGGTTGGTTTGTGGTTGTCCAGTGACATCACAATACTCATTCATCGTTATGCTGTGGGTTGTGTTATTGGATACTTACAGTAAACATCAATCATTCTTTAGTACTATTTTGATTTTTAAAAAGAAATGAAAAGTATACATGAAATTGCCAGAATTGCCGACACCTGTTAGGAATGCTCCCCAGGGAGTAAAGATAATACAACGGACAGTGCACGTACTTATTATGAAGCCAAACACAGAGCTGCCAACCATTCCGTTTTTGACAGAATTATTACCACTTTTTAACCAATATTACGGCATTCCGTTTTTTCTTCATGAAATACGTTTTTTGGTTTTTTTAAGTGTTTGCGTGTGTTCTGTGTACTAGTATACAGTGTTGTCTATGACTTCCGGGTTTGAGCTATCGATACACGTAATGTTACAGTCCCACCGACGAAACCGACCCCAAACTGACCGAGGGTACGTACATGTACAGTATATCATTGAAATAACGCAAGTTTCGATCGCTCTTCCGTCGTGTGACTGGGTCGTGTGACTGCGAAAACATGTTTTATTCGCAGCACCGATCAGCACCGATCTCTATATGTGGGACAATGTATTACCGCTTGCTGAACTGCGCACGGGCTTTGACACGATCGTGGATTTAACAGAATTATTTCGCGAAACTGGAGAGGATTTGATCAAAATTAGTGGAAAACGGTCACAGAAGTTTAAAGAGGAGTACAAACAACGATTTCCTGTCATGAAGCCAAGCACAAAAGGCGTTGAATTTGCATTTTGCATGTGTAAGTTCTCATTTATAATATTAGATTTTCAGCAAAAAAAAAAAGAAAAAAAATGAAATCCAAAATCTAAAGCATTTTTATCAAAACCAGTACGGTGTAGCAGGTCATGCAATATTCCTGACACTTGTATAATTTTCCTTCTAGTTCTATTACATGTACATGTATATGTTTTTGAAACTTTCTAGTTCTATTACATGTACATTTATGTTTTTGAAAATCAACCTTGGACTCTGTCTCTGGAGTGCTCTCATAGTGTACTATGATAGTGCTATTTTCTCAGTTTTAAGGGGACGTTGCCCCCTTGAGACTCCCATCAGGGCGCTGCCCCTGAACCCCCCCCCCCCGGGGGGGGGGGGGGCCTTGGCGGTCCCCTGGACCCCCGGCCATATTTGTCCCTCTTTTTCGATTTCAAATGTTGGCAAGTAGTGAAGTATGAATATGATCCAAGTAATGCGTGACTGTGAGCACACATCAAACTCAAAGGGAAAAATGTGACAAGACATTTCAGCATAAGAAATCAGCATTTCTGCAATGGAAGTATGTCGCGCAAGGTTTTAAGTTTTGTATGAAGGTATTCCTTTTTTTTGCTGTAAATTCCTTTTTTTGGCCATCATGATTCCTTTTTTTGGTTGCACAAGGTTGGCAGCTCTGCAAACAGCTACGGTGACGATAATGTGAACAGCATTGTCATTAACCCTTCCAGGTCAAGAATTATTTAAGGGCTAAATTGATCACAATTTGTTCTTGAAATAGTTCTACATAGTTCTAATGAGGTGTAATCTCTTTGAAAACAATATGCATGGTTGGGAATTCCGACGAAAAAAAAATTGCCAATTTGATAAAAAACTATGATTTTGAACCTCTCAATGTGTTGCCAATTAAACGATTATAATGCATATTCTCATTTCTTAAATTCCTGACATCAAACACAATATGGTTGTGCAACAAAAATGGACATAGTGTGTGCAGACATCTTTCTACTCACCCATCACATCTTATAAACAGTTGCGATTATTGCAACTTAATTTGCGATTGATATCCATCGCAACTATATACATAAGAGATAGGAGACTGTAACTTTGCGATTGATTCGGATCAATCGCAATCTCTTTATAAGACGGGGCTCTGGTATATATTTAGAGCTCTGAATCAAAAGTTATCGAGCCAAACCACAACATGTGGTCAATTGTCTCAAAAGGGATAATGCATGATTATTACAATTTGTACTACTTTTTCTTGCTGTATTTTCAAGGTCGTTGTAAGGGTCCACTTCCCAGACCGGGTCATTCTCCAAGGGTTCTTCAGGCCTCAAGAGGCAGGTAAGATATGGTCATTCCATCAGAAGGGTCATCAGAATTGACCAAAGACCGATGATTAGCAGTTTGTGGTCATCAAGCTTGTGTGGATTTTTAAAAAGTTGTATCATTTGTGTTAAATTGAAATTGAAAGGAATAAACACTTATTGTGCGCAGATGTCGCTTTTTTAAGTCCGAAGGCTGCTTAGTTAGTGCAGAAATTAACCTATGACTTGTCCTAATTTAGATTGTTATAACAATTAACGTACAGTCACTGACATAAAAGATAACAGTTGTCTCTTCTTTAGCCTGATTTCAGAAGAAGAGAATTTCTGTATTCTCCATCAGCCACTGTATTTTTCTTACTCATTTTTCTCGTTTATTATTTCCTCTAGTTGAAGCTGTGAAGGACTTTGTGCGATCAAATTTGGCTGATAAAGAACAACAGTTTTATCTTTGTAAGTATGAGGAATAAGAAAGTTCAACTTATCAGTTATATAAATGCATTAGAATACATGTTTCATTTCCGGCAGTGTGTTCTTGTTAAAAGCATTCACATGTGTTGTAACATTGAACATTTTTAGGTTTCTCTGCAGATATGTTACATCTTTGACAGAAATTTAATTCATTTTAACCTGCTGACTACTGCATTTTCTAATTCCCATAGGTTTAACCCTAACTGCACTTGGGGGGGGGGGGGCCTGGGAGACCCCCCCCTCCATATTTTTGGTGATTGCATCACGACCGCTGGCAATTTCGGATTCTCGCTTCCTGACTTTTTTCCCTGAAGTCTTGCGCACGTTTTTATACCACATTTGTCCATATCAGACATACCGAAGGGGTGTTATATGCTAATTAGTATGCGCATGTCATTAAAATTGCTAATCGCTCCATATATTTGTGTACAGTTACATGCTGTCAATAGACAATGGCTTGCATTTCTTTATGAATTAATTAGCTAATTATTCACAAAATTTGCATAATTCATTAAAATTAATCACACCATCAGATTCAGCATGTGAAGATCTATCGACATGCAAATTTTCAAGTCCATTGGACATTGCGTTTCCGAGATCAATGTGGGGGGGGCCTCCCAGGCCCCCCCCCCAGTATTTTCATGGAGCAAAATAGCCCAGTTCAGTAAGGGTTAATACAGGGACCACCCGGCTCCTATGGGCAATGTGTTATTGTGAAGGCTACAAGCAATATATATATTTTACAAATCTTATTGTTTAATGTTGATTCAAAGTAAGCCTCACTCTATTCATACATGTCTCAGTGTATATTTGCTAGTCTCAATATTAACACATTTTTAATGCTGTTGGGCAAGCACTTACGTAGTACAATGTTTTATTTTTGCATTATGGTTTATTGTTGATTCATCATTTTTTCCATTTTTATTCTCAGACACAACACCACCAAAGACTATCTTGAAAGATATGAACCAGACTCTGTTCAAGGTAAGCTTAAATTACAACTGAAGCTTTTCAGTATTTTGAAGAGTGAGGGAACTAGAGTTTTTTTTAATTGAAATAAAAATTAACGTCAGCACATCAGGGGTGCTTCAAAATTTAGTGTGGCGATGTTATATCATCCAATATTTTCAGAATTATAACTACAAAACATATTAAACAAAAGGTCTAACATATCTCTGCACATTTGCAAGAACTGTAGGGTAAGACAGAAATATTTGAATGCCCAGTCAGTCAGATTGCACCGTCAGAGATCTTTTGTTTGCTTATTGAGAAACATACTTTTTCTCAGGTGTCACCTGTCTTCAAATTTTTTAGATCAAAAATAAATTTATTTCCATCTCATATAAATCAAATTCATATGAAATTAATGGGTTTTTTTTTTTTATATTTATATATTTTATTGGATCATCAGAATCATAAATTTACAGACAATTGTTACAGTGATTGAAAAATTAAAAACATCGAATAAAAAGAAAAAAGCAAACAAATCAAAGGGGAAAAAAAGGGGAAAAAAAGAAGGGTAACACATCAGAACATATGTATACTCCACTGACCCAGTAAGCTGTCGAGAGGAACAAGGTAAAAGCCTGAAGAAACCCCTTTCTTAAAAAACAGAATAACCAAGCGGACGGAGCAGCCAGGAGCCCCATCCAGCCCAGGCACCTCCAATCAGGGACAGACTCCATGTAAACAATATGTGTAGTACGGAATCTCTTTATACCAACTTTGATGAGAAAACGGCAATAACCAAAGTTGAAAATATAAAATTAATGTTTACAATGGTTTGTCTTTTGTGTTTTACAGGCAAAACTGTTCCCAGCTGCTGTAGTATACTTCGGTTCCCCAGTCCCAAGAGGTAAGATGGCAGCACAAAAGTTTCCTGCATGCAACTGAGAAGTGTGAACTTTTGAATACATGCACATGTACATAGTGAAATAGGAATTTAGATTGAATCTTAATGACAGTGAGAAGTGGCAGCTGGCTCATTGGCAGAGCTGCAGTCATCTTGGAACTGGGAGTTCCTGGGTTCGAAACCAAATCAATAGTATTAGTACCCATTGTTAAAGGCAGTAATCCTCATTAATTAATCTCCTCTAATAGAAATTAGACCTGTAAGTCTCATTGTGCTTTGCATTCAAGCATAATATATGTGCTTCCTTAGCAGTAATGTTAAAACAGCATCGACATGACCCTCTGCAATACTTACACATTGAAACCGTAAATCAAATGTTATGATCAAAACTTAATCTCTCTGATCTTTCTTCAGATCATTACCTCCACGATGAGGCTCTAGGTGACTTGGCCTCTCTCCTGCAAGCTGAGAGTATTGTAGCCAAGAAGTAAGTATTGATTCTATGTACGTGGGCAAGGCCAAGATAACAAATTCAATCAAGAGAATATGGGGAGCGTTTTGTCAGTGAATTTTACTGACAAATTTGCTCTCAGCCAATCGCATGTAAGGATTTCAGTAGCTTATAACAGTTATCAGTAAAAATCACTGACAAACGCTTGATGAAATGAAATGCTCCCATGATCTACAACGTAATAAGCCAGTTTCCTAATAAGTACATGACACAAATGACCCTGCATTGACCGCTATTTGTATTTGTTATGGTGGATGGGCTACTTGTTTAGCAACTAAAATCATACTGGTGTGCACCACATGGTGCTTACAAATTGACAGAGTATAAAGGCCAATTGTACTCTGTACACATGACCTTTTTCTGCACATATGCGCAAATGGCAATTATGAACTGGCTTATTGTATGAAGTTGATAGCTATAGTACATCCTGGACATGCCTTAACCCTTTCAGGACAGGACTTATTTAAGGGGTAAATTGATCACATTTTGCTCTTCAAATTGGCAACATTGATATTGTTCTTTTAGTGCTACATGGTTCTAATAAGGTGTAATGTCTTTGAAATAAACATGGTTAGAAAGTTTGTGTCGAAAATTTGAAAAAATTGCCAATTTTAATAAAAAACAATTTTTAACCTCTCAATGTGTTGCCAATTTAAGGATTTTAAAGCTTATTCTTGTTTTCAAAATTCTTGGCACCAAACGCAATATGATCATGCAACAAAAATGGACATAGTGTGTGCAGTAATTTTTGCTCCTTCTACTCATGCATCTGGTATATTTTTTAGAGCTCTGAATCAACAGTTATTGAGCCAAACCACAAAATGTGGTCAATTGTCTTGAAAGGGTGAAACATCCACGTAAATGATATGAAGTTTTATTATTCCACCATCCTCTGTTACATATGGAACATAACTTATATTCATCTTGGACTCACAAACATGTCAACATTTTGCAGACACTGAAAAAATTGACAGAGAAAAAGGCAGATTTACTCCCCTCAACTTTTTCCTGTTCCCTGCACACATGGTGCAGCTATGAAACTTGTCATCAAACAAGAGAGAAAGGAACTGAGATCTGTAATTTAATGCTATGAAGAAAGGGCTGGTCACCACTAAAAATAACAATAACAAGATTTTCAATTAAAGGTACATCCTATGTTGTGTGTACATGTGAGTATGCTTGTGTATGTTAATAGTAGGGCAGCTTTAGGTGTACCTTTAATTGAAAATTTTGTTATAGTTATTATCGGTGAGGTCTGACCCGCAGTTAAAACATAGCATAAGTATTACATATAATTCTCTCTCTCTGCAAATTTCTTCAGGTTTCATAGAATGGATTTGTTCAATAAAAACTCATATTTCAAACTTAAATTTCAAGAATATAAATTGAGATAGAAAACAGAAGAGATATTCTGAAATCGTTCCTTGCAGATTACTCATCTGTCTTTTCAGAACAGATGCCAAAAATCCTGTAAAAAAAATCAGATTTTCCCCTTAGTACTTTAAACCTCATTATCTCCTTAGTATTTTGTTTCTTTTACAGCTCTTTCATTTGTATGTCTCAAGAACGCGCTAAAAACTACTTTCGAAAAATAAACTCAAGACTATTTCAATATCCCAGTCTTTCACCTTTAGAAATGTGCGAACATTACAATGGTGTATTACATGATCCGAACCCGATTATGGGCAGTACAATAGGCCTTTGAAATTGCCCTTAGATAATTTTTCGAAAGTACATGTAGTTCTTATTTATTTATAGTTGAATTGCATTAAAAAATTGATGATCTTATTGATGTCTTATTTCTTGTTTGGTACACAGTATGAACACAGGCATTGCTAGATCAATATCATCAGAAAATTCACCCAACGCTTCAACATCCAGTTCGGCTGCATCATCAGCATTAGAAGACAGACCATCGACCTCAGGTGACCTTGCTTCAGGTCAGGGGTCAACAACCTCCCAGCAGAAGAGGCAGGCGTCGCCATCAAACTCTGCCATGGGCTCCACCAAAGTACCCAAATGGTTCAAGATCGGTGAGTAAATTGTGTGCGTTTATTGGTGTGTATGATACAAAGCACTAGAGATAAAGCATAATACAGGCTTAGTGTACCGTAATTAAATCAGTACACCTTTGCTGTAGTTTAACCCATTCAATACCTATAAAGTCAGTCTATGTAAAAAAGATATTGGATATCTGTGTTCCTCACAGAGTTATGCTAATGAGCCTTCAGCATAGACTGATTTTGTAGTTATAATAGTTGTTATTGTGATATGTGACTGGCCCATAAGCCCTATGATAAGCAATAAAATTATTGAAAGTTCTGGATAATTGAGCGGTGGCAAGAGCTTTTTGAATCTTATGGGTGGATGCACATTTGAGACTCTGTTTTATTCATCTAATTTTTGTATTTGATCTAAGTACACTGTTTTTAAAGTCGACATCTGAATGTCAACTTCTTTATCGTTCTATTTTATGATTATCAATGTCATTACTGAACGTATATTTACATGACTAATTTTTGTAAGTGATTAAAGTGCACTCTTTGAAAATGTGCATCTATATGGCAACTTTCTTATAGTTCAATATTTTGATTATCAATGAACATTACTGAACATAAGGTTTACATACTAGGTAGAGGCACATTGGAGACTAGGTTTTATTACAACTCCTTTTGTAACTGATATGTTGTTGTTGTGAAAGTGGTCTCTGTCAGTGGTTAATACCACTTTCGTTGGGGGCCATTGGCATTGGTAGCTGTAATGTTACAGTGTTTACTATAGTATTCATTGAAACTTGATTTGCATCATTTCTTTTCATTATTTCTTGCTATTTTGAAAGACAAATGAGAGTAGAACATTGCCAAGAATCACTTTGTTTTGGAACACCTCAGCTTCAGTCCGTCTACAAATTCATTGCTGAATTTTGTTTGTGAGCAGAATGTGTGAGCAGAATGGCCCAGGAAATCATTAACAAACATGTTAATCATAATTTTGATTCATGTATATTGGATTTAAGATTTTTCCCCCCCTTTCTTTTCCTTCTTTTTCTTTGTAGGTAAAAAATGATGCTCTCTTTAATCCGTGTAATTAAGACCTTAAGTGCAACTCTACAGGGGTAACCGGAAGTAAGCAAGGATGAAGGTGATCATTGCAGCAATATTTGATGAGAGCTTTATTTGAGTATCAGTTGAATGTTGGAACATGAGATGACAGAAGAAATGTGATGCAGCTGCCAGCGGGTTAAACATACTTATGTGAGGAGAAATACTGTTTGAAATTGAAATTTAAAGATTTATCACATCGTTATGTTCTTCAGGAAGATATCTTATCTACATGGCCTCTTTCCTCTGGGCTGTATCAAGGGGCTTCTGGTAGGATGTGAATGTCATTGTGGTTGGATTAGCATGTGCGTTCCTCGAAATTGAAGATTGGCTCTGTTGCTCCCTATTGAGTGGAGAGTGTGCCCTTTAAAGGTGCTTCATCCCTTTTGAGGGGTAACCTCACTAGTCATATTAGGACCGCTATTCCTAAGGACCACCTTTTCATAAGGACCGCTATCCATAACGCGTGACTAAATGAATAGTAATTGTAATTTATCACATACTCACACAACTTCAAAATTTAGGGCTGCAAATGGAATGAAGTACCTTTGAATGAAGTGTGGCATTGTAATTGAATCTAATTGATACCATTTAAAGCATTTCAATTAGTGACTTGTCACTTGAAAAACATAATATCATAAGTATAATTAATATATTGTTGTCAGTGTCCTCATTACAATCTCAACTACTACAGTGGTGGATTGAAAAAGAGACAAAATGAGAATTACACGTACCTTCATATTATGCTTATTGGTTAATTGCATCACAGCATGAGTATAACATAAAAGAAGAAAATCTACAGAATAATTTAGAAGTACCAGACACTTATATGTATGTTACATTGTCACAAGACGTTTTTGTTCATTTTAATAAATATGCAACAGACTTACTAATGTTTTTTTTCTAATTGAGTTACTGACTCTATTTATTCTAGTTACATCCACTTTGAGTCAATCATTAATGACTTCTGTGGTGGTCAGTAGTGTGCAAGCTGAAATTCCTACCACATTGCACTCTTTCCTTAAGATACTGTAATACATATTCTTCTTCAAAAAGAAATATATAATTCGAGTATATTTAAACCATTTCATGTAATAATAAACCACCTGATGCAAGTATTAATAGAATTTATTGTAGCCTTGTAGTCTACTTGATTGATAACTTCTTTTTTTGGGGGGGTGGGGTGGGTGGAAGAGGGGAGGGGATAGTTTTAGGGATATATCCTTAAACTAATCATGCTCATATTTTATGATTAAAGATATTGTATAAGATATGCAATTATTGTACAATATTACATCAATTTGAAACCTGATAATGGCAAAAACAAAGTGAAATTGTTTGTTGTTCTATTCATGTGAGCTATCCAGAACGGATGTGAATGTTTAGAAAGGGAACTTCCCTTCATATCCTGTCTGTTAAGTAGTGGGACGTGATAGATGCTCCTATGAAATCTTAAGGGACAGTATTCATAAAATCAACTTTAGTCCAGGTTTAAGTGGGTAGATTTAGTCAACTAATTTATGAAGTGCCAAGTGTCAACTTCCTTTTCCCATTAAAATTATCATAAATCTGTAACTAACTGAACAAACAAAAATCCTGTCAACATGAAATCAATTTTCTCTCCATGACTGGATTTATTTTGCTTAAAATCGTTTTGTTACAGAATTACATTATTACAGTCATTTTTCCCAGAATCGAGTTGACACATAGCACTCCATAAACCAGTGGATCAAGATAAACCAGGGCCCTGTTTCATAAAACTTGTTATCAATAACAACTGCATCACATCTCTGACAAATCCATTCTCAGCCATTCAGATTCAAGGATTTCAGTAGCTTATAACAATTATTGTAACTTGTTATTGATAAAAAAGTTTTATGAAATGGGGCCCAGGACTAACTTAGTCTATCGTTATGAATACGATCCAAGGAGCTCATATTATATGCACAATACAATCAATTTAATTCCTGCTGCAAAATGTTTGATTGTTCCTTGAATATATCAGAAACATTAATCCTGGGCTAACATTTCAAGGCAAATGTTTATGATAAACGAGTGACAATCACTGCTACTCCTTTCGATTTGAAATGCAGGTACATGTATGTTATTATTTAAATGCTCATGAAGGCTTTTGAAATAGAAAGTTATCTGACAGTACATATAGTAAATGTAACTTGTTGAGTTAATGTTAATTTGACATCTTTACATCTCATTATTATTATGAATAAAGAGTAAAGAGATATTCTGCAATGTGATTGATCAAATTGAGATCTTAGTAGTATACAGGATATGTTTGAAATTTAAATGTTGATATCTGATATTCATAAAATTTAATAAATATAACTGTATATGGTTTGTCCTCTCTCATATATTCCCACTGCTCTCGTACAATCATACAGCTCTAGGAGATCATGATGTTAGATATGATAACTTGACAATAGTGCTGTTTAATGCATATGATGATGGTATTGTTGCTGATGATGATTTTGTGGTGGTGATCCTGTGGTTTTGATGGTGGTGGTAGTGGTGGTCATGATATCAATAATGGTTGCTACAATGGTGGTGATGGTAATGGTTCTCTTGAATTGGTCGATCTTATGGTGATGGTGATGGTAATGGTCAGTTTTGGTAGTGTTCATTATGGTGATAAATAAGTATTGATGGTGACTGCCATATATACAAGAATGATTTGACTGAGTGTAGATTTAAGAACGTGTACTGATTCTTCAAATTGACCCCCCCCCCCAAAAAAAAAAAAATAAATAAATAATAATAATAATGATAAAATACATAAATAAATACATAAATAAAGAATGAAATTAAATAAAAATAAAAAATAAATAAAATATATTTTATATTTTATAAAGAAATAAAAAGTTTAATCATGGACTCACATGAAATTTCATAGTATCAAATTCAATCACGAAAGTCCAGGGCTTTTATGTGTGCAACCCACCCTTCATCTAAGGTTCCTGTCTTGATGTGTTTTTTTTTCAATATCATCAATGTAATCGTTAACACATAAACTTCAGCAGGCTATGTCGTTTATCCTCATCAGTAACTATGTGATGGTTCATATGGATTTATCATGCTTAACGGATGTCAGATAAAGTGGACTTAAGTGTATGATATTCCAGTTGGAAGTGATTCTGTTACTGGTAGACTCTCTAAAATGCACTTTGCATGGACACACTGTTGCTAAATACACCTCAACATAGAAAGTGTGTCACATTCTTCCTCTGCCCCCCCCCCCCCAAAAAAAAAAAAAAAAAAAACGCCCACTGAAGTCTGTCTTTATCTTTCTCTATTTCTCTCTTTCTCTCTCTCTCTCTCTTTCTCTCTTTGCCCATCTCTCTGTCCCCATCTCTCTCTCTCTGTATACTAGTATATGTCTCTCTCCCTTTCCTTTTCCCTCACTAGCCTTATATATTTTGATTTGCTCCTCTCTCTTTCTCAAACTTTCACTTTCTCTCTTTGTCTGGCTTTGTATCTGTTGATCTGTCCCCCCCCCCCCCCTCTCTCTCTATCTCTTTCTTTCTTTCCCCCTTTCTACTCTCTTTCTACTTCACATACAGTATGCACACACACCCGGGCATGCGTGATCCTTTTTGTTTGACTTCCTTTACTAATGTTTTCTCCATTCCTCCCTTACATCCCCTCCATTCTTCTTCTTCTTCTTCTCTTTCTTCTTTCTTCTCCTTTTCTCTTTCTCTTTCTTAATCTTTCTTCTCCTCCTCCTCCTCCTCCTTCTTCTTCTTCTTCTTCTTCTTTTTCTTCTCCTCCTTCTTCTACTTCTTCTTCTTCTTCTTCTGCTTCTCCTCTTTCTTCTCCTCCTCTGTCTTCTTCTCATCCCCATTATCCTCCCCTAGCTTGTTCTCCAACCGTTTCCTCATGATAGCTTTTCCTATAATATCCTATCTCGAGTTTGATCCATTGGCTGTTCGAGTGCTTGGCGAGTTGACAAGTCACACACCTTATTGATAGAGACAGTTTCAAATATCACTCTTCAGATATTCGATAACCGTTTTGTTTGTGAGCTGGTGATCCTCGAGATTTCGAATGCGAAATCGTATCCCACCCTTGTTTCAGATCGTATGGTCAACATGTATATCCATGTCAGCGTATTATATCATGTCCGAGTAGACAACTGGTACAGCTGAAGTAGGGACGGACAGACCCACGGATACTTTTGAACTGGTACACTGGATCATGAGGTAGAGGAATAGTGATTAGGGTTATTCCAGTTTCATCGAAGTCTAAGCCGCAATGGAATTTGCTCTTTATTAAACATTATTCCTCGAGAGCTTTCTTTAGGGACGTTTCCACCATCTAGCAGATTAATGAAGGCAGCAGTTTGTAGTTATACATGTACGTATCTTGTGTCATTTTAAAGGTCTAAGCAAATTTATTTGTGAAAAACTTTTCAACGTCGGGGTAGTCATGGCGTCGGATTCGTCAACGGTATCGTCCACGTGTGGTGCGAATCTCTCTGTCTCCGACTGCCACACCATTGCGACCTTCGACACCGTCCTCTCACCCATCTTACTAGGTCTCATCGTCGTGGGCGTACTGGCCAACGCGATCATGCTTTTTGTGATCATCGCCCACCGAGATATGCACACCTTCCCGAATCTTTTCGTGGCCAACCTCTGCATGACTCATTTTCTATACCTCACTGTCCTGGCCGTCACCGATGTCGTGTATTATTTGAAGTTGGCGATGGGGATTCCAGCGATAAGTGTGCTTTCTTCATCGATATACCTTTATATCTCTTTGGTAAGTTGTATGATGTCATTCATGGCATTGCTCTGACGGATAATATCTTTGGTTATTTCAAGATGGCATGAACTTGGGGGGGGGGGGGAACTAACCCTCCCTCCTTCCACATCTCTTTTGACGTCATGCCCCAGTTGAACGAAATGATTTGTATGTGAATAACTGATACATTTCATAGAATTAATTTTACATTTCATACAGATTTTGACTCAAAAGGAAATTATGCAATTCAATTTGTACGTTTTTTTCTATGTTTTGTTCTGTGTAAACGGTTGTTTATTTGATAAGGATATAATGTCAAGATTGGTGTCGTTTTCCATTTTGTTGGCAAGATTGGACTTTATGGGAAATGTTGGGAAGTTGGAATCCCGGGAAGTGGTGATACCTTTCTTTCAGTTCTTTCAATTTGTTTTTGTCAACAAATTCACTGGAATCCGCGGCATTTAATATTTTGAAATTATTTCAGCAAAGTTGAAGTTCTTAAACAAGGACTTAATTTTCGAGGGTGTTCATTATTTCGCAAACTTGGTCAGATATTCCCTTGTCAACACGTTGTAGCGTAAGGCGTATCCAGAACAGATAGAGCCAGCATACGCCCCTCCTTTTTTGCCCTTTGTTATGCGGCCCTGGCCTCCATGTTTATTTCGCTCCCCCCCCCCCCCTCGGAAATATACTTTGCCTTGTGGCTATCACCTTCTATAAACACCCCTATCAACTAAATTGAGCTCTATAATTCTCATCCTCGCCACATTTAGGTAATCACCAATAATACATGCGCCATGCTGACAGCCTTATCGATAGAGCGATACATTAAGATCATCGTTGACCCCAAGAAGTCTGCAAAGTTCCAGAGAACGAGGGTCGCTGTCATATCATGCATTGTCGTCTGGATCGGTAAGATCACTAAGATGATTAACTTAAAATTAAATCCATACCATAGAGAATACATGATAATCATCAAAACATGCGTTCAACATGCGTAATATACATGTACATGTATTGATTAATCAACTTTTTATTTTTTAATATTTTTTTTCACAGTGGTCACTTTGGTCTCACCTGCATGCACACAAAATATTAGATGAACGGCGGGGGGGGGGGGGGTGTAACGCTATATTCACGGGCGTATCCAGGATTTCCCAATAGGGGCGCCAGGCATTATTGATCGCCGTCCTGGTGAGGGGTCTAAGGGGAGGGGGTGCCCCCTCCCCTTTGGAAAATTTTTGCTTCTGAAGAAGGGCTGAGATGCAAAATAATCCTATATGTGACCAATTTTGAGGCCTATTTAATGAACAACTTTTTTTTTTTGGCTAGTTTTATTTTTACGACGGCCAATAGGGGGCGCGCGCCTGTTGCGCTACCCCCTGGATACGCCACTGATATTGACACAGTACCTATTGATTTATGTATCCAGCACAGTGGCGGATCCAGGCAGGGATGCCAGGGCGCCCCCTTTACTTTTCCTGTTTTATGATTGATTTATTTTTTTACTCTTCGGATCACCATAAATATAGCGCGGGCTCCCTGCACCCTCCCTGTTACATACAGTGCAGTATTCGTCCAAATAATTGAAAAGCAGTCCGGGCATCGAACTATATCTTTCCACCTAAACGGATGCTACGAGCTGTTATATTTCTCTCAAATTTGCTATAAAACGTCAGAGCTTTC
This sequence comes from Heliocidaris erythrogramma, assembly GCA_025617745.1. Lineage (NCBI taxonomy): Eukaryota > Metazoa > Echinodermata > Echinoidea > Camarodonta > Echinometridae > Heliocidaris > Heliocidaris erythrogramma. The sequence goes on from CM046857.1 coordinate 7,539,257, forward strand.
GCGCTTCGCGTGGGAGGGGAACCACCCCCCCCCCCCCCCCCGGGGAGCACACTATTCGTGCTTACAAACGCCCCCGCCCCTAAAATGAAATCCTGGCTACGCGGTTGGTCCAGTGACCAGTTCTGTGCCTCCTTAGTCTACTCCGGTGACGTAACGAGCTAATTGGTGTGGTAATAAAATTTGGCGTTTTCCCATATTTTCATGAACTTTATAAGTAGCAAAGAGCTACGTATTGCCAATCATGAATAAAAAATAATTTAATTTATCTGACTGGAAAAGTCTCAAAATGAGGCATTTTGGTCTGGTAGTTATAATATTTACCACATCACACTATCATTTTTTCAGTCGATATTGTCAATTAAGTCTTTGTGAAATAGGCCTCGGGTTTATTAACTATTATCATTCAATATCAATAAATGTGCTTCAATTTGACTGACTGCATCGTTCAAGGTGAATATCTTTATGAAATGACGTCGACCGTATTTTTAATATTAAGAATTAATCAACTTTAAAGATATTTAATTTCCCTTACCGTAAACAGCCCATTCCCGCTATGTCATTCATTTACAGACAATAGTTAAGTTAGTGCTCTTAAAATGCGACTTCCGCACATGATTTTTTTATAAAGTCCTTACAGTGGGAGGGGGACACCCTCCCCCGCTCCCTCGCCGCTGGTGCCCCCTATTTCAAATTCCTGGATCCGCCACTGTCCAGCATAACTCTGAAATACAAAATAGAACTACAGAACTGCCTTTTCCCATCCTTGATGACTGGAATGTCAAGATGTTTCATGCATAAGCCTAGTAAAGTCTAGCACGTCAGTAAAATGAATTAATGTCCCCTACGAAAGGATGTTAATAGACGACAAATTTAGCGCTCATTAATCATGCTGTCTACTCTTTTTTACCACACAGTTTCACTTATCATCTGCGCTCCCGTCTTCTATGGCAACTACTCCGACTCTGAGAGTGCTTACTCCGATCCCCAGTACCGAGTCGCCGTCATCATCTCATTCGTCTTCTCTTACATCGCCCCTCTCATTATCATCACCGTCATCTACTTCCTCATCAGGCACAAGCTTCGAAAACGCGGCTCCTCGATCAAGATCAAGAACCGCGACGTGTCGTCAAGGGGTTCGACAACATCCACCGCGGAGGATGATCACAACCACGAGCTCAGGATCTTGAAGACGATTTGTTTCATCGTCATCATCTTCACTCTCAACTTCGGATGTCTTTACATCACTAGCATTGTTTTGATGATACTTCCTCTAGATGAGGTTTGTGAAGCATCATTCTGTTTGACAACGTACCGAATTGGGCATTTTAAATTTAAATTTGTGTTAATGTTCGAAGCAACTTAAAATTTTGTAGACATCTATAATTTCTCAAAGCAAGGAAATATTAAAATTGACAAAATCGATGACAATGTAATTTTCATTGACTTTTTTGTAGGAGTCTTACGCGTTCCGAGACCATTTGGTCAGGGCGGTGTTATCATCAAGATTTGTTGGCAGTTTCCAAGTTTTCCTGCCGACATCGATTTGATCAATCTAATGTTAATTGGTTGATAAAGAAAATTATCAATTAATTTTGTTTTCTTCAGCTCACAGAGGAGATCGCATCCCAAGTCAGCGAGACGATTGCCATTATGACCGCCAGCGTTCATCCGATCGTCTACGGAATGACGCACCCCAGCTTCAACCCCCACGTCAAACGCCTCATCCTCTGTCGCGAAGAATGCTGCCTGAGATGCCGCCGAGGCGAGTGCGATTGCAGCCCGTGTTGCCGAGGTGGTCGACCGACATCGCTTCGAAGCGTCATGAGAAAACGGAGTACGCTGGACGGCACAGTCAACGCAAACGATGAATTCGTGCTCGTCGAGAAGTTCGAGGCGGAGCAATCACGTCAGCGACAGGAAAATATATGATGTCGTGACGTTTGATTTTTATAGTTCAGCCCTTATTCTGAATATCTTATTGTGCATTGACTTTGCCTTCACGACTGTGACATGGAGGGATCCAGTAATCGTTCTAATGATAGGAGTCCACTGGGCCGGCGCCAGTTGGTGCCAGTTTGCGCCAATGCAATTTGCTGTGGCGCCTAGTGTCGCCAGTAAAGTGTCTAGTGGCGTGTAGTGGCTCAAACTGCCTCCCAACTGGCTCGTGTGGCACCAAATTTGAATTTTGACATAAAATGCATTTTTTCACAGCAATAATGATATCTGGTGGGAATGATATGCCATTCATGTTATGAGTAATAAAATTCCCTATCCATTCCCGTTTGAATTATGAAAATCGGTAAAATACTTTTTGAGATATATCCAAAAATGCTAGGGGGGAACTTACTTTTTTGGTTGAGTGTATATATATATATATATATATATTTGCTGTCCTTTCAAAGTAGTTAGTATTTCGACATGATTAAATCATGTACAAATAAATTGATTATGTCTATTTTGATTTTCCCTTAATTTCTGAGTTGTTTCGATCTTCCTTGAATATTTTTTCCTCGTTACTACAATGTATATCCCTCTCTCTGTCTCTGTTACTGTCTCTTCTTTCCTATCTCTCTCTCTCTCTCTCTCTCCAAGTTTATATCTATCTCTTTCTATATATCTCTTGATTTGTCTGTCTGTTACATCACATAAAATATCCCTTCGTATAAAGAAAATTTTCTTTTTATGGAGGTGGATTCTGCCCCCTCTTTATCATTTTATGGATGCGCCACTGCCATATCCCTCTCTTTCTCTCTCTCTCTCTATCTCTCTGTCTCTCTGTGTGTCACTCTGTCACTTTCTCTCTCTCTCTCTCACTCTCTCTCTGTATATCACATACACTTTCTATATATCTCTTGTCTACACCCCCCCCTCTCTCTCTCTCTCTCTATCTCTCTGCCTCTCTCCACACTATAAGCCACTCATGTTTGACAGCAACTAGCCTCGATCCATCCATCATCTATGACACCTAAGAGCCAACCAATCCATTGCCCACTTCTCTTTACCCTGTACGAATGACAAATGATTGAAAGCTATAGGGCGTGTCATGTATCAAATGTACTGGTATCACAATAACAAGTAGGCAAGCAATAAACTATTTCTTTACTTGTTAATGTACTCAGACACACGTCTGCATCTGGTTCCGATTCCGGGGCTCATTTTAGTTTCATTACACTGCTGACTATAACGTATCAACTTCATCCTCTCCTCGCAGCAGAAAGACTACAGAACCGCAAACTTAAGAATAAATTGGCTTTATTATAACATTCGTAGAGTGCATTATCGTGATTATGGAGCCAGATTATAATCCCGATGCTCCAGAAGGAGCTTTGGAGACCAGCCCTGAGCTTACAGCCCTAGGTGTTGAAGGTGTTGTCAATTCCTTGCCAAACATAGCTGGATTTGTGCCGAACATTACCAACAGCTTTGCGGGCATAGCTGATTCCGTGCCGAATGTCGCAAATCTCGTGCCGAACATAGCCGATTCCTTACCGAACATCACCAGGTCCTTCCCGAACATAGTCAATTCCTTGCCTAACATTACCAATACATTTCCAGATATAGATGGTTCCAAGTTAGATATCGCGAATTCCATGCCGAACATTACAAATTTCTCACCCAACATAGCTGGTTCTTTTCCAAACATCACCAAATCCTTCCCAATCCCAGTTAATGTTTTGTTGAACATTACTAATTCTTTTCCGAACATCACCAGTATCTTTGGTAACATAGCTGATAATTCTGACAACGCTGTCGTGGCTGACGTTGGACAATTAGATGTAGTGACGTCTCAAACGAAAACATCAAGCTCCTCTCCTGGATTAATGAACAATGCATTGACAACGGCTTTACCAGGCTTCACAAATGTTTTCCAGAATGGTTCAACATCAATTTTCTCAACGATGAGCACCTTGAATAGTTCCGTCTTGCCGGTACCAAAGTTTAATTCGACGACACTTGCACCAACCAAAGAACCAATAAAGAAAATGAACACGTTATGGCAAAACGTCACGACAGCACCCTACAACGGCACCGTTCCCGGTACCAACGATACACCGGAGTATTCCATCTGCGGCTCAGACTACACTGTCGACGAATGCGACTGGGTCGTCAACTTCGAAAGAATCCTCTCTCCTATTCTCATGATCCTCATCATCATCGGAATTGTGGCAAACCTCTACATCGTCTACACCGTCATCGTCCGGAAAGACATGAGGACGTTCTCGAATCTCTTCATGACCAATCTGAGCGTGACCCATCTCATCTACCTCGTCGTCATTGGCGCTACCGACGTCTATGATTACGTATTGACAGTCCGGAATATTGCCCATAGCAGTATCATTCCGTCATCCATGCACCTCTACATAACACTCGTAAGTCTTTAGCATATTGAAATAAAAATATTGTTTGTTGCACGTTTAAGCTGAAATATACTTAGGAAGTAGCATTTATAAGAAAATTATGGCATCGATGTAAAATTTAAGTTTCTAGGTCAAATTTTGATAATGAACAGCACTGTCGGAGGCTAATAAATTAAGTAGCTCATAGTTCATGAGACACAAAATATCCTTAAAACACCTTTGTTTGCATTTAAAACATAAATTATGCATAACATATTTTTCTTCTTCTTCTTCTTTTCTTATAAGGCAGTCGCGTATCAGGAAATTGATGAAAAATGTGGTGAAATACACTAGAGGTCCCGAGAGGCGAGAAAGATGGAGTTCCGACATACACTTACTCCGGGTTTTATTTTGTCAAAGACATCTATAGGGTTATAGGGGTTGCCATCGGGTTTTATGTTAGGTTTATAGGGTTAGGACTAGGTACAGTACTTAGTGTTTAGTCCAAGGCTGAATTTAGGAATTTGGTTAGCTTTGGAAATTGACCGCTGAACAATACTCGTATAGGAGCATGTGTCATACAACTCCCGAAGGTAGCCCTACGACACCTCAGCGCTACAGAAATTTTGAAATATATAAGCCATCTTCGTGCAATCTGAGGCAAACATGCGACTCAAAAAGTGTTTTTCAAAGATGTTTAATATTATAATCTTCAATTTGATTTCCTCATGCAGGCAACGACTCCCCTCTGTTACTGTAAAACCGTTTTAACCACTTCTTCAGTATAGTTACGCCCTTACACCAATCCTCTTCTCTCTTTTTTTTTCTTCTAACAGGTAATAACGAACTGTGATGTGTCGATGTTAACGGCTCTCTCCATTGATCGTTACGTTGCCATCAGCGTCGATCCGAAGAAATTGGCCAAATATTCGAAGGGAAAGATTGCTACAGGAACTTGCATTCTTGTTTGGATTGGTAAGACGCTATGATATTATAGTTTCATGGGGCGGAGGAGAGCTGACCAAAAGCCGACAAGAACGAAAATCCTTGTAAAATCTCAGAACATCGATAGCAAGTTTGTAAATATCAATATTTGTTTTAGCCTCGTCATTTAATACTTTAAGTTGGTGCTTTTCCTTTTGGCAAATTATTCCAACACCACTTTCCTTTTTCATAATGTCCTAGAAACGCCCTGGCTCTAAGAAAATGTATATTTCCTTCACTTAATAAAGATCTCTTGTAAACATTGTTTTCATAATGATTATGTTTGTACACTCTTAGAAATGTTGGGTAAATGCCACTGGGTAAATTAAGATTGGGCATAGGTTGGTTAAATCTTGCTCAACTGTTACATGCATTTACCCAACATTGGTCAAAAATAAGAATGAAATTGGTAAAGTTTACCCAAAAGTTGGTCGGACTCATAAGGACCTTCATGTTGGGTAAAATTTGGGTAAAATTTTGCCCAATATTTCTAAGAGTGTAATGTAACTTTATAACACATCGTAATATCTTACGGTGTCTTTTATTCCATGTATTCGTTTTCATTTCGCTTTGTAACCAAACTCGTCATTTGTTTCATTATTGTCTTGTATCCAGCCTCCTTAGTGGTGTGTGCACCGATCTTCTATGGCATCGACACCTCCAGCGGTTCATACGACATCTCCGAATCGAGCTTTAAAGTCGCCATGGCCATCTCCTTCGTCGTCTCCTACATCATCCCCCTGATCGTCATCACCGTAGTCTACTTCGCCATCAGACGCAAGCTTCGTAAGCGAGGTGGCGCCTCCTTGAGAGTCAAGAAGGGTGATGTGGAGGTCATGCGTACGCCGGAGGAATACAGACTCTATCACGATCAGCAAATCTTGCGTGGCATACTCGTCATCATCCTTCTATACACCTTCAATTTTGGCGCACGTTACATCACCAAGATGATCATCTACCTGTCCATACCTTTCGGCAACATCGCCATCTTTGTGGCAACGCAGTTGAGCGAGGTTGCCGCCATTTTGACGGCAAGTCTGCAACCCATCGTGTACGTGGCGTTGCACCCGACTTTCAGTCAGCACACTAAAGAAAAGTTTGCTTGTAGTGGCGGTGCAAAGAGTTTGGGGTGTTGTAGGTTTTGCGGCAAGTGCTACATCGCCTGTTGCACATGTTGTGGCTTGATTAGGTTGTCGCCGCTCCCTCAACCTAGCATGAGAGATGTCGATGACAGTAGACGAAGCAAAAAGATAGATAAAGTGGTCTTAGTTCAGAACATAGAACTGGATATAGTTCCTCCTCCGCCATCTCCAACTTTGCGTGATCCCTCTCCACCACAGACTACGAGCTCTTCTCCCAAATCTTCTTCTCTCCCTCATCTTCCCAATTCCTCTCCTCCCCCGACTCCAAGTTCTCCTCCTCGGCCCTCTTCTCCAGCTTATATTCTCCACACGCATTCTCCCTATTCCTCACCTTCTTATTATCCTCCCAATCCTCCACAAACCTCCTCCTCTCCTCCCCCTTCATCTCCTATCATTACTCCTCCACCTTCTTCTCCTCCTCCTTCTCCTCCTCATTCTCCTCCCTATCCTCATGTTCTCTTCTTTCCTTCTCCCAGACCTTCATCTCCTCCCAGATCCTTTTCTCCTCCTTGCTTGGAATGTGAAGAACCATAAATTACTCGTACTTTGAGCACACTTGTGTCATTTGCTTGAAGGAAGAAGTACTTTTTAATCATTAGAATCTTTCAACAAAATATCGTCACTGGTCTCGCAAACTGATGTACGCGCATAGTACAAGAGATACGCCGGTTTGCAAAACCAGCGACGATATAGTACACTGCATGTATCTAGCTTTTAGTAACTATACAAATGTACATATAAATTTTCCAACCATTTTAGCATTGGCGGATCCAGGGGGGCTCTTCCGGCCCGTGCCCCCCCCCCCCCCCCCTTTGGAAGAAAGGTATGCATTTTGGCGATAGACGATTTGATTTTTTTTTTTTTTTTTGCTTATCAGGGAATTATGGAGGGAAACTGGCCCCACATAACCCCCCACTAAGCGAGACCAAAAATATACGGGTCTAACTTTTCCAAAAGTTGACAAACCTGCATTTGTGTGCCCCCTCTTATACTCAATCCTGGATCCGCCCCTGCATTTTAGTCATTAGAAAAATGCAATTGAAATTTCTTCAAATATATTAGAATGTTATGATTGTTATATTTAAAGGTTTGGGGAGTTCAGTTGGAATGGGTTGTTTGTGTTTTCTAGAGGCAGTTTTAGTTTTGATCTTATACTCAAACCATATTTACGTTATATGAACTAAAACCAAAACCCGAAAAGAGCATTATCGCGTCATTCTATGACATCAAACAAATATATACACATAATATCTAGATCAAAATCGGTCCATCGGGTTTTCGCTTCGGCGGCAGTTTAAAAGAAAATTATCGTGAACATCGAAGACCAAGGCGACAATGACTATGAAATCTGCTGTCCGGAATGATGCCATGGTTGTGTGACGAAGAGGACGCCGAGGAAACAAAGTTCACCATCACCACCGCTGTCGACGTCGCTCAGTCTAATAGCGTACGATTTCGAAAACAACACATGTTTCCTGCTGCTGTCATTGCTCTCCATAATCATAGAAACCGGTGATAAAAGACAAACGTCATTTTGATACTCCAACGACAAGGTTTATATGAATGGTTTCATTTCTATTTCACAGGAACGAAATTTCTCACTAATGTCTATCCGAACGCTGAAAACAATGGCCCGAAGCAGTAAAAATTGAAAAAATAATTGCAGTTAGATAGCACAAACCTCCAATGCTACTAATAAATTTGTTTGTCTCGGTATACGTCACGAATCTCTCGACGAAAGAAACTGTAAGATCATTGCTTGTTTCAAATGTTTCACGCGTTGAGATTGAACAGAGGATCAACATCTCCCTTTACGAATCTCCCCGCTAAGAAAGGAACTTGAATTTTTAATTATTTAATCGTATTCCGAGCCGATGGTGATACTGATGCCGCCTGGGTGGATATCCGTCTTGTGGTACCATTTGTTTGTGTCAACCACAACTGTATAGGATCAAGAAAAAAGATATCATTCAAATACAAATTAATAACGACTAAAAGTAAGATTAACATCAATTTGAAATATCACAGAACTAAAGTTTAATGATGACAGTAAATCATACGATCAAATTTTAGGTGTTCACGTATTACTGTGGGGCTAACCTTTCATAATCCTTACCTTCTTTTGTAATCACGTGTCACACTAATTGTAAAATACATGTATCTTCAAGTAGGAACTATAGTTAAATTTTTCATCTACACCTGGTTTGCCATTTCATGAAATGGCAGATTGTTACAGCTACCGGGTGGACATACACCATCTACAAGTCATAATAGATTGATATTTTATGCTCAGTACTCTCATAATATTCCTAGAGATCAAAGCGGTATAATTATTTTTATGTATCTTTTTGAAAAATAAAAAGAGGGCTGTTTACTTCCTATGTGTACCATCTTGTACTTAGTATATACTGAGATCCAATTACACGGAGGATAATTCTGTCCGTCAAAATCTACCTATAAGACGGGCGAAGAAAATATTACAATACATTTTTGGTTACCACAATTACTACTATCATGTGGTTATATATTCAATATGTGTTATTCAATCATGATATAGATATTCTTGTGTGTATACATAAGCTTTGAATATTTCTTTGTTTGGATCTTGAATAAAAAACGGGATTGTGGTACTTACCGACGTTTCCTTTGACCATTGTGGCATTGATTTCATGGCAGACGTGTTCACATTCTGGTGGAGGAATGAGGGTCCAGGTTTTTGAGCCACGGATTTGAGCCTGCCACGAAGGTCTATCCACACTGTCAATCTGTCATGGTGCATGTATCATAGAGGATGGAAATAAGAGGAGTGAAAGGCCCACATCAATGTGGGAAAAAATGAAAAGGGGTTTTAAGAGTGCTGATCGATACTTTTTAACTTGCATATGACGACATATTCATCGAAAGGGTTTGGAAAAGGAAAATTAACCAATGAAAAACGAAGTGACGCAAAAGATGCTGACAGCGAAAGAGAAATATACTGTACCTATACACTCAGTAAAGAAAAAGGGGGAGACAGGAGTGAGAAGAGGAAAGAGAAATCGAAAGTGAGAGGTGGAGAAAAGAAGTGAGAGACACAGACACAATATAGCAGCAGGCTTGCCAAGTTTACAGATATCGAAGTAAATTAAAAATCTCAGAACTAATAATTTAAGATTTTATTACACGGCACTATAACAAGACATGAAATAATTACTGAATATCAAATAGAGAAGAAAAAACAGCCATGCAAGGGGTATCATGAGAAAATTTAATGGGGGCATGACACGATTTGTTGTCACGTTTGAAAACACAAATTCAATTTTCAAATAGGCATAAAATAATGTCCTCAGTTTTTCAACATTTTGGGGCAAGGGTAAAATAGAGGCCAAGGATTTATAAACAATAGCGATTTGTTGACAAACATTTTGAAATAAAGTTTACAACCCCCCCCCCCCCCTCTCTCTATCAAAACGATACGTCTCTTTATACGTTTTTCCTCTTGAAAAGTGTTTGTTTACTCACATGAACATTAGCTCCTAGACCAGGTCCTCCAAGAAAGATCCAATCTGTGATGCTAGACTCGGACCCTTCAGGAAGAAAATGAGGCATTTTGTAATGTCTTCTAAGCTCGGCTGATATTACGAGATCGCAGTTACTCCTGTAGGCGTAGAAATGGTAATTTATGATTTGATTCAGCCAGATAAAAATAGTAGAATTTATATATCAAAATAGTACAACATTTTGAAGTTATTTGAAGGTTGGTGCTTGCATGGTGGGATAGATAACATCGATGTGGTTTACGGACCTTTTTACGGTTCACCATTTGTGTAAGTCCTGAAAAGGACTATGGTATTTGGGTTATAGAGAGGATACTAGTAGTAGAGTAAGGAGAGAAGAGGAGATATAAGAGAGTAAGGAGAGAAGAGGAGATATAAGAGAGTAAGGAGAGAAGAGGAGATATAAGAGAGTAAGGAGAGAAGAGGAGATATAAGAGAGTAAGGAGAGAAGAGGAGATATAAGAGAGTAAGGAGAGAAGAGGAGATATAAGAGAGTAAGGAGAGAAGAGGAGATATAAGAGAGTAAGGAGAGAAGAGGAGATATAAGAGAGTAAGGAGAGAAGAGGAGATATAAGAGAGTAAGGAGAGAAGAGGAGATATAAGAGAGTAAGGAGAGAAGAGGAGATATAAGAGAGTAAGGAGAGAAGAGGAGATATAAGAGAGTAAGGAGAGAAGAGGAGATATAAGAGAGTAAGGAGAGAAGAGGAGATATAAGAGAGTAAGGAGAGAAGAGGAGATATAAGAGAGTAAGGAGAGAAGAGGAGATATAAGAGAGTAAGGAGAGAAGAGGAGATATAAGAGAGTAAGGAGAGAAGAGGAGATATAAGAGAGTAAGGAGAGAAGAGGAGATATAAGAGAGTAAGGAGAGAAGAGGAGATATAAGAGAGTAAGGAGAGAAGAGGAGATATAAGAGAGTAAGGAGAGAAGAGGAGATATAAGAGAGTAAGGAGAGAAGAGGAGATATAAGAGAGTAAGGAGAGAAGAGGAGATATAAGAGAGTAAGGAGAGAAGAGGAGATATAAGAGAGTAAGGAGAGAAGAGGAGATATAAGAGAGTAAGGAGAGAAGAGGAGATATAAGAGAGTAAGGAGAGAAGAGGAGATATAAGAGAGTAAGGAGAGAAGAGGAGATATAAGAGAGTAAGGAGAGAAGAGGAGATATAAGAGAGTAAGGAGAGAAGAGGAGATATAAGAGCGAGAGAGAGAGAGAGTAGGAGTAGGAGTACAAAGTATTCTTTCTTGAAAAAGGTAAAGTCCTGAAAAGGACGAGTAAAACAGTCCGTCCTCAGGAGAATAAACCGTGCATGTATATCGTTATCCTTTGAAAGAAAAGAACATATACTAAAAATAGATTACAAACGCTATTTTCGCTTCATAAACAATCACAAGAGAAGGAAATACATTTGATCATGGAGAAAAAGGTTCCCTTTTCAAAGCACTTTGAACCGGGAAATATGAAATTAATTCATATATTAACACAGTGTACACTCCCATATACAACATACAGAAAACAGCTTGACTGTCCGTCTTCAGGAGAATAAACCATGTGCATGTATGGTCAACCTTTGAAAGAAAATAACAAATACTAAAATAGATTACATATTAAATGAGTATTAATGTTCTACCAAACGCTATTTTCGCTTCATAAACAATCACGGAAGAAGGAAATACAAGAGATGCATTTGATCATGGAGAAAAAGGTGCCCTTTTCAAAGCACTTTGAACAGGGAAATATGAAATTAATTCATATATTAATAATACACAGTCACAGTGTACACTCCCATTGCAACATACAGAAAACAAAAACAATCCACTTACCATTTATCATTTAAATTAAAATGCAGTTTATAGATACAACGAAAAATGAAATGGAATTTTTTTGGGGAAAATCTATGATAGTTTGTACAGTGCATATTTCCGTAAACCTTACCTTGTTTTTGTTTATAATACATGTACATCATTTTGTTAATATATTACTTTGTATACTTATATATTTGAAAATTGGAAATAAATGACTTGACTTACAAGTGATTATTCACAATCAGAATAGGCTGATAAATTATTTTCCTCACTTGATTCTTTGATGTATTTCAAATTTGACGTTTCGACCTACAGACGAGCATTTGAGATATTGATGCCATCATAAAAATGTTAACAAAATAATGTTCAATGTTTGTTCAAAGCGCTTCATAGTCGAGCCATTTTTAAAAAAATCATGTCTAGTAGTACTACAATCAATGATGCTTTTTAGAACAAATTGAAAATAATTCAGACAATATACTTACCATCCAACATACCACTGCTCCTCTTTCAAGTCAGCCCTTTCATCCGACATGTTTAGAAATTCCTCGAATGACTCGATTCCTGTTTTGTACGGGAAGAACTGACAATTCTCCTGCGCTTCTAAAGCCCTTTCGTTATCCTTGTACAAATTTTGAAAGAACTTGAAGCTGAATACATCCAGGGCCGTCCAGTTTCTAGTCCCTCCTTCTAGAATAAGAGCTGGTCGACCTGTGTAGGCGTGTCTGTCTAAAAACTCTTCCCGGGTGATGTCTTTGTAGGTTGGAAAAGTCGCGAGCCCTTCACAGAAGTCGCATTTCTCTATGGGTCTTGAAACTTCCATGAGCAGGAGGTTCGCTTCCCATAAACATGGACTGTCTGTGAGAATTTCAGTAAAACTGCTTAGATGGCCAAAGTAATGAAGACATGACAGGATACCTGCTGAACAAAGAAGCAAGGGTATCAGAAAACGATGAAAGATATTGATGAATGCCGACGGATGGCTACGCGAACCATGGGAACTCCCATTAGCGTGGTCGCCGGAACTCGTGGCTGCGCGAGCAGCAGCAAGCCGCTCGCTTTTCACAGGATCGCTGCATTTCGCTAGCAGAACATGTTCCACTTCATCTGAAGTTAACCCAGCTTTGACAGCGTCTGCCTTTAGTTTGGATAAACTGTTGATTAGTTTCCTCTTGTTGTCATCCATATTAGATGTAGCTGGAAAGCTTAATTGATGCCATTATCAATGAATCTTCGATGGAACAAATATGAGAGCAAGAACATTGTGTTGTTTTCGTAAACTTCCGGGTTCATTGACCTTTTACACGTGTCGCGATGTTGGGGGCGGGGCTATCGAGGCCTTGGCCTTCACACAACGCGTGAAATACAATCATACATATTTGTGATCGTGATGATAAAAAACACGAACTCAGTGAGAAGGGAATGTGGTGCAGGGGTGCTCCATATATCATTATGTCTATATATCAAAATCTGTAATTCTTGTCAGCAAAATTGTTCTTTGCATGACCTTTGACAGATGACTTTGATGGCAAATTTGAATGATGTCTGAGAATTTCGTTTTTCTTTTTCTTCCCCTTTTTTCTTTTTCTTCCTCTTTTTTCTTTTGATGGAAATGGTTAGAAACTTAAATATCCAAAGACATTTTTATGATAAAAGGCTCCATTCTAAAAAGTTCTCAGGATGGAAAGGGAGTTTCCAATCCACAACTCACCTGTATGTAGTGCAAAAAATCCATCAAATTTCTAGAATATTTTTGTGCATCAATGAACATGCCTTTTCAGATTTCAAATCTCATAGTTTTCTAAGGGTGTGAGGAACCCCACCCGTAATCATTTTATAATGAGAACACTGAAGTTATGCATCATGAAGGTTTTTAAAGATTATGAAGTCAATCCACCCCTCCCCGCCATGCGTTTCAAAACAGCTAAACACGATTATGCCACAAAAAAAATCGGCAAATTTAATGTATCTATATGGACACCCCCTTTCAAATTTCTCTAGCGCCGCCTTTTAAGAAAACAACCAGCATATCCGCAGAGTTTCGGCGGGAGTTTTGGGTTTAATCATGAAGATTACTATTAAGAGAATAAAACTATGATCCAATTTGAAATAATATAAGTATTCTATATTTTACCCTTCTCAACCCACCTCTCAGTCTTTCTCTTTATTATTCACAAAGACAGTTCTTTAGTTTTCATCCTTATCAATCTCTCTTCGGTATTTCCCTCTCCTACTAATCTCCTACAAACACATGCACATATCCCACCTCACGTCACTGTCCGTCTTTCCTATCAAGTCTCTCTCTCTCTCTCTCTCAAAGCAGTTTTGTCAATAATGAAAAGCGAATAACTTATCCCTACCTTTTGGGGTTTTCTGTGTATTTTCCATCTTTCCGGCACTCTTGTATTGAAAAAAAGTATACGCACACAAAAATATTTGCTTTGTTTCTACAAGTTTAATAAAATACAAAATATGTACAATATACATGTACCGTATGTGCAATCTTTCATTCAGCATGATAATACTTTGATAGAAAAAGCGATTAATAATAATTGCATTGCTTAAAAAAATATAAACAAACTGTGAGAACAGATACTGGACAGATGGATTAAACCAATTAAAGGGTAGACTTACCCCCCCCCCCCCCCCCCCCAAAAAAAAAAAGAATAAAGATTTTTCTAAGCTCCTGTCACCTTCAATAATTTGTTTTGTCTAATGTACCCACAAAAATATGCTTAATTGAGAAAATATTTAACAGCATGGGTATTCCATCTTTTTATCAGTGCATATTTGAATGCTCATGAGTAAAAAAACATGCTTGGAAATAGTGCTGCTTTTAACATGTTGAAGTTTACAAGGAAGAATTGTACATTCATCTATTAATATCATTTTTTTTCAAAAACGAAAAGCATCATGATCATGATTATCCTTGCATTTTTTAATTTTTCAAAGATTTATTTCATACCACATGTTAAAAAACTCTGTTTGAAATAAACATAAATGCAGAATAAAATCATCTACAAGTTTTTCTTTGATGTATTTTACTCTGTTCAAATACTTGGGTCTACCCACTATCAGTTTTGTAATAATTTTGTTTCATCAAGCAAAAGTTAGGCCTTATAAATTTGTGACCATTGATGTATTCTTTTTAAAAAAATCTCAACCAAATGTGTCACCATCTATGTGCACAATTTACAAGTAAATTTATAAGATCATTATTGTATAAAAAGACATTGAATTGTTGTTATATCAAAAGCTACAATTTCTACATACATCATACATAATATAAAAATAGGTTAGCTAGCACATGGTCACACACACATTCAAAGAAACAAATTTAAGGAATCTTCAACATCCAAATTTCTGAATGTTTTTCAAGGCAGATATTTATCAAATATCATGATTATATATTAAGAAATAAGTATAAATATATTCATATCAGTGAATATGATATTCAAGGCAGATGATTATCAGGTGTGATATATATTAAAAAATAAATATACTTTACTCATATCAGTGATTTTTTTGTTTTACTCACATCGGACACAAAGATAGTTACATAACATAGTGGGCAAAATAATCACTAATAAAGTTAATTTGTACATAATCAGCACCTCCTCATTATTATCAAAATGGACATCGTAAAAACTTCTTTGGTTTCAGACTTATGTGGAAGATAGGATTGTGGATAAAGAGTGCACCTACAGTGTGTTACTTTTCCTAAACTTATATTTTAAGATTCATGAAACACATCAAGAAAAAAAGATGCCCTGAGAAATTTTGATAATAGATTTTGCTTGAAATATCTGTGTCAAAACAACATTCTAATACATGTACATGTATAACACTATTTTTTCACATAACTGTATGTTTACTGACGTTTTCCCCTTAAATAATAATTCCAAGAAATTTCTTTAATTGTGGTTTAGACTTAGGTATTCATTTTAAAATATGTGGTCTGTGAAATCTAGAGAACCATTTCTATTACCTCCCTTGCCTCGCAATATATTTATTGAGCAATTAGAGGTCGCGAGGTAACAAATCTAGATTGTGCCTTTCCATTATTGTTTGCATAGATGTCTTCATCAAATATTTATGTAAAAATGGTTCGTCATCATTTAGACTTGTTACGACAATCAAGATAAGCCTCTCTGCAATGAGAGATAACACTGTTTTCAGAATACAACCTGTGATTTTCCAAGATTTTCCTTCAAATCAACTATTTTGTATTTTCCTCATTACCTTCTTTCTCATTGGCTTTGTCTCTAGCCACCTCCACCACCTCCCTTGGCTTGTAGCTTGGCCACCATCATAGCATCCCATGCCTTGTACAGTCGCATCCTGATCACACCATCTTCATTCCATTTACCTGCAAGGAAATAATATAAGACAAGGGATATAGTGTGAAGGAGAATGGGAGACAGGGAGAGGGGAATAAAGCAAGAAGGAGAGAAGGAAGGAATGACAGAGATAGAGAAAGAGAAAGTGAAAGCAAAACGAAGGGAAAAACAAAATGGGAAAGAAAGAACAAGATGGAGAGTCACAGGAAAAGAGAAAGAGAAAGAGGTGAAGAGAGCACAAGGAGAGTAAAGGAAAGGGTTTTGGCAAAATTAGAGAATTGAGAGTAAAGTTTTGATACAGAAAATGGAAAAACAAAAATCAATGAACATTTTTACACTCTGTCATCTAAATGATCTAATACTGCAAAATTACAGATGTTTTTTTTTAATTGCACGGATCCTTTCCCTTGTCTTTAACTACAAAACAATGTTAATATTTTAAATACACATGTTCTGCCATATCGTTATGTGTGTGGCTACATATAGACAGCTAACTTCATATGTTCATTTTTATTAAAATTCTGCATGCATTCTGTTTTTTTTTCTCAAAACACATTTCAATTTGCCTAGATGGGATTGCAACAAATAGAATTTGTGTATAGTACTGTGTACTTACTGTCAGCATTCCTCTGTATAGCAAACTTTGGTGGGAAGCCTTCCACAGACTTGTCATGAATGTCTTGTGTGAAAGAACTCTTGTATAGACTCTTCACATGACTGTGTGGCACACCATTGAAGATGTCCTGCTTCAAAGAAGTCCCAAGGGCCTCATACATAGGGTGAGTGTCCAGGGAGAGGTTGGTCTTCACTGGAGGGAACTTGGCTGTAATCAAGGGACCTGGGATGCGCTTACGTGGAGGGGTTGTGGCCTTCTTCAGAACTTCCTGCTCCTTGGCCACTTCCTTGCACAGCTCCTCTCCATGGAGGAAGCGGATGTTGTCTGGGATGTTGTCAGTGGGGAATGCACGATGCCCTGGCTGAATACCTGGGCCAGACGTTTTTCGAACACGCCTCGTGGTGGGAGGGAAAGTCTCTCGCAGGCTTTTTGATTCATCCCTCTTCTGGAAAGTACCTCCTCTGCCAAGGACAGTCCCTGCTTGATTGAATTGACCGTGTTTATATGGACGGCGGTAACGTTCATAATTGTAGTCTGGCTTCTCATCAAGTCCAATTGGCTTGTTGAAGTGCTCCGTCAGAGATATATCCCTGGACTGGAGCTTGATGTCATGCTGGTATGGGGCGTACTCACTCTTTGGTTTGAAAGTTAGAGCACCGTCAGGGACACCAGTCTTAATGGAGTCCGGGTTTGGATGAAAGTTTAGAGCAAGATGAGAGGCCTCCTTGAGATCATTCTCTGCAAATCTGGTCTTATGGATCTGCCTCTCTACTTCAGCAAGTTCATTCTTCAGCATGCCATCAGCATCTGGAGCCATGAAGTTGGCGAGTTTGTCCTTCTTGGTGCGCTGCTGGGGAACTGGAAGGGACTTGGCATGTCTGATGTCCTCCTCATTAGTGACCTCAATCACTGTACCAAATAAGCTCCTAGGAGCAACAGCTTGTGTACGCTTTGCTTTGATATCACCCAAGGAAACCGCCATTTTCAGACTTCAGTGTTGTCAAGATCTGTTGAGTTGAAGAAGAAGATAATAAGATATCATTAAAGTGGTAAACACACATGTAACATAACATACTAACATTAGAGTACATGTGACATTTCAAAATGAAATAGACTCTTTCAGGTTAAACAGTTATGGGAATCCCCACTTAGGGAAGGCTAGTTATGATCATATCTAGTAGTGGATCTAAATAAGTTGTCCTTCGGTTCAAGAGCTGCCAAGTTTCTAAGATCACAGTCTAACTTAAATCTTGATAGACCTAAGTATATTATACTATTTAGATCTAACTCAGTAACTGTTAGATCTAACATTAGATCTCTAAAAATACAAGAATCAAAATGTCATCTTTCATGTAAACAATCCTGAACTGGGTATTACTTTACTCTTTAGTTCGCAGACATGCCAGGTTTTTGCAAGTTTTGGTGAAGTCAATATGGCACATTCACCTGTATTCATCCGTCTTGTCGGGCTCCTTCTAGGACGATACTAGTCTTGTAATGGTCTGAAATGCCCTCCCACTTTCTAACTTCCACTGTAACGTTTTGGTCATCATTTGACATTAAGACAGTCATTTATTTTAACTTTGTTAGGTCTGACATTTAGCCTTTTGCAATAATACTAGCTATAGACTCAATAATAAATGCCTAAAATTACATTTACACAAATAGACCTATTGAGTAAGATCTCACAAAGTTATTAGTGTTTATTATAGTTTTACCATTTTTCCTTTGGCTGCCTTTGGCTTGCCTTATAAAAAGCTTTGGCACTGCCATTTGCCATTGCCAATTTTTTTTTAGAATATCAGAAATAAGTAGATTGACTAAACATCACTAAATAGAGGATTATAAATAACAAATATCTGAAATTTCACGTCAATCGTCGTAGCACGAGCGAGTAGGCCGAATGCCGCATAGGCATATACCGGTATCCTAAAATTCCTATTCCCCATCCATCTAACGTTAGATCCCGTGCATACAAAGCGCAGCACATCTAGCGTACCGTATAGCAACTTGACAAAAGCGGCCGGATAGCTGCCGTTCCTCCATGGCCTAGCAACCGTCGGATACCGCATATCTCCAGCGTATATTGCCGAATTCTTTGCTCGACCTTGGCCTTACGTGTACAGATTTTCACCACAATCCTTACCCATATATAGTATGCACACGAGATGACAGCAAGATGGTAAATGGGAGAGTCAATTCATCATGAACGTGTTTTAAACACAAATATTTAAAAACCTGAGGCTGAAGCACCAGCAGAGCTCCCCATAGCGTCACCGTCCCTGCTTACGTTGTTATGGCTAATTGGCTATAGCTAGCTCCGCCCAGCTGTAGCGCTTACCATGTTTACACGTCTCTTGCATATAATCATTAAAGCTTCTTAGTTGTTTAATTTTATTGACTTTCAACCAATGAAAAATATTTTAATATTTGATTGAAGATTTATAGTGAAAACACTTCTTGATTCTATATCTATTTTGATACTTAAATTCAAACAAATGACACTAGCTAGGCAATACTCATTGAACTGAGATTTATGACAAGCCAAATATGGTTAAAATCAATGCGGTGATATAATTGATTACAAAATGGCACTATACTAAGTAGTTGACATTTGAAATCGATAAATGACAATTGAGCCCATATAGGCATGTAGGACTGCTAAATATCTAAATGAATTTTTCAATGCAATAATTGCTTTAATCTGTTTTTCCTGTCTAATGCAAATTTCATGGGCCCCATTCAAGGGGAAGTCCAGTCCAAAAATTACTTGGTTTTGATAGAAGCAATAAAATCAGACCAACAGATCAAAAAAGTTTGAGGAAAATCGGACAACTAAAAACAAATTTATGAATTTTTTTAGTGGCATGAAAAACTGGGGAAACAATGAAAATCATTAGACACATTGGCAACTAAGTCATGAGTTTGTGATGTAAAAGGTACACAACTCACAAACTATTTTGTTAATATTCATAATACAAATTTTGATATTTTTTTGTCCAAGAATATGATTTGAACCAACTTACATTTATGTTTTTGCATGTATACACTAATACAGAGTAAATAATATTCTGTAAATATCATGAAAATATGAATATTTTATACAATATACATAAAAAAGAGTGATTATGGAAATGTTATACTTGGAAAAAATATTAATATTTTGAAGTTCTTGAAATATTTGTAAAGGTCTATACATGCAAAATCATATTACTATAGATGTAACTTGGTTCAAGTTATGTGAAAACTCATATTCTTGGACAAAATTTGAACATTTTGGGGGTGTTTTTTTTCGCCAGACCTTCAAAATTCGCTCAGTGGGGGGCGGTATTGGGGTCCAGTTTCCCTCCATAATTCCCTGACAAGCAAAAAAATCGTCTATGGTCAAAGTCAAAATGCATACTTTTCTTCCTAAAGGGGGGGGGGGGGGGCACGGGCCGGAAGTGCCCCACCCCCCTGGATCCGCCAATGCACAATACCATGGCATCTCGAAGGATGGAGCCCACTTTGCATCAGTTGTTGCTATATCTGGCAATTTTTAGTCAAAATATCTTTTGTTCAAGAAGTATACATGGTATATAAAATTAGTAAACAGGTGGTCTATTGATATTATGTACTTATCTGAATTTATTCAAAGATCCTATAATGGGGAAGATAGGACAGCTCTCTGATTTTGCATAGGTATCTGATTTTTGCATAGGTATCGATGAAACGAAAGTAGGTCATCAAACTCGCTACAGCGTTGAGTACACTGACGTAGGCAGGGGGCACCGGGGGGCCACCCCTCCCCCTATTCAGCCACTAAAAAAAAGCGAGAGCGAGAGCGAAAAAGCTGGGGAAGTGAGAGAAAAGGGCCTAAAAGGGGGCTACAAGCTGTTATCATGGCTCTCAAAATTTGCTAAAACGTCAAAGTTTCCTCTCTTCTCCTTGCACCCACCTAATTTCAATGCGAAAATATCGAAGAAAATTCGTTCGCTCGCATTGTTATTCTCAATTAAGGGTTAAGGGTTCCGTCCATTGGCGTAGATCCGTGCATTTCTTCTTTTCATTAAAAACCATTTTGGGATGCTCTAAAATGCAAGATTTATCGACAGATCTTTGAAAAATCCCCTGATGGAGGGGGATACCTCCTCCCACCCCGCTCGGTCTCTTCGCCCCGTGCAGCACTTGGAGGGGGCGCAAAAAACGCAAAGGAGAGAAAGAAAAATAGGGGGAAATAAATAAAAATCATAATCTTTACGGATCACCGCCCCAAATCCGCAGGGTAAATGCACTAGAAATCTAGTTTTTGAAGGTTTGAAATGCAAAACTTTTCCAAATCTCGGTCGCTTTGCTCCCTCGCATAATTATTTTCTTTCAGGATCTCGTAATTTCGCTTTCCCAGTATATAGTTATTAAATAGCTTAAAGGGTTCAAAGAGTTTGAAAAAATAAAGATGTAATTACTTTGCTCGCTATTATTATGTAAGTTTCATATGACTCCTGCTAAATATCGCGCTCCCAATATGTGTATAAATTGCATTTGCAAAGGTTCAACTTTTGAAAGAAATCTCAACTTCAGGTCGCCTTGCTGAATTTCTCGACCCTTTCTCAAGCCTATATAGGTTTTTTTTTTAGTTCTGCTCCCGATTGTAGAAGTGAGTGAATAGAAAACCGTTTATATATATATATAAAATTCGAGCTTCTCTACCGCTCAACTGCGGTGCATGGTCAAATGCAAAATTTTCTGGGTAAAATGCACAAGAAAATGCGTTTTTTAGTGTTAAAAATTGAAAAATTTGCCGCTTGGTCGCTTTGCTCCCTCGCTTGAACAATAACGTATAAGTTTGGGCACTCGGGGGGGGGGGGGGGGCGCGCCTAACTTCATTGTTTGCCCCGGGCGCCATAATCCCTAGCTACGCCACTGGCTTCGCTCCCTCGCATGTGACATGTTGCGTCCAAATAATTGAAAAGCGGTCCGGGTGTTGAACTATAACTTTCCGCCTACAAAAATTGTTTGCTACAAGCCGTTATCTTTCTCTCAAATTTGCTAAAATGTCAGAGCTTTCGCGCTTCGTGCTGGAAGGGGGAAACTCCCCTTCCCTTCACCCACCCCTGTTACATACAGTGCAGTTTTGCGTCCAAAAATAACCGAAAAGCAGCCAGGGCGTCGAACTAATTTTCCGCCTGAAAAAAGGTGCTGATTTCCTGTAAAACGTAAGAGCTTTCGCGCTACGCGGCGGAAGAGGGGAAACTCCTTCTCCCTGCATCCACCCCTGTTACATATACAGTGCAGTATTACGTCAAAATAACTGAAAAGCAGCCGGCGTCGAACTAACTTTTCGCCTGAAAAAAAAAGTGCTACGAGCCGTTATCTTTCTCTCAGATTTCCTGTAAAACGTAAGACCTTTCGCGCTACACGCGGGAGGGGGGAACTCCCCCTCCCTGCACCCACCCCGTGGGGTGCACGCTCTGCGTGCTCATCACCAATTTCGCACTCTTCGCGTGCCCCACACCCGCCCCCTAAATTGAAATCCTTGCTATGCGATTGGATCCTTCACGTCTGGACCCCCCCCCCCTATTGAAAAATCCTGGCTACGCCTGTGGTTGAGTATATAGGTAAACTGACGTACTATTGACTGCACTTTTAGAAACTATAGGGACAATGACCCAGGGGATGAAAAACTATTTAAAAAAATTTCTTTAAAGGATCCTTGATTTATTTCAATAGACCCGTTCGTAGCACATGTCCCAAATGACCCCAAACATCCACAGATATTTTAACCATGGATGGTCCCCTCTTTGTGCACTATAGAAAAAATCACCCTGGGAGTGATAGAGGTGCCTCATGAATAACTTTTGTTTCCTTCTTTAAAAAGAATACTTCCACCTGGATATCATGGAATGCAACATTGAGGCATAAATAAATAATTATTACATGACATTCTGTTATTTTTTCAATGTTATTTTTCAATAGTCAGAATGCGAACTGCATATAGTAGGTCGCGGATGCCTTCAGGTTGGACAAACATTTTGGCTTGTCCGACCTAGCAACACTTAATATATGCAATCTGCATTCTGACTAATATTGAAATACAATGACTTGTAACATGTGGATGTAATAATTCATTGCTCTAGGAGTTTGGCAAAGAGGTTAAATTTGAATCATTACGAAAATTGCCTATGATCCGAGGGGCAACATCATTTGAAGGGGGTGGGGTGGGTTATGTTCAAACCATAGAAAAAAATAAATAGTAAACAGCTTGCTGATAAACATTGACCTCATGCTAGCTCTTCCAAATGCTGGCGGGGGAGGGCATATTACTGGACTCAGGAGGATTTGTAGATTTGAAATCACCACTAAGGTGTGTTGCATATTATGTATAAATGTATATACATATACATGTTATGGAAAAGTTCCGCGCATCTGCTCCAGTACGCCCCGCCGAATCCCGTTTAACACGGGAAATGAACATCGAAAACAGCGCTTTTTTATGAAATGATTATATAATTACGCAAAATAAGTCTTGTTTTTCACAGAACTTCGGATGGTTTAAAATTTTAAAAGTTTAAAATGTTTTGCTTCAAATGATACCAAATTTGCTATCATTCTAATAGAGGAAAGAGTCGTACTTTTGACGTTCGATTTTCAACTTTGTGCCATTTTACCCTATTTTGGTGAGTATATACTTGGTACAAATACAATCAATGGCCTGCCAAATATCACTGGAGTGTGGTATCAAATTTCTTCGGACGGTTTCTGAAAATTGATACTTTCAGCTCTATGTTCATGTAACAATGATTCTTATTCGTCGAGAAGAAACGGTTGCATTTTAGCATCCAGTCAGGTATAACTGGGAGCACTACACACACACACACCAGCATGCACTGTATACCCCGGCGCGGCCGAGGACTCTCGGTGCGTGTAGCACTTTATGAGCGTTTTAGGGTTAAACTTTGTCATATGATAGGCCTATATGTTTCCTTATTTTGACAAAAAGGTATTGAAATTCAACAAAACACCGAATCTTCGATTTCTTTCAATAGAAATCGAGACTGTATAACAGTGAATATATATTGTATGAATGTATATGAATAGGAAATTTTGCATGTAGGGAATAAAACAATAATTAAGTTAGTAAACGAAGAAGCTTGACTGGGGAGGAATTTTTTACCACTGGGAGTAAAATGCCTAAAGATTTGTTTACAAAATAATTAAGTTCATATTACTGTGACCAAGTGGCTTGCCATAGACATTTAGAACCGTATCAGGAAATCCGGAATTTCTAAACTAAAGCAGAGATCGGACTCAAAATGTCGTCCCAAGGAGAACAAAACAACCTTGCTGCTCAGTTCATGTCGAAGGTCAAGGTTACAGATTATCCAGATCTAGGTATGCATACTCATTTGATTTTGAGATCTATTCCACAGAAAAAAACACGAGTCAGATTTTCTTTCACACGGGCTGAGGCGCGGCCACAGCATACCGTACGGTACGGGCTCCGGTCTGTTGCAGTTCACATGACCAATACTCAGTACCCTCGATCTCTGCGCTCTAGCCCCGCCCGCCATGCCCGCGTCTTTTTTTCCGTATTCCTAATGCGTCAGAAACCCCTTTTTGAAGACTTTGAAAGAGACAAGAATCGGACTTGTATTTTCTTACTCAGTTTCACCTTATGTTTAAATCAGCAAAAGAAAATTTCGTAATACGCTATATTAGGGTGCGCGCCCCGGTATTCGGTCACTTAAAAACCGATGTGTTGGCTCAGTCAGTAGAGCGTCCGCTTCACAATCGGGAGGTCGTGGGTTCGAACCTCGGCCGCGTCATACCAAAAGACGTTAAAAGATGGGAGTTGCTGCTACCTTGTTTGGCGTTCAACAATTGAAAGGATAGAGCAACGTAGATCTGGTGCACTGCACCTCAACAGTACGACAATACGCCTGACGGTGGACTGTACTGCAACTCAAAAAAAAAAAAAAAAAAAAAAAAAAAAGAAATCGACGCTGATATGAATACCTATCTCTTTAAATTGACAATCTACCATCAAAAGAACTGCAAAATTGTCCTTTAAATAATTATCGAAATAATTTAAAACATGGAAACTTACCCCAAAAGATATCGCCGACAGAAGAAGGAGAAGTTTTCCGCCCAGTATTCGGTCGGCGCCGCCCACAATTCGGTCACGCGATAGTGCGCTGCATCTCGGGAGAGTTATATAACCATTTTTGTCACATTTCTGCATTTTTAGGCATTTTCTGTGGCTTCTATATATTCATAATTAAATGTATGAGAATTTTTATCCATTAAAATCCACAAATCGAAGCTCTAGGGTCAGAAATAATGCACAAAATGTATTTCTAAAAAGAGCAAAGCGCGTCAGCAAAGCGCAAAGCGCGTCGGTGAAGCGCAAAGCGACAAGTTGCACACAAAGCGCGTTGGCGCAAGGCACTCAATGTTGCCTGACCGAATACTGGAAGAGCGCCATCTCAGTGGCAGGGGTGAGGTATATATTCTCTTGCTCATCGCTGAGATCGCCATTTGCAAATTCGCTGCGATAGAGGGAAGACCCGGAAGCTCCTCTTCACACACATACTAAATTCATTGCACCTGCACACATAGTTATTTCACCATAGGCGTCTACATATAGCTATGCGTGTTAACTCACGCGCTAACGGAACCCGGAAGTGCGGAAACTTGGGTAACACTGACCAGTTTCGAGGGTATTTGGAGATCTTTTCCAGGGCGTCCGACCTGAACTGCTTTCAACATTAGAGGTACCTTGTTCATGTGTCTGTTATGTACAGTTTTCGAGCTCCAAAAATTATTTATGAGTTCTTCACAGCTGTTCAAAGAGCTGCGTGACCGAATTCTTGAATATGACCGAATACCGGCGCGCACACCCTAGGCTATATTATGATGGTGTGACCATATTTCGCGCATGACCTAAGTTCGCGCACAGGGCAATATCTAAAAAACTACAAAAGATTTCGAAAATCTGATAGCGCTATTAGATAGTGGAAGCTAAAATTACATATGGACTATATTTTCTTTTAAGTTGGGTGAGAAATTATGAAGATATTGACAAAATATCGGCAATTTTGCTACTTTTTGCGTCAGTTTCCGAAAAATATGAAGTTACCGACAATGGTCCAAAAATCCTCATTTTGATAGAAGATGTCATCAAAGTTGTAGGTAAAACCACATCAGCAAGCAATGGTCATATTCACTCATAGGTACACGCCATTGCCGACTGTGTAGTAACGCAGCCAACACACATCCCATACCTAAACTGCATCACTGTGCATTTTTGGCTATATTTAATTCAAACTCATATAATGCAGTTTACTTAAATCCAAATACTTATGTTGAATAATAGATGATTAAAACTTACCAGGTTGTTTTGTGACCTTTGAAGAGGGTTTCCTGAAATTTTGGGTCCTTTTTGTCGATAACTGCTATCGAGACTGTCCCGTCAGCATCCAGTTTGTATTTTTCACGATTATGATGAAGGGAGCCCTCAGCGCTCGTAGTAGTACCGGCGCGATCGGTTCGTCGATCTCCTACGAAGACCTGGAAGGGCCAAACTGACAACGTAAAAAAATAAAAAATATTACGTACGTACGTAATAATTACTACGCACGTACGTAATATTTTTTATTTTTTTACGTCGTCAGTTTGGCCCTTCCAGGCCTTCGTAGAATAGCTTGTGTGCGTAACATTCTGCGTATGTATCTACGGTGCGTAACCATGTAGAGCGGCCTCACTAGTGCGCAACATATTGAGAGCAGTCGTCATCCGTATGGAGGTGTGGGTAACAAGTACCAAAAAGAGGGCTGTAAATGTAAGTTTTTATAACTTTCTACATTTTGTATCTTAACGAACTGATAACTTAAAATCTAAAGAATGATACTTAAGTATCAGTTTGCCCACAAAAACCTCCATTTCAAACAAAATTACATCTGTATCCCCAATACCCAGTATACACACATGTATATGATCCTAATGGTCAATATGACCATTGCTTGCTGATGTGGTCATATTGACCATTAGGATCATATACATACTGGACCGCTACGTTGGATAACTTAGATGTTAATTTACGTGCGCGAACTTAGGTCTCGTGGTTTTTATGCCCTTTTTTTTTTTTCAGTGTGTTGCGATCCGACACTGGGTTTTGAGATCGCGATATTTCCGAAATTCTTCGTCGATTAATGTTCTTGTTGAATCAAGTTTTAGTCCAGAATTTTGCTTTCCGTTTGGTATAAAACTTTATAAATAAATTATTGTAGAATATGAGAAATCAAGTATCGAATATCACATTTCTAATAAAAATTTGAATGTGCGCGAAATATGGTCACCCCATCATACTATTATTACCTAGGGACACCAACACAAAAATCTATTTTCTTAAATTAATCGTTTTATCATGTTTATGAAGGTCATGAAGGTCAAAAAGGGGTTTAACTCGGCAATTTGATGTATCACTATCAGAAATGGCCTTCAAAGTAAGATATTTTGGCCAAAGTGGTTATGCCCAGCGGCCATTAAATCCGCCTGAACAAGTGAATAATTAGTCAAATTTCTTGGTTTTTATTGTTGAAATTCAGTTATTTATAACGGAATAAACGCTATCGTTATCAATTCATAACTGAAAAAATTATCAGCAAGAAAGAGCGGGATTCGAACCCGGGACCTTAAACGCAAGTGCAGTGTAGAAAGAGAATACTCTGACAGTCTGACCAGACGCCTTTACCACTAGACCACGAGCAACTGACAGCGAATCTGTTCTTGCTGCACTGACTATATACCTCCGCTCCATACAAATCTTATCTATACCTCCGTTCTGCTGGGTTTTTTTTATAACCTAGGTAGGATTCTTGCCAATTTGAGGATTACTGGGCATATTAGCTATAATAGCCAATATTTTGCTCTAAAGTTGGCGATTCCTTGATTCCGCTTAATGCCGAATGAACTAAACTGAACTATTAAGCCGTAAAACAAAATCAACATTAAAAAAAGGGAAAGGGAAAATGGGGGGGGGATTAAAAAATAAAAAAATTAAATTAAAAAAAAGGGGGGAAATTGATATTAGCGGGATTGGACCTTAAAACAAACGCCTTAACCGCTCGGCCATCATACCTTCTCCACAATAAGTGATAAAATAATATAAATAATAACATGTGATTAAAACTAAAGGAATAAGATACAAGGAAACAATATAAGAGGAAAGTCAAAAGAGGGCAAGTGCACAAACCATTTTTTTTCTACTGTCATGCGATGTGTCATCACAAACAAGCAAGAGGTGGATGGTGCAGCAATGATTGAGGGATGTTGTCGAGATGGGAGGGTGGGGCAGCAGTCTTACAAAGTGGCTGAAGAAAGTGTTAGAAGGCTACAGTTATTATATGGCAAGAGCGCCATCTGGAGAATAAAAGCTCTCTCTCTGAAGTGGCACCCAAACGTTAATTACGTAGTATTTTGAGTTCTATCTATATTGAGTCTGGTACATAATCTGTGAATGCGTGATTATGCTAAGTATAAAAGAAGATACAAACATGGTGTCAGGATAAATATAATGACTTGTAGATAGAATTTGGGTGAATTTGAGCCTTGAATTTGACCCTTGAATGTACCGATTTGGCGAGTGCTATGCATAGTGATGGGTTGACTTGTCCCACATATAGCTAAATTTGTGTGCTCTTTGTAATTGTAGTGCAACCGCCAGTGAATGAGATACGAGTGATTTGTGTATGGAATATTTAGGGCTAGCTGTGAAGTAGGTTAGTACACAATGGCAGCTAGTGGTATTCCCTTGCCCCCTCAGTTGCAAATGACGGGCGATATGAGGGCCAATTGGGCCAGATTTAGGCAACTGTGGGATAACTATAGCATCATTACAGATCTCAATCAGAAACAAATGAAAGTACAGGTAGCACTATTTATCACTGCGCTTGGCCCAGAAGCGTTAGACACACATAACAATATGCCATATGCTGATGAAGCAGATAAGCAGAATTTACCAAAAATCTTAGAGCTATGGGAGACCCATTGCCAGGGCAGAGCGAATGTTATCTATGAGAGATTTATTTTTAACTCTCTCTCGCAAGGGCAAGAATCATTTGAGGCATATGTGGTAAATGTGAAGAAACAAGTCAAGCTATGTAATTTTGGAGAACTTGAAAATGATTTAGTTCGGGATCGAATTGTTGTAGGGTTGAGTGAACCGTCTTTGAGAAAGAGGCTGCTCCAAGAAACGAAGCTTAGTCTTGAGAAATGCGTGGATATTTGCAAGGCTCATTTAGCTGCGCAAACACATGCCAGAGACATGACTGCCGAGCAACATGGACATGTAGCTTATCTAAAGAAACCTAGTAGTAGTGGGGCACGAGAAAAAACCAAAGCTGTTGTAGCACATAATGCGGATGCTACTGGTAAGGGCAAGGGTCACAGAGTTGTATCGTGCAAATACTGCGGAGGCACACACGCTCGCGACAAGAAACGCTGTCCTGCATTTGGAAAAAAATGCCATTCTTGTGGCAGGATGAACCACTTTCAAGCAAAGTGCAAGCACAACACTGAATCTATCAGAAAAATAGATGGAAAGGATTCAGTGACAGAAGACGTGCTCGGGTTGAACGATGTTAAATCACCTAATAAAATCACAGGAACTTTCTTGTTGCGCGGAACTAGAGTAACAATGCAGGTGGACAGTGGAGCCACAACGAACGTGCTGCCTCTGAAGTATGTACCAGATAATGTAGAGATCACTGGACCCAAGAGTGAATTACACCTCTATGGCGATAAGGCAACATTGATAGGGATTGGTAAATGTACACTTCTATTGGAAAATCCTAAAACCAAAAAGAGGTATGAGGTAGAGTTTGTCATTGTTGAGGAGGAGTGTACACCGTTGCTAGGTCTCAAGACCGCCACATTCATGAAACTGATCACGGTGAATCACAAGAATATTGCTATAGTACAGAGTACGGGTGTAGAGAGTATTACTCAGAATTACTCGACAGTGTTCAATGGGCTTGGCAAGATGCCAGGGAAGATTCATCTAGAAGTAGACAAGAGTGTAAGGCCAGTTGTCATGCCACCGCGCCGTGTACCATTAGCGGTGAAAGAGAAATTGAAAGAAGAACTAGATAGGTTGGAGAAAATAGATGTACTAGAAAAGGTAACAGAACCTACTGATTGGGTGTCCGCCTTAGTGGTAGTAGAAAAGCCAAATGGCAAGATAAGAGTTTGCATAGATCCGCAGCATTTGAATAAAGCTCTAAAAAGGGTGCACTACCCGCTCCCTACAATTGAAGATGTTCTGCCACAGTTGAAGAATGTCAAGGTCTTTACCAAGGCCGACTGTAGAGAAGGTTTCCTTCAGTGTGTATTAGATGAAGAATCTTCTATGTTGACAACAGTCCAAACACCATGGGGTCGCATGAGATGGAAGCGAATGCCCTTTGGTATCAGTCCTGCACCAGAACTCTTTCAACAGAAACTTGATCAGAACTTGGAGGGACTGGAAGGTGTCTATAAGGTAGCGGATGATCTACTAATAATCGGTCGCGGAGAGACACTAGTGGACGCGAACGCGAACCATGACGCAAATCTTCGAGCACTGTTCACACGTTGTCGCGAACGCGGAATTGTCTTGAATAAGAATAAGCTTGAATACAAGGCCGAGCAAGTGAAATTTCTCGGACATGTGCTCACAAAGGACGGGCTGAAAGCAGATGATGCGAAGATCGAAGCAATTCGCAGCATGCCTGTCCCGAACTCTGTAGAGGCAGTGCAGCGATTTGTCGGAATGACGAAGTATCTCGCGAAGTTCCTGCCGAAGTTGAGTGAGATGAGCGAGCCACTACGTCGTTTGACGCACAAGCAAGTGAAATTTGCCTGGGGCAAAGAGCAACAAGACTCATTCGATGATATCAAGAGACTGGTTAGCAAGGCACCGGTTCTTAAATACTTTGACAGTCAACGTGCAACCGAAGGCCAGGGAGATGCGTCACAGAACGGACTCGGGTTCGTTTTGTTACAAGATGGGCAACCGATCTCATACGCGAGCCGTGCGCTTACGCCAGCGGAGACCCGGTACTCCCAGATTGAAAAGGAACTCTTAGCACAGATCTTTGGACTTGAGCGGAATCACGAGTATGCCTACGGGAGACGAATAGTACTCTGGACTGACCACAAGCCGTTGGTCGCGATACAAGTCAAACCGCTAAACAATGCACCGAAGCGCCTACAAAGGTTATTGCTAAGGCTTCATCAATATGACGTGACATTCAGGTACATGCCTGGACCTCAGATGTACCTAGCGGACACTCTCTCGCGTGCGTTTCTACCATCTATGAATAGATCGGAAACAGAGAGTGAAGTTGAACAGATTCACTTGATGGATGCACTACCTATATCGCGTACTACAGAAGAGCGACTACAAGAAGCGACACGCGATGACACAACACTGCAAGCACTGCTGGAGTACATAGATCATGGATGGCCAGAGACTGTTCGCGAGTGTACTCCAGATACGAGGCCGTACTTTGCTGTGCGTCACGAGATAACATGCGATGAGAATAGGCTAGTCTATAAAGGACTACGCGTAATCGTGCCAAAGACATTGCAAGCAGAGATGCTAAAGAAACTACATGCCGCACACATGGGTGTAGAAAGCACTCTGAGACTAGCCTGCGAAAGCTTGTATTGGCCAGGACTTACCGCGGATCACGTTGGGAAGTGTGACACATGTAATTCAACGGCAAGAGCACAGCCGAAAGAGACCCTGAAATCTCATCCGAGAGTCACACGCCCGTTTGAGAAAGTCGGATGTGACATTTTCACGGTGGATGGAGATGACTACCTTTGCCTCGTAGACTATTACTCGGATCACTTTGAAGTTGATAATCTACGTGGTAGTAAGAACGCGACAGCAGTGATAACGCGTCTGAAACGTCATTTCGCGTCTCATGGAATTCCCGAAGAATTCATGAGTGATAACGGCCCGTCATTCAGTTCTATGGAATTCGCGACTTTCATGAACAAGCTCGGAATACGACATGTAACAAGCTCACCGCGCCACCCGCAAAGCAACGGGAAAGCAGAAAGCGCGGTCAAGATCGCAAAGAACCTCGTGAAGAAGTCAAAGAGACAGGGAGAAGACTTCTACCTATCTCTTCTCATGTGGAGAACAACACCAACGAAGGACATGGACAGCAGTCCAGCACAAAGAATGTTCGGACGGCGACTTCGGACAAACATTCCTATCGCGGAGGAACTACTGCGTCCTAAAATCGTCAAACGCGTGCCTGATATGAGAGCGAAAAAACAAGAATTGCAAGCAAAATACTTCAATCGCGGTGCGAAGGACCTGCTTGAGTTGAGGAAAGGTGATGTAGTGAGAGTGAAGCTCAATCCGGACAAAGATTGGCAGAAAGCGAAGGTACTCAGCAAGGTAGGAATCCGCTCCTACTGCATCATAACTGAACACGGCATCACGTATCGACGCAATAGACGGCAGATCCGCAAAACAAACGAAACATTCCAGGAAGCCGTAGACCTACCCGGCAACAATCGTGATATTGACTACCAGGACGTGAATAATGACTATCGCGACGCGAACAACGATCATGCCAATGCTCGCGAGAACCGCAACGTACGTCAGCCATCTCGTCGAAGCACTAGAAACAGGAAAGCTCCAAACTACCTGAAAGACTATATAACGTGAAAGAAACTGACAGTCAATTACATGTATGATGTAGTTAATGCCAAAGATGCATTAGTTAGAGTTGTGTTACAAATTTTGGCATAAAATATATGTCTAAGAAAGTGTTGGAGTTATGTTTAAGAAGTGTTAGTTTATTTAGTTAATAAACGTGGCTGACATGACAACAGGTTAAATAGGGCACAAGCAGATCAATGAAAAAGAATAGACACAATTTGGTAATTACATGAACGTGATTTATTTGGAACACATTAATAATTCATATTGAAGTCATTGCAAATAACATTAACACGGGAAAGTTATTATGAAGCATTAAAGCAGAGTGTTACAGTTGAGTTAATTTGTGATGACAATTTGTCTTTGAAAAAAAGGAAAGATGTTAGAAGGCTACAGTTATTATATGGCAAGAGCGCCATCTGGAGAATAAAAGCTCTCTCTCTGAATTGGCACCCAAACGTTAATTACGTAGTATTTTGAGTTCTATCTATATTGAGTCTGGTACATAATCTGTGAATGCGTGATTATGCTAAGTATAAAAGAAGATACAAACAGAAAGATTTCATATCGTTGATTAGTGTGGCCTGGATTTGGAAGAGGGTCCTATATCGTATTATCTTCATCATTATCAATCATATACCCCATTCTCTCTTTAATTTCCGGCTTTCTTTCTCTAAATTCAAAAGAGGGGCTAGGGGCATACCCTGTAGTACCTAGACAGATCTTTGTTGAATTGAATGGTTTATTTTTTTTTTTTAAAGAAGAAAACTTGCAGCTAAAAAGGTGATGTTTGTTTTCACAAAGTTTCTACAAAATTGATCACATCATAAAGAAAACATCAGAAACAAAAGTAACATCTATAGTAATTTTTTTTTTTTTTTAATTTCTGTGTTTATTCAATAAAAATATAATCTCAATATTTACAAACAATTAAAGAGCTTGGCATGAACAGAACAAGATCAAACATGAATCAAAGAAAAACATAAAAAGATATAAAGAAAGGAAAAACATATAAAGAAAGGAAGAGCATGACCTGCACAAAGTTATAGTTATACAGGTATAATCATGTGAAAGTCCCTTGCATTTTCCAGCTCATTTTCAAAGTGTAAACTGATGCAAAGGAATGTTGCATCCTTGAATTCGAAACAATGAAGGCTCTGTCCCCCCCCCCCCAGTATGTCCCTAATTTATTTGTCCTCAACCTCTCCAATATGTTGACCTCTGCATGTTTGCATTATGCGAATACTAAGTATCTCTTTCTCTCTCTCTCTCTCTCTCAAAATTGCCTACGCGTCCCCCGTACGTGCGCACTACAGTCACACACAAGCTTCCAATATACCACTGCATGCCATGATCGGCCATCAATGGTTAGGACATATCTCTTTCTCTCTCTCTCTCTCAAAATGGCCAATGCGTCCCACGTACGTACGCACTACAGTCACACACAAGCTTCCAATATACCACTGCATGCCATGATTGGCCATCAATGGTTAGGACACGGTAATCTGAGTAGACTATTAATTATCCAGTCATATTTACTAAATATCCTTTTGAAACACTTCACATACTCATAGGGTTAGTATTGCACTCTATGGACGATCTTGATGCTGTGTGCAGTGATATGAGAAATAGGGTCTTTGTGTGAGACTAGGCTACGTGATTTCCCTAGCGTATCACGTAAGAAGCTCGTAATATTCATATTTCCATACCGATAATGTCTAGATATTGATCTTTATTCATGAGTTACAGACCCGGGCGGAGCAAAAGTATGAGGTCCTATATCACAGTTTATCCTCTATTTTCTTTATATTTTCAAGTCTATAGGGGTACCATACATTGACATCTCGTGCATTATTCACTATCAAAAGTTTGTTGACTGAAGCTATAACCTTATTTTTTGTGCCTACTTGTTGCCAATTAGTGATCAAACTTGCAGCGCCCTCCAGAATTTTGGCTTCGTTACGCATAGTCGATGTGTGTGCGTTTTTCGTTAGCTGCTACGAAAATTATTGGATTCAAATCCGCCAAAATCGGCAACATCGTAACTCAAACGAGTAAGTTCTGTTACAGATCGTAATTACAGGTATGTTTTTGTGTGTGTCACTGTCTTTGTTTCATCGATTTCTTAAATGAATATTTTTAAAGAATAATTTTGTAGTCAACTATTTTCCAAGGCCTACGGCGATGACGAGTGCGTATCCGAAGGAAAGCATAGCAATGCACGTCTGGCGTATTGGTGTCCTTATATCGCTACAATTCGTTTTCATGAATATTCATGCCGACTAGTCTTGACGGAATAAACCGTATTATGAGCAATTTGACGCATTAGCGTTACCATTTCCATCACTCCAATTACTCTTGCTGGACATGAAATTACATACACCTTATCCAATGCATGCCGTAACCTTGGTGTGTTTCTCGACTCAAATATGACAATGTCTACCCAAATTCAATATGTCTCAAAATCATTTCGTTATCAGTTATGCAATTTAGGTTTTATTCGGAAATACCTTAACCGTAGTACCACTGAGAAAATTACTCATGCTTTAATCTCATCTCGCTTAGATTTTGGTAATGGCCTCTTGTTCCGTTTGCCTCACAACCTACCTGCAAAATTACAAAAATTACAGAATGCCGCTGCTTGTGTCGTGACCCTCTCCAACAAGCACAGTGACATTACACCAGTTCTCAAATCACTCAAATCACTGGGCGTTGTGGCGTGCGCTTGTAATCCAGCTACCAGTGGAAGTTATAAACTGATTCAGCGGACCCAGGTTCGAGACTGAGTCACGTCTTTCAGATGGTGACGTTAAAGGTCGGTCCCAGACGTAAATAATCATATCTGATTGATACACGTCTGTAAAAACCCAATTACACACACACTTCATTGGTTGCCTGTAGAAGAACGAATTGTTTTCAAGATTCTTTTGTTATTATTTCACTGTATACATGGCTCTGCTCCGCAGTACAACATTGCTTTGATCAAGCATTACATTCCCTCTAGACTGCTACGTTCTCAAAACTCTGGCTTACTTGTTATTCCTAGGCTTAACACAAAGTGGGGGGAGCGAACCTTCGATCATGCTGGGCCGTCGATATGGAATACTCTTCCTCAAGGGATTAGAAAAAGCAGTTCTGTTGAAGTGTTCAAAAATAATCTTAAAAAGTATCTATTTAATTTGGCCTATAATTACGTTTCATGTCCGTACCTCTCCTATTGCACTTTTGCTTATTTGTGATGTATTTCATCTTTTGCACAACTTGCGCCTTGAGCATTTGATCATCAAGTGGATTCGGCGCCTTATAAATCTTATATATTATTATTAAAAAACCATGTGCTCTGCTCAGCCCGAGGCCTGGCTTGGCGCACACTCACAGAACTATCACTTTGTGTGTAGATTCTAGGCAGTCATACACCTCAACTTTTTCAAACACCACTGCACAAAAGTCGCCAACATTCACTCAAAATCAGCATTTAATTTACAAAAACCGACCCCAACATATCCAAGAAATACAATAAATTCAACTCGCCGATGTTGGAAAAGATAATTCCAAAAATGAAATCCGTAATTTACTGTCGATTCTCGCGAAACGAGCTATCGGAGTCATTGTGTACATTTCCTGGTCGCCGCGAGCGCTGACATCTCCCCAAAAGAATATTGTCGTTAAAAATTTTCTGTTTGCGCGATCATAGATCCATGTGCGCTTGCGATCCCGAGTTTCTTCGTGGACCAAAATTTTATTGGCCGATTTTAGTCTAAGACATCGGCGATATGTAAACAAAACACTCGATCGCGAAACAAATCAGCGGGGATTTCTTCGGTGTTGGACATGATTTTGACTTTGGATTTTGCTGGAAATATCAAAAGTTCTTCCTAACGGCCATTTGAGGTAATGTTTACATACTGATCAGTATCAGGAAAAAATACAAGCTGTGCCATGATGATTTGATACATAAATTTGCAATATGACTTGCTATTTACAGCTTTTTTCTCTCTCTCACTTTGTAAGGGAATCGCCATGAACCTAAGACCTCTGAGCCCATCACCCGACCTCTCAATAATCTGGATGAAGTGTTGCTATGGCAACCAGATGACCGGTTCAACGTTGCTAATTCCCCACTGGCTACTCCAACGACCCCTGCTGAACCTCGACCTATGACCCTTGTGTGTCACGACATGAAGGGAGGTTACATTGATGATAGGTCAGTAATATCCAGCAAAATAAAGGAATGTGTTAATATTAACAAAATAAAATCCATGTATTTCATCCAGCCTGATCCAGGTTCATTCACATATGATGCTTTTAGCTGGGCCCAACACAGGTCCTATGCACACTCATTTATCTTTGTGTTATAAGATACAAGAATTGTGTAGTTCATTCAGGCTCGAGTGTATTACATTTTTAAAAAAAATCCCTTCGGTAAAGCGCTGCTTCTTATCGCGTCATTTGTCATGTGTGAGCCTTTATACCAATTACAGATGCGACAGAAGAGACATCAGCTGAGGAAGTTAAGGGTATTATGTACAGCTGGCCATTGGAGACGTTGAAACCCATACTTACAATGCATAAAACCTTCCTAGGTCTAACTGTCAATGAAGCCTACATGTAGATTCTTGTAATTAGTTGGCAACTAGCCTACCAAGGTTATCTGAATATGCACGCTCCCTGGTAATAGTATGAGTCATGACATAATGGGAAAGTGATTGTGATGGGACGGAATTAGACATTGCGAGTCAGGAAGTGGGAAGTATGTCATTGATTTTGAGTAAAGAATGATAGTCTTAGGGAGAAATGACATGCCTTATAGTCAAGGTGCATGCTTACAAATTCTGCTATTTTATTACTTCTTTCTTGTACAACTCTAGTTAATAACACCATTGTTATTATTACTATCGATAGTAAAGTTTTTACTATATTAAAACTTGTAGGGATGAAAGAATCTGATTCAAAATTTGAAATACCCTTGATATGGGCATAAAGTTTAATTGAAATTGGAAATTTAAAATGTTGTGTCTCCCTAATGTTTTTGAGCACTTTGATGTGTCTATTAGTCAGAAGAAATTGTATTATGAATATATATGCATATCTCTGGTATATACATCGCTGTTACATCTCCATATCATCTCCTTTAGATTTGTCCAAGGCGTACCCATCAGCTCTGCCTACCGCTTCTACCACTGGCAATACATTGACATCTTCATCTACTTTAGCCATCATTTTGTGACCATTCCCCCACCCTGCTGGACCGATGCTGCTCATAAGAACGGCACCCTCATGCTTGGTGAGCTCCCCACCCCACATTCTTCCTTGTCACATCCTTCCTCTCATATAAGCCGCTTTGAATCCACTTGTCCACTTGCCCATGTGCTTACTTGGCCAGGGCTACAGAAATTAATTGCCGATCAAACAAATAACAATGATCGCACATGTTAGTGATTACTAGGACAAGCAAATTATTTAAGTATTATGCATAAATATAAATAAATATAGTGTAATACCCTCCCCCTATATCTTGCACTGTTCTTCCACCTACATATCGTCTGTTTGGAGCCAGAAGGGCATTAAGTCCCATCTTTTGTACAGAGTTAACGCCCTTCTGGTTCCAAACAGACGATATATAGAATAGATCCTCTTCCTTATATTCCAAATTATACCATCTCCTCCACCTTCCCCCTCCCCCATATGTAACAGATCTATGCAGGAGCATATCCAATTTTCTGTTCAAAGAGAGAGTGGCAAAAAAAATCTCCTGAAAGCAAAACAGAATGTATATATTTTGATGTACTTGGAATGTCAGATTGGGTTAAATTAAGGGAGGGGGTGAAGTATGAGCCGGTTGTGCATAGATATATAGAATTCTTATTGTCCTTATTGAAAATGAACAGTCATGATTCCCATCTTAACATTGAAAGTTTTTCTTAAAACCTTCAGGGGTGTTTTTACTTCCATTCTATAACAAATAAGCCAGTTGTAATTACAATTTGTGCATATGTATGTGAGCAGATAAAGGTCATTTGTACCAAGTACAGTTGACCTTTAATATACACTGTCATTTTGTACACTCCATGATGCGCGCACCAGGATGATTTTAATTGTGAACAATTACCACATCCACCAAAACAGATACACTATTATCAACAATTCAACTTCTTTCATGACCATGTCAAAATTATTAGTCATACATTTAAAGCCTAAACTAAAGCAAAATGAATTGAAACCTTGTCTGTTTAGGTTAAGTGATACCT
This sequence comes from Heliocidaris erythrogramma, assembly GCA_025617745.1. Taxonomy (NCBI): domain Eukaryota; kingdom Metazoa; phylum Echinodermata; class Echinoidea; order Camarodonta; family Echinometridae; genus Heliocidaris; species Heliocidaris erythrogramma. The sequence goes on from CM046857.1 coordinate 7,577,961, forward strand.
GGGATAGACTCATCTTAATTTAGATTTTCTATTTCTGAGTGATCTTTAAAAAAATCTAACCAGAATTTGAGATATCTTGTAAAATGCAATGCACTCCAAGGTCATCGGCTATCAGTATTTCAGATATAGACAAGGGTATAATGGCGATGTAGTTGTCATAGCTTCTTTCTGTCCCTTTCTTTTTAGATGAGGTCACATTTAACATTGCCCTCCCACCCACTCCCACCTAACTGCAGAATAATTTACCTTCTCAAAACAGGAACCGTCATCACAGAATGGCAAGATGGGAAGAAATTATGCGACGAGTTGTATGGGAGTGAGGCTTCGTGCAAAAGATTTGCAGACAAGCTGGTTGAGATCGCCAAGTATTACAACTTTGAAGGCTGGCTCATCAACATTGAGAATCCCATTCCAGTAAGTAGTTTTCTTCTTTGAAATTTGTTCACACCTTTCGACAATAGTGTAAACTGGGATTGCCACACACCAAGAGAGTGTTGTGGGAAGACAGCAACATTTTGACAAGTTGAAGTCATTCAATGGCATATTTAGTACCCATTGTCATGACGATTTTTTATGCCTCCGCCCACCGAAGGTGGGTGCCGGAGGCATTATGTTTTCGGGTTGTCCATCCGTCCGTCCGTCCGTCCGTCCGTCCGTCCCACTTCTCGTTACCGCGATATCTGAAGAATCATTTGAGATAGGAACCTCAAACTTGGTACTAGTATGTATCCCCATACGAAGATGAACTGATTAGATTTTGGGGTAAGGAGGTCAAAGGTCAGAGGTCACAGAGGTCAATTTACATGAAATTACATGAAATTCTTGGTTTTTAGCACCGTTACCACGATATCTCAAGAACTGTTTGAGGTGAGAACTTCAAACTTGGTACCAGTATGTATCCCCATAGAAAGATGAACTGATTAGATTTTGGGGTAAGTAGGTCAAAGGTCAGAGGTCACAGAGGTCAATTTACATGAAATTACATGGAGTTCTTGGAGTTCTTGGTTTTTAGCACCGATATCTCAAGAACTATATGAGGTGAGAACTTCAAACTTGGTACCAGTATGTATCCCCATAGAAAGATGAACTGATTAGATTTTGGGGTAAGTAGGTCAAAGGTCAGAGGTCACAGAGGTCAATTTACATGAAATTACATGAAATTACTGGTTTTTAGCCTCGTTATCAAATATTTCTAGAACAGTTTGAGCCATCAACTGAATTTAGGCGGAGGCATATAGGAGACGCAGTCGCATTCATCTTGTTTACCCTTGATATTTATTTGCTTGAATTTTCCATGTCATATATGATCACCTATTGCATGAACTGCTGTCTGGAATGAATTGAAAGATTTTCTATTCTATATTCTTTACAAGCTCAGAAAGTTGACAACTTCCGGGAGCTAAGTTGTAGAAATTGAAATAATCTTTGCTGTGTACAGGATATTTTAAGATGCTGCCTTCAATGAATAAGCAAGATTAATTTGTACCTGCATGTCTTTCATTGGGATACATGTATGTCATTTTCATTATCCAACATGGCCGATATTAGACCGTTTTACAGAACGGTTCTTCCTTTCTCTGTTTCTTCCAACAGCCTGAGCACATGCCTCAGCTCCTTGGCTTTGTGGAGTACCTCACTAAGCAAATGCACCAACATATCAAAGGGTCAAAAGTCATTTGGTACGACAGCGTGATTGCCGACGGCACGCTGCGATGGCAGGACATGCTGAATGATAACAACAGGTAAGCACCATAGATTGGTGAAAAGTGCGAGAATATAGCATAAATGAAGAAATCATGGACCTTCAGCTACCTACTATCAAATATTTTTCCCAGCATAGGCATAGTTGCAGATGTCAACCTATTCCCAAGTCATGTCTGATGTGTTTGTCTTTTAAAGTTTTTAAATCTTTCTATTTCCAGATTTATTGTCATAAAATTTAAAATTTTATCTTATCTAAAAAATATAAGAAGTTTAGAATATCAATTGAATTTCCCAGTTTGCACAATTCAGTGAAGATCTTTTAAGAATTAGTAGAACCTTTAGTGTACTGAAAGTATTGTGGGATGTTAAAATCCATTTTGCAGAATCTTCTTTGATGCCAGTGATGCCATCTTCTTGAACTACAACTGGAATGAGAACAAACTGGCTGCCTCTGTACAGAATGCCGGCCCCAGAAAGCACGATGTCTATGTTGGGGTGGACATCTTCGGTAGGAATTGCTTTGGAGGTGGTGGATGGAATACTAACAAGGTAATGACCAGTCTGTTTTACCCGAGCTCTGAAATTTGGGGATTAAGAATTAAAAGAAATGTGATTATATGATCACATTTCTTTTAAGAGCAATCTTAACAATGATTACTTGAAAATCAGAGAAAGGATATCAACCAAAATAATTCCAAAATAATATATGAATTTGAATTACCAAATCAATGGGTAATGATCATAGTTCATAGAAGTTTTGTTTAAATTGTCCTTGTATTTTGCATAAAGTCAACCTCATCCTTGATAAAAGTTTAAATAGAAGGTTTAGTTCTGGGAAAGGTGAAAAAATAATTTGTGAGCTTTCTTATTACTTTTATGTCAGTTTGGAAGAACATCATAGTAGAAATGTCCCCTGAAAAGGATTGCTCTTCAAATGCCCTCATATTCGAAGTATGACGAGATATAGCTGAAATGTTTGGGCTGAACATTCATGGCAGATATGTGTGCAGTCCCATATACCCATTTCTGAGTTTTGTGCGTGTGCTTTTCAGAGAGATTGGGTCAATTTCTTATTATTTTGATGATTCCGAAACCTCACAGTATGCGCCACTTCCTATCTAGACATAACCAACCTTTTCCAGTTGCTTTGAGAGAGTTTCTTTCAGATTGTAATCGCATGACCAAAACTCTAGTTTATCTTTAGTTTTCTTTTCCTGTGCATTTCCTGTTCCCTAGGCGATGGAAGTGATAAAGAGGCAGGGTCTCTCGACGGCCATCTTTGCTCCAGGCTGGGTGATGGAGAAACTTGGAGAGGCTGATTTTATTCCAAACCAGGACAAGTAAGTTTAAAATAACCAGCATGTTACATAAGCTCTTGTCTATATTGTGTTGGGTAGACATATCTCTGTGCAAACATTTTAAACAGAGTCTGACATGATTATCCCTTGCCTACATGTGTGAAATTGAAAGCATGATATTTGTTGATCAGTGAACCTGACCAACTATTTTTGGTCAGATTTGTCTAAGAAATTCAATTCAAATAGATTCCACTAATCTTTTATTAGTGAATGGTTGAGCAATAAATCTCCGGTCAGCTCTAGGTACCTTGACAAATATGCATTTTGATTAATTGATGTTTTTATGACAATAAACCATTGAAAAACAATATTCATTAAAGAGGCACCTGGATGTAACCAAGGTACTACCTCAATCGTTCTTAAAGGAAATAGTTCTTATTACATGTTCATATGTATCAGACATTCTCCAGTAGGCCCAGCCTTTACATATGAAGAAACTGAAGAAACTGTTGTGAGCAAGTGCATCTGCTTGTTCACTATGTGCACATAAATTAGAAATTAATATACATTATATCATGGTGTATTATTTTTATGCCTCCGCCCACCGAAGGTGGGTGCCGGAGGCATTATCTTTTCGGGTTGTCCGTCCGTCCATCCGTCCGTCCCACTTCTCGTTACCGCGATATCTGAAGAATCATTTGAGGTAGGAACCTCAAACTTTGTTCTAGTATGTATCCCCATACGAAGATGAACTGATTAGATTTTGGGGTAAGTAGGTCAAAGCAAAGTCAGAGGTCACAGAGGTCAATTTACATGAAATTATATGAAATTACTGGTTTTTAGCACCGTTACCTTGATATCTCAAGAACTGTTTGAGATAAGAACTTCAAACTTGGTACTAGTATGTATCCCTATACGAAAATGAACTGATTAGATTTTGGGGTAAGTAGGTCAAGGGTCAGAGGTCACAGAGGTCAATTTACATGAAATAACATGAAATTACTGGTTTTTAGCCTCGTTACTGCGATATCTCAAGAACTATCTGAGGTGAGAACTTCAAACATGGTACCAGTATGTATCCCCATAGAAAGATGAACTGATTAGATTTTGGGGTAAGTAGGTCAAAGGTCAGAGGTCACAGAGGTCAATTTACATGAAATAACATGAAATTACTGGTTTTTTAGCCTCGTTACTGCGATATCTCAAGAACTGTTTGAGGTAAGAACTTCAAACTTGGTAGTAGTATGTATCCCCATACGAAGATGAACTGATTAGGTTTTGGGATAAGGAGGTCACAGAGGTCAATTTACATGACATTACATGAAATTCTTGATTTTTAGCACCGTTACCGCGATTTCTAAAGAACTGTTTGAGGTAAGAACTTCAAACTTGGTACCAGTATGTATCCCCATAGAAAAAGGAACTGATTAGATTTTGGGGTAGGTAGGTCAAAGTTCAGAGATCACAGAGGTCAATTTACATGAAATTACATTGAATTACTGGTTTTTAGCACCGTTACCGCGATATCTCAAGAACTATCTGAGGTGAGAACTTCAAACTTGGTACCAGTATGTATCCCCATAGAAAGATGAACTGATTAGATTTTGGGGTAAGTAGGTCAAAGGTCAGAGGTCAGAGAGGTCAATTTACATGAAATTACATGAAATTACTGGTTTTTAGCCTCGTTTCTGCGATATCTCAAGAACTGTTTGAGGTAAGAACTTCAAACTTGGTAGTAGTATGTATCCCCATACGAAGATGAACTGATTAGATTTTGGGATAAGGAGGTCACAGAGGTCAATTTACATGACATTACATGAAATTCTTGATTTTTAGCACCGTTACCGCGATTTCTAAAGAACTGTTTGAGGTAAGAACTTCAAACTTGGTACCAGTATGTATCCCCATAGAAAAAGGAACTGATTAGATTTTGGGGTAGGTAGGTCAAAGTTCAGAGATCACAGAGGTCAATTTACATGAAATTACATTGAATTACTGGTTTTTAGCACCGTTACCGCGATATCTCAAGAACTATCTGAGGTGAGAACTTCAAACTTGGTACCAGTATGTATCCCCATAGAAAGATGAACTGATTAGATTTTGGGGTAAGTAGGTCAAAGGTCAGAGGTCAGAGAGGTCAATTTACATGAAATTACATGAAATTACTGGTTTTTAGCCTCCGTTTCTGCGATATCTCAAGAACTGTTTGAGGTAAGAACTTCAAACTTGGTACCAGTATGTATCCCAATGAACTGATTAGATTTTGGGATAAGAAGGTCACAGAGGTCAATTTACATGAAATTACATGAAATTCTTGGTTTTTAGCACCGTTACCGCGATTTCTGAAGAACTGTTTGAGGTAAGAACTTCACACTTGGTTCCAGTATGTATCCCCATAGAAATTAGTAATATAGGAGTTTAGTGTTTTAAATCACAATTTCGCAGTAACCATTTGATGAATGCGCATCAACTATACTTGTAGGTGATCAGGAATTATCTGAATACAAGCGGAGGCATATTGAAGACGCAGTCGTATCTTTTGCTTGTTTGTGTATGTATCAGGTTCTGGGCCTTACTGGACTCCTATCTCTACACTCATGGAGTTGCAGCTCTACCCTTTATCACAAACTTCTGCAGGGGATATGGAGAATTTGGTTTCAAATGTGGAAATGTAAGTTCTTGGTTTTGTTGTTGCTGTTGTTTTTTAACAGAATTATGCACGTATGGTTTACTGACGAGCAAAATATTAGAGGGAATGTTTATCTGAAATTGATTAGAATTTCAAGGAAATTAAATGGTCATACAATCTATGTATTTCTAGTGAAAATATATAACTGATCTTCTAGGGCCTTTGATGAAGTAGTTAATTGTATCTTGCTTTGGTTGTACTGCAGGAGGACCTATCCCTCTGATGCAGTATAATGTAGGTCCCCCTAAATATTGAAAAAACATATGCTTGCTGTCTTAGCTTCCCGGGTAAAACAGTGTAGTATATAAAACATTAAAAACAAAGATTAGACTATGTGTATGGCACCACAGCCCTCGTTACAGAATCACACGTTGTCTTCATAACACAGTGATCTTCATATTTTTACAAAATTCATAATTTTCATAATAGTCGTTTGATTGCTCTCAAACAGTTTTGTTCTGTTTTTCCTATTTTTCTACATTTCCTGAGGGCTACTTATTCTGAAGCCAAAGCTCTAAAACAGAACCGAGGATTTGGCTTCAAGTTTTCATCATGCCACACATTTTATTTGTGATAATATAGCATGTCTGATCGTTTTTCCTAACAGGAGGTAATGAAGAAAGCCTGGTGCAATCTGAGCAGCCAGCAGATCATGCCTACCTATGGTCAAGAGCAGTTCTCTGACACGGAGGGAGCTGCAAAGAAACCTGTTATGCAGTACGTGGTGTCCGATGCCTTCAACGGAGGCGGGTGCGTGTTGGTCACTGGTGGACTCGCAGCTGGACAAGTCACAAGATGCAAGTAGGTCAAGAAATGAGATCAAATCTATCAAAGGACACTTCTTTGTTTATATTTATAGATATATAATGCAACAATTTGTATGATATGTAATATAGACACATGAAAATAAGATATTGTGTCTATTTGCTACTCTGATTGTTAACTTGTTGATTTACTGTTATGCTGGTGGAAAACAAATTTCCACGATTTTATGTGGATCGGAAGGAATAAAATTATCAATTATCAATTGTTAAGGAACTTATTTCTTTCATAACTGCTCTACTAATTTCATGTAAAGAATATTTCCATAGTATCAATTAATTTATGATGTCCATTGTTTACTAAATAGTTAAACTATAGTTTATGTTCCTTTTTTATGTGTATTTATAATGAAAAGCTGAATCATTCATGTCCATTGAATAACGTTCAACATCTGTTCTCTTTTCTTTGACTTCTACTCATCCCACCCCAATCCTCTACAGGTTGTTTGCCACCGGTATCTCTGGTTCCCACCCTCTGCTGGTATCCTACACTGTTAAGCATGGAGATAACTGCAATGTGTGTCTCTATCTGTCTACCCCAAACAAGGAGATACTGCTATGGGCTACTGCAGGTAGATATATGATACTTCGTTAAAGTCATTTTTGTTTTAAAGTGTGATATCAGAAATTTTGTGGACCTTCAGCATATGTCAAATGGCCTTTTGCTGCAAAGCTTTTGGAATTGTAAAAATTCAATGTTGTGATTCATCTATGTTGTGGCATGACACTTGCAAATGAAATTCAGAATTCATTTACTCTTTGGAAGCATATTTCAACGAACATTTATTTTGGGATGCTTTTTATAATCACAGATAAATCATGGGGTTAGAGAATGAATTGTTTGACATAAGAATATCAAGATGCAAAACATGTTCTTTGGTAAAAATTTTGAATAGATTTTTCATTACAAAATATTTATTCATAAATGTCTGGTGTAGAAGTTCATATACTTATCTTCAAACCTTTATGAAAACTGTAGAAAATGTTTCAAAAAGCCAATGCAATCACCTTGTATTATCTTTTTTGTAAAGTATGCAAAATTTGTGATGGCTAATACATTAGCCTCATGTATTGAATGCTTTGTAAAAGGGTGAAAATGCTTCTCATAGCACAGATTCAATTTGCAGTACGATTTTACAATGTTCTTTCACAATATGATTTTGTGAAATGTTTTTATCCAGATGACATGAAGGCTGGCGAGCAACCCATGAGTACCTACGGCCTGAGACTGTCTGCCCTCGTTGACCATTCCACCCTCGTTGACCATTCCGCCGTCCCGGACTCTCTCAAGTCCTCCGATCCCACCATCTTCTCTCCTCTAGTAGGCACATGTCACAAGATCCTCCAGGATGCATCCTTTGGTATTGACAGTTCAGCAGTGCCTACCCAAGACTGGGTTACAAGGTGAGGTTTCTGAAGGGATCATCAAGAGTCCCTTAGACTTTAGAGCAATATGTGAAATGTGTATCTTAATGCAATGCTATGGATATTCATTTCATGATCAGATGAAAGATGAAATCTTTACTCAGCTGTGCCTCATTGAAAAGAAATTTGTTTCATTTGTGGTGGAATAAGATATGCATATTATTGTAGTCAATAGCCCATATCAGAACATTAAGTGTTTGATTTATGTAATGCCTCTGTTATAATTAGTCTGAATTTAATCTTGCTTTTATAGCAAGGTGAAAATGAGAAATCAAAATGTATGTATTGGTTAAAAAAGATTCAAGAAATATAACACGCCCATCTAGAAAGGGGGGAGGGGGAGCAATACATTTACATGATAAAAGGACCCGAAGTGCTCTTGTGGTGTGATGGTATCCATTATCTGTTCTGTTCTGTTCTATTCTGAATGGGATGATATAGACTTTCTTTTCTAAACCACACTGGAAATCAAAATCTAAAAAATGAAGCGGAAAATTTGTTTTGTTCCATATAGCACATGATACCATATTTGTGACTCTGAAGTCTTTATAGTCAATATTGCCTTCAATCTTTGTGATAACCATGTAGGAACTATCTGCTACCAGAGTCTGTCCTTACTGCTGGAGCCAAGATCACAGAGATTGGTTTGCTGTGCTTCTCTGCAGCTCCAGTTGAGTCTTACTCAGTCAAGATTGGAGAAATCAAGGTGGGTAACCACAACAAACAATGCATTTTCATCCATATTGATTGCAATGACTCTCAAGTGTACAGTTTTGATTCATGAGGAAGTATATCCAATTTTATGATTATGTAATTATAAAAGGGTTTAAATCACGATTCAAAAATAATTTCTTTCATGTGTTTTTTTCCATTCACACTTTTTCTCATACTTTAAAGGCAATGTTTAGGTTTTGGTACATACTCCCTGAAAAACTTTTGGTCAGATTTCTTGGATTTTTGTTTATTAAAAATAGCAAGATATTAGCAGTACTAAGATGTTGTGAAGATTTCACGTCATAAAGTGAAATATTTTACAAATGAGAGGTAAAAAATAATTTATTTATATACCGGGCCGGGGATATAAACTCCCAGCAACGGCAGCGTGCACTATACTCTATATAACGCATGCAAAGACCTTTGAGGATTATGTGTATTCCACACACTGTTGCGTGGGGAGCCACTGGGGTGGAAAGGTCCTAGCATAAGGCAGCATTTTACCATGATCTAGCGTTCCTTACAAATATTTACATTAAAATTAAGCGGAAATCATTGATGGAATACCACATGATCTCATACAAAGCTCTATTGTTACAAGGAGAACAACATTAGACTACATGTATACTAAAACATGTCTTTTCCAATTTCCTTTTTGCTACCAAAACTGTCCATGAGCTTTAACAGATATGATATTATGTGGAATATAGATGCAACTGGATGTTTTATCATTATGCAATGTCATGTTTTAAAAGATACAATACTCTAAACAATTCTTTCAACAATTTATTAGCAGTCTGGTTAAATTTCTATTACTCGTTCTACTTGCTTAATGTAAGCAAGGAAATTATCAATTTTCCTATTTTAAAGCATATACCTGATAATATTTTTTTAATTGCAAAATAACACTATGTAAATGCATCTTGTTTCCCTACCCCAAGATTGTTGACCCTGGCTCTCTGCGAGACCAAACTCAGCAGGTCACCAGCCTAGCCTGTCAGGATGTCTCCTGGCATCCACCCATCGCTGATGTCGTAGACCCCCACACCGTTGTATCCCTCTGTGCCACCCTGACCTGGTCCTACCCAGCCAGCCTTGGGCACCACTTCGACATCTACTGCTCCGGCATCGAGCGTGACCCAAACCAGAGCCGCGCCGTCAGTAAGACTGATAAGCTGTTTGTCGGAAGAGCTCATTCGCATAGCTTCCGTATATGCCACCTCCTCATCCCAAAGATTGAAAAGGAGGGCCAAGAAGATTCCATTGAGTTCTATGTGCAGCCAACAACGAGGGCAGGCTTCTCGGCACCTCTCCTTGGAGTCTCCAGCTGCAAAGTGGTATACTCCAAATAGTCTGAGATAGACTAAAGATTTTGTTTTAAGCAAAGCATATATTTAGGGACTTTCACTCACTGCTAAATCTGATCATTATTGTGTGAAAATGACATTGACAAAAGCTTTTATTATTTGCAATAAGATACACTGTCACTACAGTCACTTTTCCCATATTACTAATTGCTGCAGGTTTTACTTCATGATAAAACAATCTGTTATCAAATTGACTTATTCTTGGTAAGAATAAGGGTGTGATTGTCTAGAACATGACAAAGTAAGCAATTATAGATCAAAGCCAGTAAACATATATTATTATCAGCCTATGCAGCAAGCCTGTTCTTTAATTGTTTAAAGTGAGATAGTTATAAAAAGAAAACCCACATCAGGTGGTATCGTAGAGCTGTGTTTAGGACAAAAGTAAAATGATATGCATTAGAATCACTACTTGATGAATGCTGTTATCACTTTGATATGCATCAAACATTTGCATATCTTGTCTTAGATGGCAAGATTGTGTGTCAAATGCAGGTGATGATCTACAAATTTATGTTTAATATACGATTATTTTATCTATGCATTGAGCAAATACATTCCATACTATTTGTTTTCAAATTTATCTTTTGTTTTGCTGAAGAAAACAGGATTTCAGTACTACTTTGCTCCCGTTATACATTTTTTTTTGTTTATACCTGTTACACTAATTGAATTGACAATTGAGCTAAGCAATGCCCACCTGATCCATTCAGTAAAGAGGAAAAAAGCATGATCTGCATATTATGACAAAATATCTTTCCTTGATGATGCCGATAAATCCAAACACAAATTCAGTCCAGCATCTTCATAATGTGCCATGAGAATGTGTGTTGGACAGATAGATTGATGACAAATAAAATAAAGAATTTTGCATGGATTTACTGGTAGTTTTGTTTACTGTCAATAATCAGGAGAGAGATATAAGCAAGAGCTTGTCACTTTCTCAGCCATTATGTTTTAAGCTATGAATTTTTTTAAAATTTTATTTAATCAAATTTGTTCAAACTAAATGTAATAACAATTTTTTTCTTTGTACGTTACAAATGCTATCAGTGGCCCACAAGAATTTACTTTCTCTCAAGTTACAATTTAGTTTGTGACCAAATCCTGATGAGCAGACTATTGAAAGATCTGTTTTAGAGCTCTGCATTTACAATTTACATACCCTTATCATGAACTTGCTTCTTGAAAATTTGTATTAGAAACCTGCAGGCTCTATATTTTTAAGACATTTTTGTGAATTTTGTGTGCCTTTGGTCCAGCAAATATGCATCTATGTAAATGTAGATTTAAGAGCAGAACAAAAATTGTGCTTGTCTATCAGTGGAATTTGAAATGAACATGTGCATTATAAGGGTTGTATGATAATGTTGTTGATGGGGGGGGGGGATGGTTGTGTGGTGTACTGGCGATATATTTCTGGAAATTCCTCACAGTCCTGTAAAGCAAGACTGGGAACCAAAGTAGCGAAAATTCTTATTTATAAATTATCAAGAATAAAAAGTGAGGAGGAGGAGGATGTAACATTATGTAATAATTACAAATAAGTGTTAAAGGAGTTCATTTATTCAACAAAGAGTCATGAGCCCATCATCTTTCGTAGACTACTTCAACATTTTGCCTGCCACTAATTATATTTAGTCTGTAGCCTGTCATTTTTCAAGGACTACTTCAGCATTTTGCATGCCATTAATTATATTTAATCTTTAATGTGTGCTTGGGGCAGTCTTCATCTGCAAGGGTGAAATGAAATATATATATACAATGTTAGTTTAAGTTATATTTTCATGCTAATTCTATGCATTATGTAACCCTTTGGAAGTGGTTTATTTGCTTACAGCATGTATGTGTTATTAGTTTGAACTCCAGCATTCTCAGGCATACATGTTTTCTCCAACTGCATGATATGTATTTTGTTGTGTTTTGGGGGTTTTTTCTTTGGATCAGCTTTTTTTCTACTGTTCAAGCTTCAAGCTGTATGTATATTTATTTATCAATGGGTGATTTGGTGTTTTTTTTAATGATTAAAGGGAAATCCAACCTTGATAGCAAGTTGCTTTGAAAGAAAGAGAAACAAATCAGAGAAGCAGATTGATGAAAGTTTGAATGAAATCGGACAAGCAATAAGAAAGTTATGAATTTTTGAAAGTTGTAATCACTATACATATGGGAATTTCAAATTGGCCGAATAGGTAATGTCACTGTGATGTAGCTGTGGACAACTCCCCCATTCACTCCAACACACAAAATGACTAAATGTCACTTTTATTCAAAATGTTTTACTCAGTAGGATCTTTTTCTTTCATGAGGACCTATAACAATATGCTATCTCCAATATATTTTGAGCCCTGCCCTGAGGGTAAAAGCGCCTCAAAGAAAACCGCAAATTAATGATATTTTTGTGTACGACTAACGGGAGAGTTGTCCACAAAAATGTCACAATCGACTCACCAAATAGCCAATTTGAGATTCGCATAGATGTAGTGATCGCATTTTTCAGACATCCGTAACTTTCTTAGTCCTTGTCCGATTACCTTCAAAATTTCATCATCCTGTTTTTCTTATTTTTTTGCTTTCACACAAATCATCTTATTACCAAGGTTGGATTGCCCTTTAAAATGACTCATGGTTTATTATTTTGTGTTATTATAACCATAGTGTGTTTATATTATATTGTTTCTATGATGAATGCATAGACAACTGTGTTTCGTTTATGAATAGAGAATATTTTTATAGTTTAGTTAATTTGCATGTAATTCTAACCTTGAGAGCTGAGAGATCTGTAGTAGAAATTATAATTACAATTTTCCATCAGAATTCATAGAATAATGATTTGCGATGTAATTGAAAATCTTAAGTATAGCAAGTGTTTATTGTTTGTCAGTAGGCTATGTGTTGTGTGTGCTTTAGATAGCCATAGTCTTTCAATGGTGAAATTAAAATGAAATCATGTTATCAATTGCAGGGGGGTTGGGGGGAGGGGAAGTAACCAGCAGCAAAAGGTCTGCAAACTATTTAATGTAAACAGATATAATATTTCAGCTAAAGATCATTAGTGAGTGAATGTACATTGTAATAACTAAAAAAGAAATCACAGCTGTCATCATGAAATGCTATCTGCTGGAATATTAAAATGGTGATATATATAATATATGTGAAAAATGATTAACTTGATGAAAATGAAAATAAAATATAAGAATAGATAAAACAAATGAATTAAATAAATGAATGAATAAATAAATAAATAAATAAATAAATTACCATTAGCAGAGATAACTGTTTGTCTTGTAGTAGACCTTTATGCAGAAGCATATTTTGCAATTTTTTTGATTTATCTATGTCTAAATTAAAAATGTTGGTTTTATTGTTTTTGAGGCTCATATTAGAAGAAAAAAAAACTTTGTCTTTCAATGTGCTGAAATTTTATGTACTGTATTGCGTAATGAATGAGATGCAATGAAAGTGATGAATAATATTTTCATATAAAAGAAGGGTTAAATGTGGTATGAGTGTTACAATATTAAGATAGTCCATTTGCTAAATAATTGTAATACATATTCTCTATTGTGTGACCAAAATATATTGAATTAGAGCTGCCATAGATATACATATATATGTAGTGTGATTATCATTTTTCAGTTAGAATTTTTATATCCCCCCTTTTTTTCCTTCTCATTTAAATGTAGCAAATAATGTGTGATGTCCATAGATATTAAAAACCATTGTTTATTTTTGTTCATACAAAATTAGTAATTCAATAAACATTTTCTCTTCCATTCATTTTCCTATCATCAAATAACATTCTGTGACATTTTCTTTTCTTTGTGCACAATTTGCTTTATATATAGTTGCCTGTAATATATTATGGTATTGTATTGCAGGCTACTATATGTAATATGTGCTACGATATGTAATATATTACTTCTTATTCAAGTAATGTAAGACAGTCTGTTCTGTTTTGTTTTGTTTTGTTTTTAGGCGTGTTTTTTCTTTGCCCTTTTATAGAGATACATGTACAAGTACAGATAGTATAAACTAGTATTTTAATCATGATTGATGCATTAAGAGGCATAGAATTTACAGGTTAAAAATAAGTAAGATGTGAACAGGGTTCTTTTTAAAAAATCGTTGTGATAACTTTTTTTTTCTCTTCCCAGCTCTATAGAATTTTCCTTTCTCTGTACACATTGGCAAATATGTCTATGTTTTATTTCTGTTACTTAATTGCAATGATGCAGTAATGTAATTTGCACTGTCAAGGGTAATAAACGGAAGCTATCTATATCATATGAGGTGATTTTAATTGCAGTTTTGTTGAGTTATCTTCTTCATGAGTGGTTGAATGTAGAGAATATGTATGGACGCGGCTGCTAGATACAAGGTTTTGCCTTGGAAACTTACGGTGTCACCAAGAAGCCCTTTGGGCAAGGTTGAAAGCTTGTTTTTGTATGTTTAATATGTTCATCTTTGTAAAAATATTATTTTTAGTTTATAATTTTTTTCTGTTTGTTTGCTTGTTGGTTTTCCCCTTTGTTTTTTTTCACCACTTGTTTTGTTTTGTTATTTTGTTTTGATTTGTTTTTGATTTGTTTTTTTTTTTTTTGGGGGGGGGGGGTCAAATGAATCTTATACCAAATTTGTTTTGCCACTTTCTCCTCCTTACTTCACACATTCTTGATTTGATTTTTTTATTTTATTTGATTTTAAGATTCCACATTTACAATGAAATCACAACAATATGTACAAATTGCAAAAACAGAGAATACATGGATATGACATAGAAAAGTGACAAAAGGATATGTGGAGGGATCTACTAAAAAGCTTAGCTTACAATGCGCCGCCCATGTAATTTAATCTGCTGAAATTTTGTATGGAATATACATTGTATAAGAAATAAGTACAGAAAATAAACTCCCAAATCAAATGAAATGTCTGCTATGCTTTATTCCATTTGATCCCGCCACCGCCCCCCCCCCCCCCCCCCCCCAAAAAAAAAAAAAAAAAAAAAAAAAAAAAATCGATATCTACGGCCGGTTATAGAAAGCGTATTCATTCGATCACCAGATATGGCGACTAGAGTGATTTCCCCAGCCCGAGAGGCTTGGAGAAAAGGTATTTATACTCATATTTTACAACCTGTAATTATTGCATGATTGTCTTTATTGTGTAATGTATTTGGGAATGAATATTTCATGCGAAATATCTTGTGGTATATTACTGAGATAAACATCTACTTGTCGCTGTCTAGCTATTTTGATCCAATCAGTCCCACTTGTCTGAGTTCATGTGGTGTCAATTTTCGTGCAGTGCGAATATGGGAATGAACACTCGTGCAAACCAAGCGGTCCTCAAACACATCAGCAGAGATATAAATTCCAACCTAGTGCTGTAAGGTTGCAGATGAATAGGGGTTTAGTTTGTTTTATTTATTTTGGAACCAGACATTGCACAGTGTAAAAACTGAAGAGCAACATACATGTAAATTGTAATGTCAAATGTCGTCAGTGCCACAGGCACAGAACTGTCGGCTAGCGACAGACGGGTTGCCATTCTCTGATTGGTCAGTTAAGACAGTGCGATGTACGTGTACTGTGCGCTGTGTGTGTGTATACGTGAGCCGTGCGTGGTGTGTGCTATGATATATTTACGTACATGCTCTGCACGCTGTGCATTCATTGAGACGTATATGTGAGCATAGACTAGACTCCCAGTCGTTTTATTTGTTTATACTGACCACGGAGTTTTGTTCTGACCAGAACACGCATCCGGCTATGAAAGAGATGTTGTATAATGTTGTTTTTGTGAAGTTTCTTCAAACTCTGTCTCTGCCAGTTTGTTGCTGTATGTATAGAAAAGCCTCTTTCTAATCATATGTTATCTCTGTTTATTGGTTCTCCCATCAAAATCTCAAATCTAAATTACTCTTCATTTCTGTCTCTAGAATATTTTCTCCCTTGCTCTCTCTCGCTCTCTCTCTCTCTCTCTCTCTCTCTCTCTCTTGATCTCTTGATCCCTCAATCTCTCTCCATCTCACCATCTTTCGATTTTTCTATCTATTAATAGACCCTATCTACCTGTATATAGTGAAAATGGCAACATGCCGGTCAATTCTACCTGAATACAGTGAAAATGGCAACATGCCGGTCAATATCTACCTGTATATACTGAAAATGGCAACATGCCGGTCAGTATACCTATCTACCTGTATATACTGATAATGGCAACATGCCGGTCAAGTCTACCTGTATATAGTGAAAATGGCAACATGCGGGTCAATATCTACCTGAAAATGGCAATATGCCGGTCAATATACACTACCTGTATATACTGAAAATGGCAACATGCCGGTCAATTCTACCTGTATATACTGAAAATGACAACATGCCGGGCAATTCTACCTGTATATACTGATAATGGCAACATGCCGGTCAATTCTACCTGTATATACTGATAATGGCAACATGCCGGTCAATTCTACCTGTATGTACTGAAAATGGCAACATGCCGGTCAGTATACCTGTATGTACTGAAAATGGCAACATGCCGGTCAATTCTACCTGTATATACTGATAATGGCAACATGCCGGTCAATTCTACCTGTATATACTGAAAATGGCAACATGCCGGTCAATTCTACCTGTATGTACTGAAAATGGCAACATGCCGGTCAGTACACCTATCTACCTGTATATACTGAAAATGGCAACATGCCGGTCAATTCTACCTGTATATACTGAAAATGGCAACATGCCGGTCAATTCTACCTGTATGTACTGAAAATGGCAACATGCCGGGCAATTCTACCTGTATATACTGATAATGGCAACATGCCGGTCAATTCTACCTGTATATACTGATAATGGCAACATGCCGGTCAATTCTACCTGTATATACTGAAAATGGCAACATGCCGGTCAATTCTACCTGTATATACTGATAATGGCAACATGCCGGTCAATTCTACCTGTATGTACTGAAAATGGCAACATGCCGGTCAGTATACCTGTATGTACTGAAAATGGCAACATGCCGGTCAGTACACCTATCTACCTGTATATACTGAAAATGGCAACATGCCGGTCAATTCTACCTGTATATACTGAAAATGGCAACATGCCGGTCAATTCTACCTGTATATACTGAAAATGGCAACATGCCGGTCAGTATACCTGTATATACTGAAAATGGCAACATGCCGGTCAATTCTACCTGTATATACTGAAAATGGCAACATGCCGGTCAGTATACCTGTATATACTGAAAATGGCAACATGCCGGTCAATTCTACCTGTATGTACTGAAAATGGCAACATGCCGGTCAGTATACCTGTATATAGTGAAAATGGCAACATGCGGGTCAATATCTACCTGAAAATGGCAACATGCCGGTCAATATACACTACCTGTATATACTGATAATGGCAACATGCCGGTCAATTCTACCTGTATGTACTGAAAATGGCAACATGCCGGTCAGTACACCTATCTACCTGTATATACTGATAATGGCAACATGCCGGTCAATTCTACCTGTATATACTGATAATGGCAACATGCCGGTCAATTCTACCTGTATATACTGAAAATGGCAACATGCCGGTCAATTCTACCTGTATATACTGAAAATGGCAACATGCCGGTCAGTATACCTGTATATACTGAAAATGGCAACATGCCGGTCAATTCTACCTGTATGTACTGAAAATGGCAACATGCCGGTCAGTATACCTGTATATAGTGAAAATGGCAACATGCGGGTCAATATCTACCTGAAAATGGCAACATGCCGGTCAATATACACTACCTGTATATACTGATAATGGCAACATGCCGGTCAATTCTACCTGTATATACTGATAATGGCAACATGCCGGTCAATTCTACCTGTATATACTGAAAATGGCAACATGCCGGTCAATTCTACCTGTATGTACTGAAAATGGCAACATGCTGGTCAATTCTACCTTAATAAAAGTTGGCATGAAGAGTGTATCATGGATTTGTGATTATATTTCTTTGTATGTAGAAAATTTAAATTATTCGCCCTTTTTAACCGATTCTAAATCTCTCTCTTACCACCAATCCAACAACATTAACACTTATTAAAGGACAAGTCCAAACCAACAGAAAAGCTGATATGAATACAGAAAAATCAAACAAGCATAACAATGAAACTTTTATCAAAATCGACTGGAAAATATAAAAATGACATTCTGAAGTTTTACTTAATTTCACAAAACATGCACATCCTGGTCGGTATGAAAATGAGGGAACTGATGACATTTTGTAAAGTGTATTTCATTAAATAAAATATGAATGTGAAACAAGGTTTGAGTCCTCCCTGAACGAGTGGAAGTGCCATTTTTGAATCGTGATTCAATTTTCTATAATTCATATAATTCATATAATAAAATACACAAGTAATAATGTAAGACATCAATATGAGTGTGTGACATCATTGCCTCTCTCATTTGCATATCACCCTTGTTTTGCACATAACTTGTGAAAATACCGGGATAAGCAGAATTTTAAAATGTTGGAACTTGTTTTTTGCATCCGATTCTGATGACATTTTCAGCATTATGCTTAAAATTTGCCTCTATTTATTAAAATCAATTTTATTTTGGGGTGGACTTGACAGAAACCATCCTTTTACACAAGATTTTCTTAAATTTCTTTATGGATAAAATTGTTGTTTCTTCTCTCGCATTTAGTATTCCTGCTCTTTCTCTCTCTCTCTCTCTCTCTCTCACACTCTCTTTCTACACAGAGAAAAAGACAGACAAAATACTCTGATCAAAGTCAATGTATTGAGTTACTGAACTTTTCAATTTATTGACAAGATCTGTTCATAATAGTTAAGTCAATCCATATGAACTACATGCACATTAGTATTATAAATACAAAATTGTCACAATGCTACAGCTATAACATACGTGTTTTCATAAAGCTGTTCATAATATTATGCAATACTCCAATGACTGGAATATTTAAAGGCCAACATGTTAGCCAATGGTATTCTCTATAAGTTCTGATAATCTGACCCCATTTTCAGTATTATTAATCAGAATACAAAGAAATGTTTCTATTGCATTCATGGGCCAGTATAAATGTTAACCGTCTTGATAATAGAGCTTTGCACATTTTATTAGAAGTTAATGTGAAAAGTCATTTATGCGTGTATGAACAGCTTTTGAAAAACATTCCTGCTTACTTTGGAAATGGTAACTACTGACATCTTGCTAACCATTTCTTCTTAGTATGCCACATGTCCATTGTATCGAAGCCATGGGGCACTTGTGTAACTGTGATATGTTGCATGTTGAATGTAAGACTGCACCTACACATAAAAGAATAGTGAAAAAAAAAATCATAATTCAATTAACAATATCATTGGCTCCAACAAAATAAGAAAACATGACCAGTTAATCCATGTTGGCCTATAACTTTTATTTATTTCACTAAAAATGGTGATTCTCCATCTTCATCAGTTTACAATATGACAATGTAAACTCAGAGTAAGGACAAAGGATAGCCGTAAAAATTTTTTTGCTGAAATAAATAAATGTGAATAGGCCAAAATCCCTAACTTTTACTGTTGTTTTCTTTATACTAAATCCATGGAAACAGGTATGCTCAGCGGCGTAGACACGAACACGCTTTCTATTGTTAGTGGGGGGGGGGGATGATGAATAGATCATCCCCCCACTAACAATGGATTATTATGCGTGTCTACGCCCGTGGGTAAGCTTATGGAACTATTGAGATATACCAGAAAAAATATTAATAAAGGTCGTGTTGGAATATTGATCCTTACAAAGCGTGATGAAAATGTAATGTGCTTTTTACATACAATAAATTAGCACAAAAATAGTTTCCACTGTATCTGATCCAATGTGTTTAATCCTTTGCACTCCATATTGATTTTACAACAGGTAACAAAACAAAGGATTCTCACCTCCAGGCAAGCTAACATTTTCAATCAAATAGCTTTACACAAAAGGGGGATTAGCATGGACTTAGTAGTTCTACAGGACTCAGTGTGAGAGATATGTTCTGAGGGACAGTAAACACTGTAAACACAAATATCCCCAACATCATTGTGATCTCCTCTCAGTTCCCTGTTTGACAAGGGGCTGTCACCTTATGCAGCACCTTGACTTGGTATTTAACAGAGAGATAACCAATGGAGATTCTGAGTGATGGTAAACATTACTACCACAAATATCCCCAATATAACATCATTGTGATCTCCTATCAGTTCCTTGTTTGACAAGGGGCTGTCACCTATCACAGCACCTTGTCTTGGTATTTAAAGGGGAAGTCCAGCCATAAATTAACTGGCTTTCAACAGAAGCAGGAAAAATCAGACAAACAGATCAAAAAAAGTTTGAGGAAAATCGGACAACTAATAAGAAAGTTATGAATATTTAATAACATGAAGAACAGGGGAAAACAATGAAAATCATTAGACAAATTGCCAACTTGATTATGAGTTTGTGACGTCATGGGTACACTCAACCATTTATTGTGTTTATACTATTACTACACAATTTCATTTACAGTAATATTATTTCCTCAGAACTTGAAGCAAGTTATATCTTTAGTTATATATTTTTACTTGAATACACCTTCACAAAATATTTCATGAAATAGATATCTTGAGTTATACAATATTTCATATTTTCATTATTATATTCTTGTGAATATTTTGTTAGAAATTCATATTCTTCCACATTTTTAAAGAAAAATATTAGGTCCGTATAAAAAATATGTTTACTATACATATATCTTGGTTTAAGTTTTGTGGAAATCATATTTTTTGACCAAAAATGAAAATTTGTAGTATTCATATTAACAAATACTTAATGGCTATTAGTGTACCCATGACGTCACATATTCATAATCAAGTTGCCAATTTGACAACTGGTCTTCCCAGTTCTTCATATCATGATATATTCATAACTTTCTTACTAGTTGTCCGATTTTTCTCAAACTATTTTGATATGTTTGTCTGATTTTTCTGCTTCTCTTAAAAGCAAGTTATTTTTAGGCTGGACTTCCCCTTTAACAGAGAGATACATGTACATGTAACCAATGGAGATTATGAGTGATGGTAAACATTACTACCACAAATATCCCCAATATCACATCATTGCGATCTCCTATCAGTTCCCTGTTTGACAAGGGGCTGTCACCTATGGCACCACCTTGCCTTGGTATTTGACAGAGAGATAACCAAATAATGGAGATTGAGTGAGAGTAAACATTACTACCACAAATATCCCAAGGTAGCAGGTACCTAGCTGGGGTACTCTTCTCTTATTAAGCCCCAATAGAGGAATGAGACTAATTTGGGGAAGCTGTCTCGTTAGAGGGGAAGAAGGGCTGTTAGAGCATTATAGTTTCCCACACCAATCAGGTAAAATTATTTAAGTTGCGGGCACTTTCTGCTCAAGTCAATTACTTGTTTGAATGAGCCCTATACTCACTATAACAATATCTTACCTCATTGTAAAGTAGAAAGACTGATGGAGTCTTACGATTTTCCTCATGAAGAAGTTGAAGTTGTGGGTACTCTCTGCTGTAAGATATTCACTAAGAATGAGGCTTTACCCTCAATGGCAATATTTTGCCTCATTTCAAGTTAGGAACACTTAGAGACTTACGATTTCCCAGGCATGCAAATACTTAGTTGGGGTTACTACTAGTTATGAGTAAGTTAAAACCTAGTTTCACACACCAACTGAGAAATAGTGTCCAATCCGGTTGTATGGTCAATGCGTTGATGGTCAGTGTACTCCCTGCTCCAATCAAGTCAAAAAGGGGAGAGGCTGCTTGCAATCGCAACACCTTGCCTCAGTAAAATGGGACTGGGGTAAAGGACTGATGGAGACTTACAGTTTCCTCCTACAACCATCAAGCAGGAAACTATTCTACAACTTAACTACATCTATTCTACTGAACACTATTCTACTGAACACCAAAAAATAAAAAAAATATATAAATAAAGAGATAAAAAATGGAAAATAAAACATGTGTGCTGTGAAAGAGGTCATATCTTTGTGCAAAAATTGCAACACCACATTTGCTTTGGATTTTTCTTAATATTGCAGCATTTCCAATGAAACCAGCGTTTACATAATTCACATTCGATCATGTTGAGAGAAGTGTTCGTTGTTGTACATAAATTACATTTCCATTCCCTATGTTTTCTCGCAACGACATCAAGAATAATTAACCAAGCATCATCCTCAAAATATTGCTGCAAATTGTGTAGTTGGTCTGAAGCAATATCTATCACACTATCCGGAACATTTTCAGGCAGTACTTCAATTTCGCATTCCTTTATCTTAATACCGCGCTTCACCGCCTTTATTACTTTGTCATTTACAAACAGTTCCAAATATTCTACATCAGTTCTATTCAAACTTTCATTTGCAGTTGATGAAACTTGTGAGGTAACATAATCATGATCATTTCCTTGATGCACAACAACCTCAACTTCTCCCAAATTCCGCACAATGCTATCCCTTTCTTCTGTAGTTGGCTTTTCAAGTGGTTGGCGAGTCTTCCTAGCCTTTTTAGTAGATTTGAATTTCTTTCTCTGTGGTGTCACCCTTTGAGGTACACTAGAGGCATTCCCCTGAAAGCACTGAACTTGATCTGGCTTGCAAACTTTCACTAATTGCACTGCTGCCTCTAAATTCTTATAAACAGCATCTAACTGCACATCATCTTGAACTTCACTCAGCAGTGTTTGCAGTTCTTGCATTTTTGACTTGACATGTGTTTTGGTTTTGGCAGTCAAATTCTTGTTTCCTGAGGATAACTCTTGCATTATTTTGTCTTCTGCAGGAGGCCGCACTGCTGGTTGTGCTGCATTTCCTACTACCCCATCCTGCCTTTTCCCAACTACCCTCGATACTAGGTGTACATGTTTACATAGTGTTCCCCTAACAACTCCATCTATACAGGTACAAGAAAATTCATGTACACATACTTGGCACTCCTTGCATACAAGAGGACAAGTAACAGCACAGGCCACATCATTTCTTTCAACTATGTAAACATGCTTTCTATCCGAAGAACTAACTTCCCACTTGTTCGCGCATACCTCTTTCACAGCAGCACAATTGAGTTTAAGACTTAACCGATGCCTGCTGTCAATGTCGTTGATGCGTCTTGATTTTTTCCCCTTTTGTAGTTTTACAAGCCTCTCAAAGGTCTTATCTCTTACAAATTGCATGAGCAACGTCACACACTTATCGACCCTACGATTTGCGAATCCCTTCATGTACATATACTTTAGAGTGTGGTGAAAGGCTTCGACATACATGTTTGTGTTTATGCGAGACCCCTTCCTGTAACAAACTGCCCACTGTTCCTTCCTTTCTGAATAACTCTTGAAGTACCCCCCAAAACGAGAAGTTCTCACATCATTATCTAAGTCATCCAATACTTGCTCTAACAATGTTTCAAACTTTGACACATCAGGTTCATCCAGCAGGCATCGTAATGTCTTATACACTGAAGATTGCAGTTCAACATTCCCAGAAATGTGCGTGCGCAGGGCTCCCCTCCAAGCTCTATCAACATGCCATGTACAGAGTAGTTTAGACGGCTTATGCGCGAAAGCGGCTACCCATGCACTGTAATACTGTTCGGCATCATCAGTCATAATCCAACTGGTTTCCAGAGGTCCAACTGCATTCCTAACTTTCTCCAAAAAGGCAGTTAGCACTACACGATCCTCCCGATTTGATATCAGCCATGCAACAGGAAAGCCCTCACCAAACTCGTCCACTACCATTACTGTTATCAAACCGAAATCATACGCATTTGTACCATGCGTAGCATCCATGCAAATGATATTATTGCCAAAAGCGCGCATCATGTCCTTCTGCACAGGTGTCATTAAACCTAACGCAAAATCATCCATTCTAAAATTATCCAGACTGTCCGGACAAGGCGCTCCCTGTTCCTTGTAAAGAAGCACAGGATTGCTATCACTATCGGTACCTACTTCCTGCACCCACATAGCTACACTAGTCGCATCACTATTGTGCCTACTAATTCCGTTTAAACCTAATGAGCGCTCAATATTCTTCACATCTTTTTTTGTGATCAAATGATGTCTTTCTAGACTAGAGGACAGAGAACTCCTAATATCATCTAAGATCCTGTCCACACTAATCCCTTGTGAAAGTTTCTGACCTATTGCAACGCGCTCTTCCTGACTTAACTTAAGATGACCAAGGTCTTCACCATGCCCATAATGCGTCTTGGTCATCACTATGCCTACGCTCCCAGTTACCATGCAGGTTTTAGCACTAATACCAGCTGTACATTGACCATTGATTTTACAAGAACCTTGGGCTTTCTGAGCACGCTTGCCAGTTCCCTTAGTGGCAAAATACCCACTACGATTACAATAGTAAGTTTGCATGCTCACCTGGTCAGTCTCCGTAGCTCCCTTCGCAATCACGAAAGAGCACTTGTTCGTTCGCTCATACTGCCGCTTCCAATGGAGGAAACCTACATGGAAATAAATAAAAATGAATACAAATACAAATGAATTCCTGATTTGAATAAAATAAACAGAAAATGATAACAATAAAATGTTGAGTCCACAAAAAGACTATTCAGTAATCAGCAGGATTTTGGAAATATACTCTAATCAAGATAGAAAATTCATATCAACAGTTTCAGGAATCAGGTATTAGAATAAATTTATTGTACAATGAGACTATTTGAACAATATACAAAAATGAATTAACGGAATCAATTCTTCTTTTAATGTAACAAGGAGATTGTAATTACAATAATATTAAATGGAAGTCAAAACAGAGGGATACTCATTTCAAACACTGACTCGTATTCCTCAATGTTATCATGCTATAGTATTATGTTTAATCCATACCACAACTATTCATTTTACTCCTTTCAATCTAAAAAGGTAAACCAATCACGTAATCAACAAATCATACAAATATTCTTCACACATGAAAACCAGACTTTTTCACAGAATTTGGCATTGAAAAGTTGAATAAAAACAAGATGAACACATGCATGTTTTTCTTTGTGTTTTTTTTTTAAGACAGATTTAGAATTAATAAATTTAATGAAATACAAAAAAATGAAAATTTCGAAAAATGAATAAATATGTTGTTTCAGTCCTTTTGAAAGTACCCAAAAGTCGGGAAGCCATATAGGAAACTCAGGAAATAGCAGGGCAATCGCTTGGTATGGTGAGGCAAACTTTATGTATTTCTCCTTCAGAGCCATGTTTTATATCTATGCTGTGTACAATATGAATGAAAATATCAAGAGCAAACACAAGAATGAACAGAAAGAGAACAGCTTTTCAAATATTCTTTCAACTGGAATGACTTTGTTTACAATATCCTCACAAACACAATCTAGAAATTACAGTAATATAAAAGGCATAGGCAAGTTAAATGACTGCATGCTTTGGCAAATGTTTGTCATCAGTCTTGTTTGCTTTACCGGTATTAAATGTTTAATTTGTTTTAATTTTGAATATTCCATTATTGAATATTCCGTTATCAAATTTCAAGTAAATGATGGTTATCTCTTCATGCAATGCACGGGATAGTTTGGCAAAATATATTTCTGATAACTCTTTAAGTAATTAAGCCATTATTGACTGAAATAAATACATACACAAAGGATCACACTGCAAACACGAGCTCCCAATATCACAATGTGCCAGATATGAGCACTAATGCAAATAACAAGCAGCCATTTTATTAGTTGCCCCCCCCCCCCAAATTAACATAAAAGAAAAATATGTTTTTGTTAAACAGTTTACCTTCTCTCGAGTCAAAGGACAGTTCAACCTCCTCCATGGGAATGTGATGGGTAGATGCAAGGTGGCAACGAAGGCTCTTTCGGGAGTGTGAAGAGAAGTTACATCCAGCCTCCAAGCATCGCACTGCACCAGCTCCAGCTGCATGAGGATGCTTACTGCGACGATGCTTGAAAAGGCTTGATCTATTGCGGTACACGCTCTCACAATGTTGACAACTAAATTCAGACCTGCAAAAAAGAAAAACAGAGAAGATTGCATTATATGTATTTTGTTTTTGGATTGTCTTTTTAAATTTCCACATGCATAATCAGAAATAGTAGTCAACCTCAAAGAAGAAAATCATCTCTTAGACCAGAAGACTAGAATAATATGTCAAATGAATATTCATTAAAGCACCCGTTGTATTATCTTCGTTTAATGATGTCCCCAAGGTTAAATGCCATGCCATTTTCACAAAACTTGCTCCGGTACATATGTTGGTCAACATAAAAAATAAATAAATAAAATACAAAAATAAAACTAAACAGAAAAAAATAGTTGTATAGTTTGATATCCTGGGTTTCAAAGCATGTAGAATGCTTAAATTTTGGAAGCATGTTAAGGAGGTCTACATTCTCATTAATCATTATTTTCAATTTCACATCCTTTTGATCTGTTGGCATCTAGATATTCAAAATTGCCACTATAATTAAATAGTTTGAACTTTGTATCTATACTTGAATTCTAATGTAATTGAAAAATTGTTGCTATTGAACAATGATTAGGTTGATGTGATATGACTTTTAACACAAGGCATTTCCATTTTCTAGTATTCCTAATTATGTTTTAATTGTTAAACATAAACATACAATTATTTAGGGGAAAGATTATGATAACTTAAAGGGGTGTCAAAGGAAAATACTCTGAAAATTTCATGGAGATCGGCCGATGAAAATTTTTGTGATTTGGAGGTAGGGTCAGAATTTTTATCAGGGGCCTGATAAAATATGATAAGAAATTAATATCTTGATATCTTGATAATACAACAAAATTTAAATCCGAATGGTTTGGAGGTTATATTGATTATTGTGTACCCCAAACGTATAATAACAAAAAGTGAACGCAATTGATTTGTTGACCCTACCAGTACCAACACTATGCACAGCCCTTTATTAAAAATTGTATGCTTGAAATCATTCCACTCACCTACTGTACACACATGTACATGTAATACTACTAGTAGCTAAGCATCAGCCATCATTGTCACTCAGGTTCAAATTTTCAAAATAATATATTAAATTATTGTACGAGATGACCAAAATAATCAAGCTAATAAACAAACTAATATTTAATAAAACCATCTTGTAAAGTATTTTCAATCAGTCACACATTACACTACAGCACTACACCATTCCGATGGCAGCAGCCAATCTATTTTACTTTCTTTAGAGTTTAGTGGGGGGTTGAACTTTGGCTTTTTTAAAAAAAGTTTGCACTCGTTACGACAATGTTCGACAGGTCTATGGGTTTACTGTTTACGCTTAAATCAGATTGAAAATAAAATCAGATTGAAAATAAAATGAGCTTGAAATAAGATGATCGAGATCTGGTCAAGATTTAATTATTACAAGCTGTCTTACCTAGCTCCTCCTGCAGCACTACTAGCTTCTCCTGCAGCACTAGCTTGTTGCATGATGACGTCTGGGATCCAACCAAAGTCATCCAAATATGACCTAAAAATAAAAACAAAAATAATTAGCAGTCTGAATCCTAATTAAAATCAATCCTTTCAGTTTCACACTCGTCTATTAAATGTTGAGGCCCAAGGTCCAATCGCGATAAGCAGTGAAGTTAAAATAAAAATATCACATGAATGAGTTGAATGATAACGACAAGCGTCCAAATTTAAACTTTAAGGCAAAAGCTGCGCAACGCTATACCAAATCGCGACTGCAGTTACTCGCGGAGCGACGGCACTAGCAATGGCAAATTTAAGCGAAACTATACAGCTAGCAGCAGGATGGCCATTTTTATATGCAATACGATAATGATCTTGAGTCCATAGTTGAGTCTTTGATCCGCCGCGCTGGGGGCGGGGCCGTAGCCTTCCTGCCTGAAGCTGAATAAGCTCCATTAAGTGCTTCAAAAGAAAAGAGATTATCGGGTGATTAACGTACTCATTACCAGGTGGATTCGGCGTCTACGGTACACCACGTTCGCTACATCTTTGTTCTTACGCAACACAAAGCCCCGGCACAAAGCATCCCTTTGCTTTGGCATCCCGACCAATGTAAATACGAATGACTCTGCCTCTCGCCGGCATCTTACTGCAGGCGCTAGGCCGCTAATAAAGTGAACAAGCCAAGATCAAAGCCGGCATCGTCACCTGACCGGCCCCGGCCGCCCCGAGACCTGGGGAGCATTTCATCAAGCGTTTTGTCAGTGATTTTTACCGACAACTGTTATAAGCTACTGAAATCCTTGCATCTGATTGGCTGAGAGCGAATTTGTCGGTAAAAATCACTGACAGAACACTTGATGAAACGCTTCCCAGTAAAGTGACTGAACTTGATGAACTCCCAGCTAGGCCGGATGAACTCAGCACACTCAGCACTGCATTATACAACATTCAGTATCGGTATGCATGGTATGAACATGGCAAAGAAAATATTATGTTGTAATTATTTTATTAACTCCCCCCCCCCGTTTTTATTGAAAAAACCCCAGGAATTACAAAACAATCATTCATTAAAACTAAACATGAAAAGTGCAGCAAGAGTAACATTATACAGCAACATTCCGAAAGACAAATCACAAATAAATGTTGTAAAATGTTGCCTTAATTTCCATTTCCCCTTCTTTTTTGGGCTTTTGCTAAACAGTCGGGTAACGTCGCGTCGCGTTGGTAGAAATTTTCGAACATTTTTCAGGAAGGTGTCTTCAAGAAGGATAAAGATTAACGTGAGGAAGGTGGGGGAGAAAATGATAACAGGAAACAAGAATATCATAACGAGAGGAAGGATGGAAAGATAATTGATAGAAGGATAAAAGCAAGAAATGACAAAGCGAGACGGACACACACGCATTTTATCCTATCATTTCTCTCTCTGTCTTTCTTTATATAAGTTAAACTTTTTTTATCCTATCATTTCTCTCTCTATCTTTCATATTATTCTTTTTAAAATCATTTTGTGCTTCCCATCTTTACTTACTTTCCTTAAAACATTATTTACTTTTATCCTATCATTTTGCTTTCCTTTCATCTTTTCTTTCGTTATGTTATTCCTTTATTCAAATTATCATCTTCTCTTCTATCTTTCCTTATGTTACTCTTAATATCTTTATCCTTCTATCATTTATGTCTCTATCTTTCTTTATGTTATTCTTTGTTTTTATCCACTTATTTTTACTTTCCAACTTTCCTTTTGTTGTATTCTTTGTTTCCTTTCATCATATTTTCTTCCATCCTTCCTACCCTTCTGTTCTCTCTTTATAGTTCATGTTTTTCTTTGCATTATCCTTCTATTGTTTTCTTTATTCCCTTGTTTGTCGTTTTTAGCCTGAAAACGGGAAAAATCATACTGAGATGGACTCTTTTTCAATTTGTCCCCTTGAAGACACCTTCCTGAAAAATGTTCGAAAATTTCTACCAACGCGACGCGACGCTACCCGACTGTTTAGCAAAAGCCCTTTTTTGCCACTCATATTCTGTCTCTCTATTGATATTCAAATATGCCCTAGAATTATAAATCTTGAGAGTTTTTCTTAAATTTACATACATAAATAAAATACTTCAATAAGGAATATATAAGTCATACTTATCTTCAGAATAATTTTTGAACATTCCAGATATTTTATAAATCATGTTGTAATTATAATCATACTACAGGAAACTATAGCGAGGGCCATAAAATTAAAATGTTTACCGTGGGTCGCATATATATGGAACCATTGTTTTGCCGGTTTACAATCACACTTTTACTCCAATATTTTAATTTTTCATTTATTCTTAATCCTGGATGGATAGGTATATTGACCGGCATGTTGCCATTTTCACTATATACAAGTAGATAGGGTCTATTAATTGATTGGCATCTAAATCATTAGAGATAGAAAAATCGAGAGATGGTGAGATGGAGAGAGATTGAGACCGGGGATTGAGAGACCAAGAGAGAGAGAGGGGGATATTGAGAGATCAAGAGATCAAGAGAGAGAGAGAGAGACTAGAGAGAGAGAGAGATTTTGAGAGAGGCAGAGAGATTGAGAGATCAAGAGAGATCGAGGGAGCAAGGGAGAGAATTTTTTTCTAGAGACAGAAATGATGGGAGAACCAATAAACAGAGAAAACATAAGAGATAACATATGATTAGAAAGAGGCCTTTTCTATACAAACAGCAACAAACTGGCAGAGTCAAAGAGTTTGAAGAAACTACATCTCTTTCATAGCCGAATGCGTGTTCTGGTCAGAACATAACTCCCTGGTCCGTGGTCAGTATATAAACGAATAAAACGACTGGGGGTCTAGTCTATGCTCATATATATGTAGAGCATGTACCGTATAGCACACACCACGCACGGCTCACGTACACACACACAGCGCACAGTACACGTACATCGCACTGTCTTAACTGACCAATCAGAGAATGGCAACCCGTCTGTCGCTAGCCGACAGTGGCACAGACACCATACATCACCATGATCACAGTGTGACCATACCAATATGGCCAATTTGAAATTCCCATATGTATAGTGATTACAACTTTTTTTTAAAATCATAACTGTCTTATTGCTTTTCCAATTTCGTTCAAACTTTCGCCAATCTGCTTCACTGATGTTTCTGCTTTCACACAAATCAAATTATTACAAAGGCATTTGAAAGGTTAGACCACTCATAGCTACATTCCTATACTGCGTGTGTATAATGTAGGCAGTCATACACCTCAACTTTTTGAAACACCACTGCACAAAAGTCACAGACATTCACTCAAAATCGGCATTTAATTTACAAAGACCGACCACAAAATATCCAAGAAATACAATAAATTCAACTCACCGATGTTGGAAAAGATATTTCCAAAAATGAAATCCGTAATTTACTGTTGATTCTCGCGAAACGAGCTATCGGAGTCATTGTGTACATTTCCTGGTCGCCGCGGGCGCTGACATCTCCCCAAAAGAGTTTTGTCCTCAAAAATTCGGTCCCTATGGCGTACACGGAAAAGTTCCGATTTTCTGTGTGCGCGATCGTAAAGATCGATGTGCCCTTGCGATCCCGAGTTTCTTCGTGGACAAAAATTATATTGGCCGATTTTAGTCTAAGACATCGGCAGTTTGTAAACAACACGCGATCGCGAAACAAATCGGCGGGGATTTCTCCGGTTTTGGACAAGATTTTGACGGCCATTTGAGGTAGGAGTGAGACTTTTAAGGGCTGAATTTGAAAGCAAGTATTTAAAATATTTATCTTATTTTCCCCCCATACCTTTAGTACATGCGACAGAAAATACCAACTATTTTACAGTAATGTACCCGTGAGTGGGTTAGACTGCCCTTTAATTTTAATAAGGTCAAGGAAGGAGGCCTGTGTTATTCATTAATTTCATATTTTTTCTCTACATAGAAATGTTATGGGTCTATTTTAACATATCATTTCGTTTATGCCATCCAGAGGCTTAAAACCTGGTGAAATAGCATCATATTCATGATTTTTGTTACCTCATTGCTGAAATTTCATAACAAAAAATATCAAATAATATAAATAAGGAGACGGGCCGAAAAAAAAAGGAAGAGGGGAAACTAGGAATTCATTTCATTTGGCCTAACACTTGATCCCAGATCATCATGTCAACACACTGCTTCTTGGGAACCTTCGAGTACAAAAAAGTGGTTGACATATCATTTACATTGAATAATTCAAATTCATGCATTAGCACTGGATTAGGTTGTAATCAAATGCCTGTCTTTGTTTCTTTATTTTAGGTATCGTACCTTTTCTAAAGTTTTCATGGGATAAGGAACCGGTTATTGTTGTTTCCTGTTTGCTAGGTTCAACATGTGAGTATTCTTTCAGTTTTTATTTTATCAAGTATAGCCATACTTTTGACTGGGAATCTTAAACTCTCGCCCTTTTTGGTTATAACTTCTTCAAATTATACAATAAGTGCTCGTTGAGACTTATGGTTTAGACATCTATATCTAGGTTATGTGATGCCTTTCAACTGATTGGAAAAAGGTTGGGGGAAAGGGGCTGTCTAAGGTCTATCAGTGACTTTTGATTCATCGGAGGGCAAATTTCCCCTGATATTTTATCCGTTATCTGTGAAAGAAAAAAAAATCTTATACATGAACATATTCCATTTTGCTTTGTATTCACCTTCCTTCACTATTTTGTCTTTTTCTCTCTCCTCTTTCTCTCTCCTCTTTCTCTCTCCTCTTTCTCTCTATCCTCTTTCTCTCTATCCTCTCTCTCTCTCTCTCTCTCTCTCTCTTTCTCTCTCTCTCTCTCTCTCTCTCTCTCTCTCTCTCTCTTCTACTGCTCCTTTATCAAAATATTTTGTTGCATACATGCATTTTGCTAATACTCTTGTTGCCTTCTACAGTACAAATATCTTTTTTATATCTCTTCTTTTTACTATGGACAGTGCCTCTGACATATCTACTTGTCCCTAATTCATATTGGGATAAAGTGAAGAGGGATGCTGATGCCATACCAAACAAATACCCAAGTAAGAATTCATCTATCGAGCACTCCAATACAGCTATCCCTTTCAAAACTGCCGTTATGTGTTAAGTAACAAATACCATATGTTGTGAGACAAACGTGTCACATTGAATGTTTGCAATATCAGGGCCCTGTTTCATAAAAATTGTCATCAGTAACAAGTTACAATAATTGGTATAAGCTACTGAAATCGTTGCATTTGATTGGCTGAGAGCAAATTTGTCATTGAAATGTGGCAGTTGTTATCAATAAAAAATTTTATGAAATGGGGCCTTGTAATGAGACCCACCTGGGCAAGGTTGCTACAAAATACATTAAATTGATGACTTGTCTTCATTGGTTAGCTGAGTTGTAATTTGCAAGTAATTAGCAAGATTTACAGATTTACTTGCCCAATTTTGAATTTTTAAATAAACCTTCTATAACAGTTGGTGATGCTGTTTGAAAAGATATGATATTGTCACAAGTAATTCCTCAAATCCGATGGATAACCCATTCAATATGATATGGTTTTCTTATGAAGCATGTCTCTATGGGTCTGTGTTACACAGAATGTAGTGGCAGTATTGAAAGGTTTAATTGATCAGAATTCAGTTGCAATTTTGTCAACTTCATCCAGTTTCTACCTGCCCAATTCCAGATATTAGAGTTGTTCAATTATATAACATTTTTACTCTCCTATATCACGATGAAATTGCTCCAGGTTATTGTTAATGTTCTTGTATGAATCGCCATGCTTACAAGACCAACTTTTGTGAACTTGCCATATTATTAACTGGTTGAATAATTGATCATTTAAGACCGTAGGCCTTACAAAAGAAATCGCCTGTTAGCAGGCTTAGCTTTAAAGTTTTGTGTCCATAGAGATTCAACCCAGTTTTGATACTTACAAATGACCAATCATCAGAGAATAATCTGTTCTGTATATTTGGGGTTCTGTGCCTGGATATAGCTTAAAATATTAATTCAGTAATTAAATTCATTCTAAATAATAGTAAAACCAGGTTGTGATGAGACTAGTCAAGGCACCTGTATGCCCATGCACAAACAGAAAAGTGCAATCCTAGTTAACTTGAAATGGAAGCTTGCTTTCCCTCTATGCTTTTTCATCCTTAGTCATTTAAATTATTGGGATGATTTCATGTCTTGTTAAACAATATGCAATTACTGGTACCATTTTTTTTTTTTTTTACTTTTGTGATTGGTCCCCATTAATCATTATTTGTGGCTCCTTCAAGTTCAAAATGATGTAGTGGACATGTTCATTAGCAGAATCACCTGATGTAGTTTGTGATTATTGTTTTTCTCCCCCAAACAGCACCAATCAGGTACATTGAAGGCAAGACAGAAGAGCCAACATCAGTATGACACCAGGAAATTACTGTGTGACCTTTTACCTTGGAGTGCACCATTATTATGTCACTTTGACCACCATCATTCAGCTCTGAAAGAGAAGAGGCAGATGGGGACTTGCTCAGTTTGTTATAGGAGATTGAATTACAATACATCCCTCTTTTGTTGTGGCGAGGAAGCTGAAAGAAAGTTCATTTTCAAAAGACATTTGGGGTCTTTTGTCAGTATTTCTGTATTGTATTTCAGTGCTCTCATATTTTGGTCCTAAATCCAGTGTAATGCCCGATTAGACTATATAAATATGTGCCCATATTTTAACCAGTAAGATGTTGTATCAATGTAATCTGTCATAGTTGCTTCATCAAAGAGATTTGCAGAGGCCACACTTATTCCTGTAGTGTGTGCTTCAAATACCTTTCAAACTGAAAGGAATCAATTCAACAAATTGAAGATACATTTTTCCCCCGAGCTTGTGACTGATAATTTGAATGCGCTCTTTAATTACATTATGTGGAGTTTCCTTATCAAGTTAATTGATAGAAAGTCCAGCTGTATATAGATATATGTACATGTTTTAAGATTTTGATTTGGTGACTAGATTTGATGTGGTGGTAATTGATGTGCCATACATCTTCCTAAGAAATCCATCATTTGTGAAGAGAAAGCTTTTGGGTAGCAAGAATATTCTATTCTCAATTAAATGAGAAATTAAAAGAGGCATACTCATGAATGTTATCCTTTGTCGGAAGAGGCCAAATGTTGATGGAATTGAAGGAGACATTGCTTGTAGTCGCTCATTAATACATTCACTTCTGTGATTTTCTTTTCATAGTTGCACATTTTTAAGGCAAAATTTTCATGGGTTAGGGAGAGAGGGAGATGGGAACAGAGAGAAATAGAGAGAGAAAGAGATATAGGATTAAATAGAAGGATACTGGAAAGAAGTAAAAGAATATTGGGAGAGTTAAAGGAGAATTAACACTAGAATATAAATGCACTTTTGTTCAAAGGTGTAATATATTCTTAATCATTGACCTGTATCACTTTAGAAATAAAATATCAGAAAAGGGTTTAAATCAAGACATTCTAGCTCACGGTAGCATCTGCTAACACTTTACATGGGGGCTGCCATTTTCTTGATGACATGGAGTTGTACATGAACCATTGGAAACCGTTCCGGTCAGGAAGATAGTTTTAATCCTCAAGCTAAATGGCTTCTCTTCATTATAAAAAAATCCCCATATATGATTGAAAATACATAACAGGTGTATACATATATTCTAAAATTTGAAATTTATAGATTTCTTTTTAGATTATCTGGTTTTGCTAACTAGAATCGATTTCTTTGGCTTGCCTGGCAGAGCAGAACATAATTTATACAACGCGCATTCTGACTTTTGAAGTCCATTATCTCAAATCAGGTGAATGCATAGTTTGTCACTATTGACGCTCGGGAAAGTCATCATCCATAAATTTGAATTAATTCGCTCCGTCGCGTACGTCATAGTATCAAGAAAATAGATTTATATTTAGTAAAATTGTAATTTTCAAAGAAATATAAAACACATTTTCGTTTTTTTAGAATATATGTATATATCTGTTAAATATTTTAAATCTTAAATGGGATTTTGTATCGGGAAGAAAAAACAATTTTGCATTCGGATTAAAAATATCTTTATGTACACATCAAGAAAATGGCAGCCCCCAGGTATCGCTAGGCAGACGATAAATCTTGCTGAGAAAATCTTGATTTATACCCATCTCGTATAGTTTAATGCAGAACTACGTAAGACAACAAGAAGGAATAGATTACATCTTTGAATATAAGCACATTTATATTTTGAGGTTAATTCCCCTTTAAAGAGAGGGGAAGGAGAGAGAGAGAGAGAGAGAGTAGGGGTCAGAGATGATTCAATGAAAGTGAAGGAAAGAGAAATGATTAAGGGATAGAATGAGAAGTATATGTATTTAATCAGAGTTGATGTGAAGAAAGAAAATTATTTTGAAAGAAGGATTGCATACAATGATAAGGGGAAAGTCACTATAATGAGGACTTTGGGAGCACGGAAAATACCTTGTTATATCAGGGTAAATAAACAAAAGAACACAAAGACCTGGGACCAAGAAAATTACCTTGTTATAACAGGAATTTTGTTATACTGGAGCTCTTTATAATGAGTTTCCACTGTATAATCATAAAAGAGGAAAATTTTGATGCTAGAGACAGTGAGGGTTGAAAATTTGAAAAGGCTGAAAGAAACAAACAAAACCAAGTGACTTGATTGGGATGGCACAGAGGAGAGGGAGAAATGTGAGAGGGGCTGCTGTTACAGAATTAATGATTTAATAATTTTTTAAATGTTTACCTGGATGGATCAGAACTTACATCATTTTACACAATATGAAGTAAAGGTACAAGCGAGGGCAGAATGTACAAGGAGCATACACTGATGACAACAGACAGACATCACAAGGAGCCTAAAATATAGTCAGTGAGGTCATTTTATTATTTCAACAGAAATGTTTAAACAAAAATGGAATGTATCAAAGGAATCCAGCAAAATAAGAAATCTGACATTTCTAATGTTTCCCTGCATGATATCAGAATTAACTACAAAGGAATATGTACTTAATGATGATTCTGGTTAAGAAATCAAATGCTAACGAACGAACTGGAATTCGTCCATTTTCAAAGTAAAAATGAATATGAACATGTCTTCAACATCTACTACATGTATTATGTTATACCACAGTCACACCGCCAACCTGACCCCACACCAACTATTAGATGTGAAGTTGGAATTCATGGAGCAATACATTGTACATGTATGCATGTTGTACAACTTCATAGCCGGTTTTCTACCCAACAACAGACTTGGTACAGAATCGTGCAACTTCTACATTATAATGAAAATATATTGCCAATTTGAGTTGTTTCATCAACACTGGGCTAAATTTGATTTTAATTGCTACGACGTGTAGTATGAAATACTGAAAAAAAATTACACTGATTTAGACCTCAGGCTCAAAATCATTGTTTATCAAATGAAGATAGAAAAACAGAAAAAAAATGAATGCCACTAAATTAATTTTGACCAATACCATCAGCTGACTATTGAGATTTTTGTTTTTTCTTTACAGAAATATTCTTCAAAAACAAAACAAGAGAAGACACAAACTCTTCAATACTAAGTACTTAATAAACAAGTGGAAAAGGAATATACATAAATCAGACTTTTGCAATAAATCAAATTATTAATTTTAACACATAAATAATATAAAGTGAATTCTCATTGATCTCTTTTTTTCATTGAACAAAAAAAGTATCCTCAAATTCTTTGGAGGGAAGACAACGAAATGACATCAAAGTGAACTCTTCATTTATATTGTTCCATACAAAATAAAGTGTACCAATAAGAGAACTAATTACTCCTGTTTAACAAGCTTATGACAAACAAACATGAAACTTAAATAGCTTCTTGGCAGATTGAGGGTTCGAACCTCAACTTTCACCCCACCTTCAGTGCTTCACTAACACTGCATTACTTCATAATTTGGTACCCCGAAGTGGATTTTACTGATCACTTTGGGTCACAAAAATGTAACAGGTTTATATTTTTTCCTTTAATATTATCTTCATCACTCCGATAGGTGTAAAACTATAATATCACCAGTGACTATTTGCTACATCTGCAGGAACTCAGCCTACACATAATGGCCTACACCTTGCTATCCAAAGGGCACATAAATAATTTTTTAAAAGTAACTCAAATCTCATCTCCTGCTGTCACTGACCTGTTAAAGTTAAAGTTATTAACATCATATTTTAAACCGTTCGCTAACCATTATTTTCTCTCTTAAAAATAAAAGTTTAATATTTTTTCTATGGGATACAAAAAGGTGAACATTATGATGACAAGAATATGAGAATGATGTCAAATCAAGGTGGTGACAGCAATGGAATAATGAGATGGATGAAAATATGAAAAAAGTAACAAACGTAACTAGGATGGTAAATAACTGACAAAAGAGCTAGCTCTCAACATTATTTTCATTTCTACAATGATAAACAATATACTCCACATACATTGAAAACTCACTATAACAAGGACCTTGGGACCATGAAAATTACCTTGTTATATCAGGAATCTCCTTTGATCAGGATAAAAAAACAAAAGAACATAAAGACATGGGACTAGCAAAACTACCTTCTTATATTGTGAATCTCATATCGGAGATCTTTATAGCGAGTTTCCACTGTATATGTTTCTTAAAAGCATCATCATCAAAGTTGAACAAATAAATGTTTGTTTGATATACATCTCATACTCAACACAGTCACAAAAGTGAAAGTTACTATGCAAATAAAACTAATACTGTCAACTGCTTTTTCTTCTCATTGACGTCTTTGTTCAAGATTATTACCACTAAACATAAATTTTGAGGTGGACTATGAGATTCAAGTATCCCTCCCCCCCCCCCCCCCCCCCCCCGCAAAAAAAAGAGCATAACTTGTACATGTAGTAACAGTAACTTCAGGCAATGGAAAATTACATCTTGATACCATTCCTTACAGAAAAAAAATCAATTTCTTCTCATCACTGCCTCTCAACAAACAACTTTCAATTTAGCATCAATTTAGCATTAATAACACCAACAAATTTCTGAGCAAACAGCTCTAACATAAACACTGAATGTACATCTGACATAACAAAAGCAATCCAATTTGGTACAAATATAATATATGAACAATCACTTAGAGAATAAGCATCAAAAGTAATACAATGTCTCTTGATACAAAAATAAAGAATTATCAAGTAGAAATACCTACTAAGGTACAAAATCTTCTGCAAGATAGAGAAGTGAACCAATGTGAAAAAAATAAAAAATGGATTGTACATGCATGTGATTATTTTGCACTAACAAACAAAAATAGATTAAACAGAAATGAATCAAATAAAGTTGTTTGTAATCTAATTCTAAATTCTCTATCATGCTTCCTACCTCATTTGCTAGGGGGGAAATCAGTGCAAAAAGGGGAGAATTAAAAATGTGGTTACATTTGGAAGTCTTGACAATACAGGAAATCGAGGACCACCGAAAATCATGAAGTTTGAACAAAAAAAATTTTCCCCTTCTTCATAATACAATCCTCCTTCTATTTTCCCCTTCTTCATAATACAATCCTCCTTCTATTTTGTCCTTCACTTCTCCTCCACTGATTAATTAATCTCCAATGTATAACATTCTCAAGAGGAACTACTTGATTTGGACAATAAAATAGCTTACAAATAGTCAATATCATGAAACCATCTATTTTTGCTAATATGCAAGGCTATTAAAGTCATAAACCTTTGAAAATAGATTAGATAACACATTGTTATCACAAATATCTCTAATTTTTCAAACTTATATGTACATGTACATATGAAACTCCTGACCAACTAGGCTTTCCACCAGAGTTTTCTTGATGTACCTCTATCCTTTGCAATAGCTCACTGACATCACTCATCAATCATGCAAAAGGCTGGCATGTGGAGGCTACTAAGCTGGCTACAACACTATTGTAGTCTCAACTCAAGACTGCCTCTTGTGAATCCTGTCCAGGCAACGATTCACCACAAGGTACCGCGCTGTGCAAGTTAAGTGTGCCTTGAGCAACAAAGCAACTGCAGAGATACTTGAAAGAAAACTACTGGCTCCTACAATGTAGTCCCAAATCTGTGTGTACACTGTACATGCAGTATCATACGTGAGATAACATGTACGTTGTTGTCGTCGTAAGAAACTCCTATGACATATATATCACAACTGATAACATACACATCCTAGTACAGAAACTGCAAGTTTTCTAAATAAAAAGTAATAAAGATTTTCCAGTCCAATATTTTGTTTTCCTCTAGAAATCTCTTCATCATCTACTGACTGAGCATCCATGAATGCAATGCCGGTTGAGTGGCAAAAGGTTGTTAACTTTAACTCTGTATAAAGGTACAGTATATGATTTAACACCTTTCTAGCTCTACACAGATGATCAAATCATGTGCTTTCACAAAACTCAAATCCTAAGAATAGATATGTTCAGTGCTCTCTAAATTTCTCAAATTTATCTCCTTTATGGAGCTTCTTCACTTATTTGAGACGAAATACATAAAATAGAATACTTCAATATTTCCTACATGTACTTCACCCAATTAGACTCAAGTAAAAGTCATGCAAATCTTCAGACACACCTACTTTTGGTGTATCTACAATTTGAAGATCTTAAAAGTCTAATTTGAATGACAAATATCTTTAAGGGAGAATGAGAAAACTTCGAACTCCACACCTTTTCTGGTAATGACTTTAATTCAATACAGGCATAACTGATCAACACAAATTGCTTCAAAATGTACTGGAAAAATGACCCAACAAATATTCCTTGAATACACAAATTAGAATTGGAAAGAAATGGCACATATGCTTTTCAAAATCACCTACAAGCATATGTGAATGCTACTGAAACTTGGAAGACACAAAACTCCATAGTGACTTATAAGAAATATCTTACTTTGAGCATTCTCTTGCTTTTCTTGCCTTTTTTCACAAATGTATCCATAAATCTAAAGTGCTCCTGCACAAAGATCCATGTGCTTGCTCTTCCAAAATATTCAGACTAAAAATAAATGGTTCTAAACTTTATATGTGTAATAAAGATATATAAATAGTCCAATAAGCTCAACTGATATAAGGGAGTGTGGAAATTTATGGAAACCTAATAATAATCATAATCTGATTATTTTACATTAATATTCCTTGATTTCTATTCAGTTCACGAATTAAATCATGCGAACGTAATATGGCAGTGTACAAATTATATTGCTTTTCATTACAAAAAAAACATTAATTTCTTTTCTTTCTTGTGCTCTTGTTAATTTGAGGGAACTGTACAAATGAGTCTCCAAAAGACATTTGCTGTTCCTTTGCAGATAATAAGGTTCCCCAAACTAAAACATCTAGAGAGTCATCATAATAATACATGTATATCATTCTTTTTCACATATCTACTCATATTTGTCCATGGATTGAAATTTATCAAATTCAATTCTCTCTCAGTGCAAGTACAAAAATAAATTCAATTAAGTTGCACTTGAAAAAAAAAAAGAACTTTCTGACACTATCTTATAATAATGCATTTCACAACCATACTTATTATAATTATATCAGGTAAAACACAATGCTGTCAACATCAACAGTGAATTTAAGCAAAATGCTGACCATCTTAGGGTCATATTAGGGTCAGTTTGGCTGGACAAGAAAGTTATATGACCAGGGCCCTCTTGCATAAAAAGTTGCGATTAAACGCAACTCAAAAAATTAAACGCAACTTGATTTTCAACCAATCAGGATTGAGTATTTGGGAATGGCGTTTAAGTTTTTGGTTTGGGATTAAATGCAACTTTTTATGCAAGAGGGCCCAGAATCATGTTTGTGTAATTCTTATCGGAATATGGATACAAATCTGTTCCTGAGCTATTTACAAAACTACAGTTTGCCATGGACACATAGGTCTATTTTATGTAAAATTTCTTCATAAAGAAAATTTCCATAAATATTGTCACCTTCCACCATGACTTAATGCACATGTATCAACTAGTTATAATAAGAAACAAAAGCCATCTAGTGGCCTTGTGACTTTTAACAACATTATTGTTAGCTTCATAGCAAAGCATAGGTAAATGTTTCAATTAAGCATGTTCAAAATTATGACAACTCTCCTTGTCATAAATGCTCAAAAGTTTTGCTTCAAACTTTACTTTGCAATAGTCTCTTGCAAATACAATCTTTGCAATGTTTTCCCTCCAGTCCTTCTTACCCAGTGCTCTTCACATAATACACATGCATACATGTATATAATAAACATGTTTTCCTATATATGCTGTCCATTTGTTAGTCATAACAAATATCACATCATTGCACTTCTTTTTCTCCCCTCAACAACTTTCTCTAAATACAAATATAAACACAAAACTGACTTTTCAACAACTTGTTTAAATGCATTCCAATGAATACATATAAACTTTTATATCGCACAGTGTACATTCTGTTTTATAGCAACTAACTATATACATTTTGCACATATTTCTTTGACACAAATAAGCAAGTACTACAAGAAGATCATAAAAATGCCCTTTTAGCAAGATTTTTTGCTATGAACTCATTGACAAAAAAGCATGACGCAGTAAACTGCCTCAAGAAAACTGCCACGACAAAATGTATATTAGGCAGAAGCATAGTTTGCTTCATATAGCTGTATCTTACACAACACATATAACTGAGAGCTCTTAAAGAGAAAGGTGAGTACTGGAAAGATAACAAATAATTTGTGAGCTTTCTTATTCTTTTTTACGTTAGTTTGGAAGATTGTCATCTAGTAGAAATGTCCCCTGAAAAAAAGATTGCTCTTCAAATGCCCTCACATTCAAAATATGACAAGAAACAGCTGAAATGTTCAGAAGGAACATTTGTTTGCAGTCCCATATACACATTTTTGTGTTAAGTGCGTGTGAAGTGCGTGTGAAGTGCATGTGACTCTCAGCAGGATCGCGTTAATTTCTTATCATTTTGGTGATTCCAAAACCTTGCAGCATACACAAATTCTTATGTGCTAAACATAACAATTTAGTTTATAAGCAACATTTCCTATTTGTTTTGAGACAGATTCTTTCACAATTCAATCTCATGACCAAAACTCAACTTTATCTTTAAGACCCTTATTTGATGCAGCTATAGTTTTTCACCCCACTTGCCATGCGTTTCCATGGAAATATTTCTATTTTGATGCGTTTTTTTTTCTTTAGGTGGTTCACTACGTCATATGAGAACAAGTTTTTACATCTCAGTAAATCTAAGAAAAACATATAATCAAACTATTATACCTATGGCAGTGGCAAGTAAAAAAGCAACAATTTAGACATCACTACACTTATTTCATTAAAACCACCATAAGCTCCATTAAACATGTCTCAGTTTCAGCATCAAAATTATCAATCTCTACATTTAAGAAGAGATCTAGGAGTTGTTAATTAACAGAATATAATCGCCCACCAGTAGTCTACCAAAGCAGGCATATGGGCTCATAGCAATGGTTTCAAGGAGACGGTTTCCGTGGAAATGTCCAAGCTCTATTTTGCCTTTTAATTCTTTCCAAGACATCAATAGCTGTTACATGTATATTCATTTTTTTTTTAAATTTCCAACAGTTGCATGCTTTGAACATTCATGCTGCTTTTTTCAAAAGTCTAGATTATTCTCGCAGGAAAATAAAACCTTATATCTTTGGATGATGCTTCCCAAAATCTTTAAATGTAGTCCTGCTACACAAAACAAAATTATGCACAGCTTGTCACAAGGTTTTTTAAGTTGCACCTGAGTTTGGAGTACTGCAATACTTTACTGAAATTGATGTCAACATAATTAAAATTCCTGTACACATCATAAAAAAACATTTTCATCTCACATGTATATACAACAAGGAATCATCCCATATCTTATCACTTCTTGATGCATACAAAATACTACACAATAATACTGAACTATGGAAGGAAAATGTATTCATCACAAAACACATATCAAGAAAATAATTGTTTTCTATGTACATCAGCACACTGGTATTGCTTCATAAATGCAACCCATGTGTTTTTGAAATACACATGCTGAACATTCTTTCATCAAACTTCTTATGGTATCTCTTGAAAACCCAAGGAGAAGTTTGCCGCCAGGCGGAAGCGAGTGCGCCCTCTCAAGACATCACGCCTCGGTGATGAAGTAGCAGATGACGGCAGGGAGCAAGCTTGGCGTTGGGTGTGGTGGGGAAGTTCCCCATCATCGCCTCCCTGATCGACACAGAATGAGGTAGAGGCCGAGTGGGGTACAGAGGCCGGTCCTGACTGGAGGGCGTGGCCAGGTTGAGGGGTGCATTGGTCCTGGGTTAACTGACCGACACTGAAGCGAGTCTGGTTGGGGAGCAGGTGGATGAGGCTCATAAGGTCAATGTGCTCAATCTTCTCCTGGTCACCTGAAGCACTCTGGGACTCTAAACATACACACACAAAATGAGAGTGAAGACATGATATCTTAGTGTTTATGCCACAAATTTTATATGCTCTCTACAACATTTTGACAATAAGGCCAAAAAAAAAAAATTGTTGTATTGGCGTAACGGGTCTCTGAAAAATAGGGTCGGTCGGTCGGGATTTTTTTTTTTTTTTTTTTTTTTTATGACAGTATAATACATAATACACGCAGCTAGTTCTGTCCGCAGCACT
The DNA here is from genome assembly GCA_025617745.1 of Heliocidaris erythrogramma. Lineage (NCBI taxonomy): Eukaryota > Metazoa > Echinodermata > Echinoidea > Camarodonta > Echinometridae > Heliocidaris > Heliocidaris erythrogramma. The sequence continues at coordinate 7,622,174 of CM046857.1, forward strand.
TCCGGGTTTTCGATCACGATCGCGATCGCAAAGGCAGCACGATACGCGATATCGATAGTCAAAAAAAAAAAAAAAAAAACCTAGGGTCGGGCGGGTTACGCCAATACAACAATTTTTTTTTTTGGCCTAAGTTTACATTTGAAAATTTTGTCTCACATAAATGTCGATCAGCATCACTTGGGTTATATAAAATTGGTAAAATTCGAAGTTTTTTAGACAAATAAACCACTGAACGATTAATTCATGCTTTCGTTATGTGCCATTTCGAGTTCTGTAATAGTTTGCTTTTTGGTCTTCCATCCTTCAAAATTCTGCAGCGTGACTTGTTACACGGACAAAGAAGCATCAGTCAATATCACCAGTCTTAAGAGATCTTCATTGGTTACCCATCAAGTCTCCTTTCCAGTTCAAGATACTTTTATTAACCTATCAATGTTTACAACGGCTAGCTCCATCTTATCTTACTGAATTGTTAACTCCATATAAACCAGAAAGAATGCTACCTTCCAGTGCCAAGTCTCTGCTTTTTGTTCCACAAACCATGACAAAGTCATACGAGGAAAGGTCTTTCTCATACGCAGCCACTTTTTTGTGGAACAAATTGCCAAAACTCAAAACTATAGGAACCTATGACACCTTCATCAGTACCTTGAAAACAGTTTTTTACCACTTATAAGTAGTCAGAAACATGAACCCCGTGCATTTTTCCTTTTCTCGTACAAACATCTCGTTTTCTATTCTTAAAGTGCAAGAGACATGCAATTTTGCCTTTGTGTTATGCGCTATATAAAAATGTTTAACTGTTATTATGATTAACAAGTCAATCAAGTACTTGTCACTCATTTAGCACCAATGATACTCAAATGGAGAAGGAACCACAAGACTGTGTCCATCATAACAGATATAGCCCAGCAGGTTTGACTTCCTACATGTTGTGCTTAGAGGTTTGAAGCCAAAGACCACAGTTTGATTTTGATTTTCAAACTGCGACTACCAAAAAACATTTCTCCTTACCTCCAGGTGGAGAGAACCTGGGGCTGTTGAAGCTGATGAGATCCTTGGGAGGTAAAGGAGGAGGAGCCTCAGCATGGGTTGGCTCCAGGTAAGGAGCTTGGTCGCTAGAGGGAGCCACTCCTCCAGACAGGAGATCACATGGAGCAGACTCAGCAGGAGGGCTGGATCCTTTCACACCATCAGATTCTACAGCAAAGGGAGAATGGAACATAGATTTTGATGATGTAAACTCCACATGTGTGCTGTAGTATGGGGCTGTAGAACAAAATCTTATTTATGTACTACTATATGTGTGGCCCTACCTTATATCATCCATAGGATCATCATTTGTCAACTTTTGACAGCGCCAGCTAAAGAGGGAACAAGTGTTACAATGATTCTGAAAGTGCATAAAAGTCTATGGATAGAGACTTGTGGTATTTCACTACATATAAATATAGTGAGAACAGCTATTCCACATGTGAGTGACATTGTACAATCGGTAACAAACATTATATTCCACATACTAAGAATCTTGCTGTTAGATTGGTCAAAAGGTAATCACGTGATATAACGTAGTTTTCCCCATATAAGTCGACCCGAGAAGAAAAGTTTGTGACCTTGACGGTACAGAGTCACAATGCGTTATCAATATTTGGGTACGCGAGAAATGAAAGTGCGTGACCTCTACGAATAGTCAATTGAAAAGTGCGTGACCTCTACGAATAGCTCCATAGGCGTACTAAAATAAGCGCGCATTGCCCAATCGCGCGCTTAAAATGATAAAATTATTGTGCGCACCCAGGTAGGGGTACGGTTTATGAGGGTTAATGGTGGTTTTAACATTTTTTGTGAATTTATTCAGGCCTAAATCATAAATGTCTTTTTCGAGAAGTAGAGAATAATTGTCTTTCTCGTACCAGTTAAATGTTTCAGATGCGGAATATAAAGCAAATAATCACCTTTTGATTTCAGGCGATGAGACGTACTATCACTTCCTCGGCGATCTGAATGTATACGCTATCTTTCCTCAGCTTCGCTTCGGAAAGATAGCTACATCCAGATCGTCTCGGAAGTGATAGTTTCTCCCATCACCTTTACCAATGGTAATTATTTGCTTACTATCCATTTTGGGACATTTTAAAACAAATATTATAAGCCTTTGCAGCTGAATGCTATGGCCCATAATCAAACAATCTGATTGGGCAGCGTGCAATTACCATGGATATTTGAGACTAACAGACAAAATAATCATAATTCAGACCATGCTCAGTGCCGTATTTTTCATGTCTGAGAAACAAACATGAATAAGAGGATCACAAAAATCAATAATTCCTGAATCGTTTTGCCTAGGACAAATCATTTACCTGATGTTGAATTAGTAGAAGAAGTCTTTCCACTGTCCTTCTCACTTGTGGTTGAACTTGGTGCTGAAATAAAGAAATATAACAAATAAGATACTGAATAATAAATGTAACTTATATAGTGCCAAATCCACACTGTGAAGTGCTATAAAATTGTAAGAACCAGCAACATTAAAGTACAAAGCAAAGAACAAAAAGTGTGATTGTAATTTTTTTTTTGACATGACAATACTTTTCTTCAGAAATTCATTTCTTCTTTCTCCTTGCCCTCTTACCTTTCATTATTTAGTATCGTGCAGTATCAATATATATACAATAATCATGCTTTTTTTTGTACAAAAGCTTTTAATATGTATATTTCAAGCCCTTTTCATGGGATTTTTAATAATGTAACTTATTTTACAAACTTTTTACATACTACTTTACATGTTGTATTACTTTTGCAAGTACTGCTACCATGTTTTAATAAACCTTTATTGATTTGACTTGAACCCCCTCCCCCCCCCCCCCCCGGCATACCCAGGGTAAATTCATTTACATTTTGATTATAAAGGCTTAGCTCTAATAAGTAATTGCTGTGCCAGTCTACATTGGTATTTATATGGTATAAAGAATTCTAAACCAGCGTCGGAAATACACAGGGGCGATGGGCGATTAAACCAACGTCGGAAATACACGGGGGCGATGGGCGATTTCGCCCTCGTCGGCCCCCAAATCACCCTAATAAATTCTGGAAAACCTGTATTTGGGGGCGACCGTTTTCTCATGAGTCGCCCCCATCAATGATTCAGAAGAAATTCACTATTATGCTCAAAAAGCAGCTAAATTTAACCTTTTATCACGTTGTTAACTCAGACTTGGTAAATCGCGAATGTGTAGCATCGTGGTGAGCACCAGATCAAATGACAGCAATTTTGCAATGCATGTGCATAGCCAGATAGCGGGATATCGATACAGAAACTAAAGATAGCGCTTTTTCACGCATACCACACACATACGAAATCAGGGTTGTATAAATTCATCGAGAGCTTCATTTTACTTAGTCTTTGTGCGACACCTTTTGTGAAAATTTCCTTTCCGAAACGCATTATCGCTGTTACAACGAGAGGTCTAAAATTACCAACATCCGTGTAATGAGACTATCACTAGATCTACTATATGACCAGATACACCACACACAGAAATTGTCCCTCACAACATTAAGTCGACAGTCACCTCAAAAAAATCAATCTGTAAAGCCAAAGCACGCGGCGCTTAAGTCGGGTTGTGAGAAACAGAGACACCGAAAACATGCTATAAATCAAGAAATCGGTGGATTTATGACGGGTTTTTTTAGTAATCGCGCGCGAGATGCTCATCGAGTGAGATGGTATCCGTGAAAAACAAATTGGAAAAAAAAATCGCCCCAAACTGTGCGCGTTCACATTGTATGTACGTCCAGGGAGATTTAGGAGTATTATGTGCGAGAAAAAAAACCACCAAGCCCGCCTTTTCGCGCAAAATAAAAACATCTCTGCGGTAAATACACCTAATTACAGCAAATTCCAGTGAAATTGACCTATTGTTCATTTATTCCTTCAAATTTTGAAAAAAAAAGAATATTTTGATTTGGAGGGGGAGGGGGAGGGGGAGGGGTGAAGGGGTGAAAAATCTAAATTTTTAAATGAAATTGGGCATTATGACATAAAGTAAACCTGTGCATACGATAGTACGATTAGTACCAATATAACAGCAAAAACCTAAATTGATAATCAATCTGCACTTTCCCAAAAAATGGTAGCCCCAATAATATAAGAAATACCTCCATAAAATTAAAAAGTAGCCCCAAGGCAAAAAAAAAAGTAGCCCTTAAAAAAAAAATTATTTCCTAGGCTGTTCTAAACTAACCTGTGTAATCACTTGGTGAAGTCTTATTGTGCTCCGATGAAAATGAGTGATCCTGGAAATCCTGTCCATCACATGAAACTGCCAATCACAATACAGATAGACAAGGTTGAAGGTAATTATTAGCAAACAAAAAAAAAAAAGAAAAAAACCTGTGGATGCAATGGAAAGAAAAAAACCTGTGGATGCAATGGAATGAAAAAAAACACTCTCCATTGTACATGGGACATAAAAACATCTTGTTACAAAGTTTTTGTACAAATTCAAATATCAATAAATATGTTTGCTGACAGAATGGGATACATTGTGTATTTTCAATATAGCTGAAATATGTCTGCTTCTTCCAAGCAAACAGCAATCCATTATGACCACTAAAACAGCACAATGAACAAATTGAAACAAAACAAACACTAAAAACATTAGAAGACATATAGGGTGCTAAACTTACCAATGCAGCAGGGGTTGAGAGTGATAGCTCTCTTGGCTCCACGCCCCACCAGGGTCAGCACCCTCGGCACGGAGGAGATGAGGGAGGAGACAGTGGTCTGACCGAAGTCATGGGGTAGCAGCTCACAGTGATGGACGATGTGATAGCGAGACATGAAGGCCTGCAGGGTAAGGGTCTGGTTGGATACAGAGAGCAGAACCTCCCTGGCGCTACGAGCAAACTGGTAGGTCGGGGTTAGCTCTGCATAGGGTTCGTCGGACCACTCGTCCTTCACCTGTCAGTGCGAACAAGTGTATTAAATATTGTGACAGTGTAATTTTAATGAACTGATTTCATATTGTATGTTTGTTCACTGTTAGCTGGCAGTACTTCAGCAGTACTGCATGATATTTAGGTCAGCTATAAGTAATATAGATATCAAAAAGTTTTCCCAAAGCCTCAAGTGAAAGAGGCACACTGCTACAGCCATACTATGTTTCACTGCTATATTTAAATTCATATTTAAATAGAATTCTCAACCTCCTGCTAAAAGTACCTCAACAAAATTCTTAGGGAAAGGGGAAAAAAGCTTGATTCTGATCATGACAAGGGATCCAAATTTATTATTTCAATATCTAATTACTCCAATTCATTTGCAAGTTATTTTATAATATCCATCAGTTAAAAAAAATCAAATAAATCTGATACTCTGTCTTGTGTCTTATGCTTACTCACCATAACTACATGATGTACAGCCTTGAGTAGTAGAGTCACACTGCTATACCCATACTCTGTGGCTACCAGTTCCTCTCCCCAAACCTTCTTATGAAGCTCCACAACCTTCTCCACCGATGCGCTCCCTTGTGGCTGCTCCAGGAGCAACACCAGGATCCGCTGGGTCAGGTCACTCAGGTGCTGGCGCTCCACCGAACGAAGACGTTTGTCGTCATCCTCGGTGACAATCTAAAACGGAGGAATGGAGAGGGGAAGGAGAACACAAGGTTAATTCAGTCTTGCTATACACCGGAAGCTGGCTTCTTGGTCAAATATGGTTAACCTTTGGTCCAAGTTGAGGTCCAAGTTGAAGTCCAAGTTTGCAAGATCCCAGGGGTTGACTGAATGGACTAAAGCAATTATACAAGTTGCATTGGTATGCACTGACAGATTTAGTGGTCCAAATTGTCCAAATTGTCCAAAATGGTCTCATGGCATCCCAGGAAGGTTGTTTGGGAGGACCAAATCGATTTTTGCATGTTGAGAGAATCGAGATTTTTTTCCTGAAGTCCCCCCACACTTGGTATTAGCTTAAAAGGGTGTTTGTTATGAAGGTGAGTTCCCTGACTGGAAATAATTCTGTCCAATCCTTTATCCAAATTAACCTACATCACACTGCATGAAATGGAATGGACAAAACTCATTGGAGAAACATACCTCCACAATATGGCAGAACCTGAGAACCAGCGACTCCAGGTCATGGACACCATAATCCTCCAGGCAGACAGGATGACCAAAGACCTTACAGTAGGCTGGCAACAGGGCATGGAGGGCCAGGGAGTGCTGACGGTTCCTAGGTATAAGCTGAGAGATACGACGGGCCATGACAGATAGACGCTCAGGCTCAGTCAGCTGGACACAGCGCTCATCACCGTACTCTTCAATCTACAACAGTGAGAGCAATATACATCATCAGTGACATTTCAGCAGGCTATTGTCACATGGTAACAGTGAGAGCAATATACATCATCAGTGACATTTCATCAGGCTATTGTCTATGGTCTAATACAGATATGATAAAGAAGCTTGTGTAAAGTTTGTACACAAAAGAAAAACAAGAAGGCATACAATCAAAGTTTTTATGAAGCTTAAAATATTTTGTTAAGATGTTCACAGGAAAATCAAATCATTCCTTCAGATATATTTGCCTGCAGATAGAATGGCCTGCAGATAGAATGGCCTGCAGATAGAATGGCTTGCAGATAGAATGGCCTGCAGATAGAATATACAGGTGTTGACCTTTGTTTAAGCCTTTGTAAAGCAATGCACTATAAAAGTGCCCACAAGAAGTGAACCCCTCAAGAAAACAATATATTTAATAAGAGCCTGTTGATATAGGCTACCTGTCTACTGTGGCCATTTAAGCATTTCCCTTGGGTAGCCTTAGTAGACAGTTTGATTTTCTTTTTGTTTTCAAAACAAAACTCACCTGTACAACCTCTGGTAATGCCCCCAGCAGTTCAGCTAGCTTGTTGAATCCATACTCCCCAACCCGACACTGCCTGCCAAAGTGATGATGATAGGCGGGAATGAACTTGGAGAAAGTGATTCGAGATCGATGCTGACGACTCAGCAGGTCGACGATCTCCCTTGTGAACTTCTTGGTACGGATTCGCTCCTCCTCCGTTTGCTCTGAGAAGGAAGATGCGAGTGAGTTTATGACTACATTATGACAGAGGGAAAAAAAACATGAATATAAGTGCTAAAGAACACAATCGAATATAGTGTAGAGATGCATGCTCACTTCTCCAACTGCGTATATGCACATGATTTGACATTTGTACAGTGAAACCTATCTATAAAGACCACTCAAGGGAGACAAGAAAAGCGGTCTTTATGAGCAGGTGGTCTTTATGGACAGGTTCCTTTAATACACATTTCAATGAGAAACGTTGTTCAAGGGAAACGAAAATTGTGGTCTTTATAGAGCAAGTGGTCTTTTTATACAGGTGGTCGCTAAAGCAGGTTTGACTGTATAATGCTCATTTTCCACAGAGTTATCCTGGCCCTAGTTATTAATGCGTTGAAGAAAAAACATCTTTTGAGAAATTACTGTTTCTTCTCAGTAAAACTTTTTTGCATTCATACCACTTACCTCTCTTTGGAATTGATATCACTGTGTTTTCACCATCCCAGTCAATCTAGTGTGAAGAAAAAGAATAAATTAAATTAAATGTAGAAACTCTAATATAAAAAGAAAGTTTTAACTGAACTCAGTGGTTTATTGAAAATACAGCACATGGCAGCCTGATGGCTGAATTACATTCCTAAGCAAACAGTAAAACATGATGGGTTAGGGCTGCAAACTCCATGGCTGCCTCAAAACTCGATGGATAATAACACACCTTTATGACTTCCAAGTCTTGTCTAGCTACATAGTATAAAGTTAGACTGACACTTTGGCTACAAATTGATACAGCCTTGAGATGAACACATACTCTAAAAGCTTCGTGTAATTAGGGTTATCTCACTCAGAAATCATTTATTTTAATTCAACAATTTTCCCATGTTTAAAAGTGAAAATTCTCTGGGTAAGTCTTCAACAACCTAAAGGGGACCAATCACTCCCCCAACCCCCCAAAAATAAAATAAATAAATAAATAAATAAAAAATACTGTATATTGTTTTAAAAATATGCAACATCACAAAAAAAGAACATTTGAGACAATATGATTCTTTAGAAGTATACAGGTAAACAGAATTTCTGCTCAATGTCCGCACTGAAGTTCACTCAGGGTTAACTCCCATGTACATGCACATGCATTTGGAATATACAGCCCTGGAAAAATTATTAGACCAAACTTCTGTAATAAAGGTACTATAATATGCATTCAAACTACTGAATATGATTTTTCATTGAATGAATAACAAATTCCAGCAATTGTACCTTGCTTTTATGATATTTCATTTCCTTCTTATCACAAATATAACACTTTCAGTAACCATTCTTGGTCTAATAATTTTTTCCATAGCTGTAGTATATATTTCAGCATGGAACCCACTAAAAGTAGAGTAACATATATTTTTGCGACTGGCCCCTCTACAAATCAAAGAATCAAGTATACTCACAGTGACCCAGTTCTCCGGGAGATCAAAGAGTAAATCCTGGATGTCGCAAACCCCGTAGTCTGCGGTGTCCCATGGACGACCTAGGCATCTTTGGTATGCGGGGGCAAAGTCACAGACGGTCACCTGATATGAGTGACGAGAGATAGAAAGTGACTGGCTTACATGTGGCCTTACATGTGGCTGTTCAAACGACTCACTTTCATGAAAAGCTTGTGACAGATAGTTTTCTTTTTACAATCACTGGATACAATTCTTAACATACACATGCTAAAAAGTGTCCCAGACATTCATCTATATTCAAATGCTAATTCCATTCATTTCAAATATAAGAACAGACTTCCTGCTTAAAAAGGGGGTGTTAACATTATTCATTTCGTGCCTCCGGACAGTATCCAGGTCAACCACGACATGTTCATAGAGGTGAATGTATACCTACAGATATCTATGTTGCATTGAGAAAGCTTAATCACCTCATTTGTTTCTCTGATGGTATATGTAATTGCACTTTTCAATAAGCAAAGAAATGTAGGATATGATTAGCAAATTATTTATGTCTTCTTGAGACTTTTGTCCCAAACCCAAAATGTGTACAGGGTATAAGATTTGAAGACGTATCATACCTTTTTGCTGGCCTGTGACTTGAGCACTTTCAGGAGATCTTGTCCAAACCTCTTGACCTGAGCACGATGGGTCAAAGTCAAGGTCTTGTTCTCAGTAGCACCTAGAATCTGTTGAAACAAATAAAATAAATCACAATATTTTTGATTGAGATGCTTTTAAAGACAACTTTTAGCAGGATTAAATTCATCATGATCAGAGTAAAAGAATAATAGAATATATTGTGCAAGTTATGACATAGTATGAACAAAATACATTAGTGACAAATGATGACATGTAGATGAGCAGCTTTGATTGCAGACATAATGGTTTTATAAATCATCACATCATTTTACCCAATTCAGCCTGGAATTCGGTATGAAATTACAGATATATCTACTGGGGTGCGAGAAATTTTAGGAGAATAGACAAGGCTAACAGTAAACAATAATAGAAATCATCCAATCAAAAGCTCATTTGAAGGAACATCTTTCCTTTTACATCCTTCAACAATAACATTGGGGCATCGCGTATATACAATTAGAAAGAAGGTTAATCCACTCTTAAAGGACAACTTGAATTAGATTAAAATTGTCACAAATACTGTTTTCGTCTTCGTCTATACCTCAAGGACATGGGAGATTGCCTCAAAGAGCTCAATCAGCTTGAGATAGCCGTAGTCAGCCACCCGAACCTGACGGCCAAAGTGATGGTGGTAGGCAGGGACAAAGCGGGTGAAAGGGAGGCGACACTTGGTGGAGTGCTTGAGCAGCTCTACAACCTCCTTGCTGAACTGGAACAGTGCCGGGGGAAGGAGGGGCGTGGTCCGTCCTAGCAGAGGGGGGAAAATCTGCTGCCCATCTGAAAAAAAAAGATAGAATAGTAGTCTTGATTAATATCATACTGATCATCATCATGTAGTTACTTTGTTTATGTATCTACCTAAGTGAATAGTAAGTCATAAGAATACTTTATTACTGCAGGAAGATATCATACAATGCATGAAATTCTAATTAATATGGAAAGAATTTACGAGTAGAAAGCCTCAAATTTAGATTATAAATTCTTGGAATATTTTGACGACATGCACCTCTCTATACGAATGGAAACCATTTCTCCTTACATTTTTTAAAATTATATTAACAGGAAATTGGCTTGTCTATTCTAACTGACATTTCAAAAAAAAAGGTTAACAGCAGTGTTGGGTATCTCGAGATTGCTCTTAAACTCGAGACCAGTCTCGAGATCGGCATCAGTAACTTCGATCTTGTTCTTGATCTTGAAGGTGTTGGTCTTGATCTTGATCTCGGAGCTTCTGTTCTCAGAATATTTGTGAAAACATGACTCAGTGTTGGGTACCTCGAGATCGGCATCAGTAACCTCGATCTTGATCTTTATCTCGGACATATCTGATCTTGATCTCAGATGTTCTAATCTCGATCTTGATCTTGATCTTGAGCTCGGAATGTCTGATCTTGATCTTGATCTTGATCTCGGATCCTCTGGTCTTGGACCCAACACTGGTTAACAGTCCAGTAAAAATCTGAATTTCCACATACAATATGCAAAAATACTCTAACTCCCGCATAAGATTGAAAATCAATCAGAAAATGCACTTTATTCATTAATCAATGAAACTGCATGTAGGATGATCGACTCACCATCAGTAATTATCTCTTCTTTCTGCTGGCACCAGCAGACGACCTTGAAGCCTTCCCTGCAGAAGGCTACCCTCACACCTGGTACTGAGTTAAGCAGGTGCTCCAGGGGAATCCCCCTCTCAAAGTCCTCATCAAGGTCATTGAACTCTGATTTGTAGCACAGTGGGAAGCTAGCAAGGCAAGAAAAGGGAGAATGTTAAACTATTATCAACGTTTCATATTTATATATATACACAAGTTCTAATCACATTCTTGGGCACAGCCTAATAAACATGTTTTGAGTCTTTTGCTTTGTCCCACTTTCATTTTTGCATCTACATGTAGCTTTTATGTCGCTTTTGTTGGATAGAATTTAGGTGAGATTATGTACATCGTTACTAGTTACATGCACATAATTTGAATAAAATTGCATTGAAGAACAAAAGAAAAATTGATATAAAAAATGCACAAGGATTTGGTATTAAGTGTATAACAAATTTACAATCGAAAGTGCTAACAATGTTATAAACATATCTCATTGTATCTGCAGTCATCTCTCTCCATCCATAACCCTGGAATTAAAAAAAATCTGGAAGGATTGGAAAGCTTTACATGACACCTTGACGACAGCCAAGGCTATATCATCAACCTATATATTTTCATGGTCTTTGTACATTTTCAAATAAACTTGTAAGCCTAACATTATCGTATTCAATCTAGCGAATTAAGCTTACCTCAACAGAGACAGGGAACCACTGTGGAGGTTAAGCAGGGTCGTGACCTGGGCAGTAAAAGTTTGATAGGTCACCATCACACAGAGATCAGTGTCTAGTAATCTGTACTGGCTCTGACCTTCAGGGTCATGCTGACTACAGAAACGTTCTGATGGCTCTGGGCTTGGCTCTCTGCAGAATGAACATAGAGGATAGGAAATCACAATATTTTTATTTTCTCTATATACTATATGACCACAATCATTATCTTCACAATACTGTTATTGATTTTTTTAAAATCCCTATATTCACATGCTATGCATATCTACTTTATAACCGGTAATAATCTGGAGACAGGTACATGATATTTTTCCCAAAATTTAAGATTTACACCTTTTATTTCAAGGAATCGCATCGCAACAGTTTGTATTTCAGATCTACTGCCTCCAAAGGCATGGTGTAAACTATTCCCACCAGATATTCTTGCTATTGTTGTCACTTTTGTCATCATTGGCATCATCATAATCGTCATCACCATCATCACCACCATCATTACCACCATCATTATCACCATCATCACCATCATTATCACCATCACCATCATCACCATCAACATCACCACCATAACCATCATTACCACCACTATCACCATCAACACCACTATCACCATCACCATCAACACCATCACCACCACTATCACCATCACCATCACCACCATCACCATCAACATCACCACCATCACCACCACTATCACCATCAACACCACTATCACCATCACCATCACCATCATCATCACCATCACCATCACCATCACCACCATCACCACTATCACCATCACCATCAACATCACCATCACCATCACCATCACCATCACCACCATCACTATCACCACCATCACCATCACCACCATCACCATCAACATCACCACCACTATCACCATCACCACCATCACCATCACCACCACCATCACCATCACCATCACCATCAACATCACCATCACCATCACCATCACCATCACCATCACCATCACCATCACCATCACCATCACCATCACCATCACCACCATCACCACCATCACCATCACCACCATCACCATCAACATCACCACCACTATCACTATCACCATCACCACCATCACCATCAACATCACCACCACTATCACCATCAACACCACTATCACCATCACCATCATCACCATCACCATCAACATCACCACCATCACCACCACTATCACCATCACTATCACCATCACCATCACCACCATCACCATCAACATCAACATCACCACCACTATCACTATCACCACCACGATCACTATCACCATCACCATCACCACCATCACCACCACCACTATCACCACCACTATCACCATCACCATCACCATCACCATCATCATTACCATCACCATCATCATCATCATCACCATCACCATCATCATCATCACCATCACCATCACCATCACCCCCACCATCACCATCATTATCATCACCATCATTATCATCACCATCATTTTCATCACCAACACAATCACCACAGCTACCATTATAACCACCATCACCAACATCCTTACCTTTGAGGTATATATGGTATAGAGGGAGACTGCCAGCCCAGAGGAGAGTTATAGCTGCCAGGTACAGGAGAGTTGGATGCACTGAGTACAGTGAGACAGACTAACTTGCCACCATGTGCCTCCTGCATTGTAACAGTATCTGGCATCTGATACAAATCACTTACATGGAGTTGCTGCTGGTATCTGAATAGATTGGAAAAGATATGACCATAGTGGACAATTATCTCTTTGATCATTTCTTTCCTACACCACTATCAGTATCATCCCCATCATGTTAAACATCAAACATTTATCAACACTACCACCACCTATATCATCTGCAATGTTTCAATATCTTAATCTTCATTATAAAACGTCTTGTTGTCATCATCACAATCAGCATTACAATGATCATCATCGACGTCATAATGTTCATCATAATGATTAGTATCACAAACACCCAGCCGCTGCTGTCACAACCAACAAAAACAATACACTTCCTTCTCAAATGAAACTGTTACCCCATTTATAATGCGGCTTAAATTTAGGGTGCTCCTGGACCACCCCAAATCCGTTTATACTGCCATTTACGACCACTCAGCTACATGTAGCTAATTTGGGGTGCCCTGAATTCTTCTAACCCATTTATGCTGGGAGTTAGACACCCCCCCCCCCCCCCCCCCCCCCCCCCCCGGACCAGTGCTGGGAAGGTCTAACTCCCAGCATAAAATGTGTATGTGTTGCACAGAGTGTAGATTAGGTAGCCTAACAACCTGCGCTCTTTGTCCATACATGCTCTAGTCTCAGTAGAAATCAATTTCATTGAGTGAGAGTGAAACCCATTCTGGTACTCAATTAAGGACTTTACCAGAGAATTAGTGATCGAGTCTTACTTGTTTTCAAAGGCCTGCTTGAGTTTATACAGAGGCATGCTCATGCCAGGGATCTCCTGCAGCATTTGAATGATCATCATCCTAAATTAGGTATGGTAAAGAAAAGAAGAAAAACAAACAAAATTAAATATACTCCCTTTAAGTTGAGTAACAGGTCCAACATTCTACCTAAAAAAAGGACCAAATGTACAAAAAACAAGAAAATGTGCATTTTTCTGGCAACATAATAACAATTTTCCACCATCTGTACTACTTTTTCTTGCGGCAAAATGTTCCTTTATTTCCTCCATGTACATATGCCCTTCTCTCACCATATTTCAGATATTCTATTTCTTACGGAATGATATTATGGTTCATCCAAAGTAATATGTCCATTAATATATCTTAAAATATAAAAGCTAAAGATTACATTTGGCAAAGAAAGTACAATTGATGTGTCTCAACAAGGCTTCAATTAAGTTACCGTATTCGCCGGCGGAAAGGCCGCACTATTTTCACTCCAAATATGATCCCAAAGTCGGGGTGCGGCCTATGGGCCGCAACAGAGAAAAATAAACTGCCTCCAAAATCCCCACACGTATTGGAATGGACGGGACCAACGTTAGATCTAACACTACACTACAGTAGGCCCCCTAACTTAGCCTGTGCTCTATCTCCAACGATGTAGATCTACTTATCTTTCAAGTACTGAAATATTTTCAGTAATAAATATAATTCAGAACTAATAACTACATATCTTATCAATATAGTTACAAACACGGCCTCGTTGGTCTTCCGAGGCTGACAAAGCACTCGTACGAAGCTCTCTATTGACGCTGATTGAGCTCTAGTAAAGTGCTGAAATCAGCCACCCCGGCCCGCCCGGTAGATGTTTTCTGTGCTATGGGACGCCAAGTGTGCCCTGACTGCTTCTGTTACAAAATCACCCTGCAATTTTACTTTTGTAACAAAATCAAAAGTGGGGATGGATTTTGTAACAAAATCATTAGTGTGGATTGATTTTGTAACAAAATCACCAGTGGGGATTGATTTTATAACAAAATCATTGATTTTGTAACAAAAGCAGACAGGGTACACTTGGCGCCCCATAGTAGGGGCTTTGTAAGTTTTAATTTGTCTTTTGAGCACACCCTTTGTATGTGTTGAGATCAATGGCACCCCCTCAACCTCCGCGCTATTTCAGTGCGGTTGTATCCTTGCCGGATCCTTCACGGAGATGTGTGTATTTTGTATGGAGAACGGACATTATCGCAGAGGATTTTTCATAGCGCATGTGACGTGCGCGTTACCCTGCATTGTAAGCATAGACCACTGACCTCTACCACAAACCACATCGCTCTCGGAAGAGTAACATGGCTTCAAGTGCTCGCACGCGCGGGAATGGGCGATGATCCGTCCAGGTGGTAGAGGTCAGTGGCATAGACATTGTAAGTCGTGGCAAAGAGCTTAAAAGCTAAGATAGGGCATTCCCAAAATTTTATGTAACGTAAGTGGCCTCATATGGGGAAGGCCAAGGGCGCCCTTCCCTTGGCCGTTACATCGGACCCTTTACACAATCGGGAGAGTGTCCTATCTTTCTTTTCACGATCTTTGGTCATGGCAAGCCCATGTTTCAGCTTGCAAATCGTCGTGACGACGTTTTCAATTTCCTCTTCGAAACCATCATGCTGTATTATGTATTTTTCTGTCTTTGGATGTCACATAGGGAACCTTTGATGGAATATGCACCTATGTAAGATATCTCTTCACGGTTTTTTAGAGTGGTGGAAACATTTCCTTTCCGATTTCATTTGTGATTGTGCCTCAATTTGCGAGTTGCATTCACGGTTGATAGTCCTATTTGTTGTCGAACTTTTACTAGGTCTAGGAGACGGCATGTACCGTATACTTACCGGTAGTCTACAAAGATGTATGTGTTTGCGAGTAGTACTAGCGGCTTCATCAGATTCTCTTCAACTAAAGTTCAACTTTTTAAATTCTTAATGACATAAAGCAAAGACATCTAGGAATAATCGTCTTCAAATAGTCAATACAATAAAAAGTTTGGCCCTTGTTTTTTCGTTGTATGATATTTGGGGAGGGGGGGGCAAAATTTCTTATGCTTGTGATTTTCCTCATATTTTTTTTTTCTTCAAATGAGTTGTCAAAGTTGGGGTGCGGCCTATCCGACGCTGCGGCCTATCGGCCGGCGAATACGGTAAACTGATTATTACATCAATTGCTAAGCCTTACCTTAGTCTGTCTGCATTTGAATCTCCTGGAGGCATGATAGAGATGTGCACAAGTCTGGAACCAATCTGTCTCCGGTTGACATGGGCCAGGACTCCAATAGCGTCCCCCATAGAGGGCACTCTCACTACTGCCTGGAAGTAACCTTGAGTAGGGGCAGCCAAGAACACGTGCAGGACCTACAGATGGTGAAAGTCATGACACTGAGAATTATTTCATGCAGGGCTCAACTATAAAAAGGGTCAAAGGTAAATGACCCCTACATTCAGAATAATCATATTTTTAAAAAATTTATGCTATGAAAAGGTGAGCGGGAACTTCCTTACTTTAATTTGATGCAAAAATTGCTGCACAAATTACCCATTCCCTCGCTGTGAATCTGCAGTCCATACTCGCCATACACAAAGCATACCATAAAAACTAGGATAAACTAACCAATGGCACAAAATCCATTCCTTCACAGAAACATTACTCTAACCATCCATGAAAGTGAGAAGAGACCTACTTACGCACAAACTGAGAAAAGTGGAACCCTATGAAGCTTATATCCAGGATATTGTAAATAATCGTATATCATCATAACGCAAAATACAAGCAACACAAATTAATTCCTCAGGAGAAAAAAGGTGTTAATTATCATCACCTTGCAATGCTCGCTGATGGCCGCCACCAGATGGCGCTTGAGCTCCTTGCGTGTGATCTGGCAGTCGAGGTTGGTGACAAGGAGGTCAATACCAGGCATAGGGGTCCAGGGTTTGATCCCTGCAGCTGCCAACATAGCTCCACCACCCTGTAGCTGCTGTTGCTGCTGCCAGCTTGGTTTCAGCTTACTGGTAACCATCAGAGGAGATGGGGCTCTGATTGCAGAAAGAGTGAAAAAATGATTGACAAAAATAACAATAATAACAATATCAATAATTATTACCTATATAAGGCATTTTAGCAGCACATTAAAAATGCATATTTTTGTCCCCTTGATTTGCATGTGCCATATGTAGGGTATAGCTAACAATAATTATATTGGATGCCGTATTTCATAGAATACCAGAAAATATTCCACTCGTTATGGCCAATATTCTCTGGTATCCCATTCAGAGCCATCCAATATAATATAATTGTTTGTACATATCAGAGAACACTTTTAAATTATTTCATTGCACTTTTGGATATGATTACGGTGGCTTTGGCTGGCACCAGCAGCACATACTGTAAATCAGAAACTTTCATGTGTATGAAATTTTTAAGCCTGAGTCATATCGAATATTTCATAAACCGGGATTCGAAGGCTTTGATTCGATCGATAAATGATGTGCGGTGAAAACAGAGTTGCACACAGTTGCACGCAGTGCATGCACCATGCACCGGTGACCGGTCCGCTGGCATCGCGGGCATTATGAGTGGGCTCTCGCTGCTCGAAATTAACGATAGCCCGCTAGCCAATGGCTAGTAAAAATCACAGCGGACGAGCCAAAATCTTAAGTTTCTAGTCCGTATGGGTAGCCAAAATATCACTAGTGTCGCACGAAGCGATGCTCATTGTCGACACACCCGACAATGATTCAAATTCAAAGAATTAATAATCTTACTTTGTCTTTGGAGAGCTGAATGGAACACGTTTGTTCGATGCCAAAAAAAAAAAACAATACGAAATAAACTTTTCGTCGCTCAATATAGACTCGACTTCATTCAGCTTCAGAGATCATTCAGAAGTAATTGCCAATTTGAAGAGAGTGTGATATTAGTTATTGCGAATTAAGTAGGAACACTCGTACTCATGCCCGTATTTATCATGTTCAATTATACAATTGTCAAATTGACAATGCAGAGAGAGTGCAAGAAAATTATCGTAAACTTCAGTTCGTAACGACAAAACGATTTTTCCATAGAGAAAGCACAGGTAAAGCGCGACGTCCTCCGCGAGCGAATTAGCGAAAGTTAGCCAACAGTTTGAACTTTGAAGTCGCCTTCACGTTCTCTGCTAGTATATATTGCTGTACGTTACGGAGTTTCTTTTTTTATTTGATTTTTTCATGGTGGCTACGGTAGTCAAAAATCTGGCGGACTACAAATCGATGCACCGAATTTGCCAAAACGTATTCGGGATTCGATGTCTTCGATCGAACACCGGCTAACCAATCGATTCGCCTCAGGCTTAGAAATTTTCACGAATTTCATGAGTGATCAGGATTCATGAAAGTTTTAAGCCTCAAAATTACGGAAAAAGTATACAAAACTAAATGTTCCTTGCTGGCAAAATGGCCACAGTTAGCAATACACATAATGTTCTGGTTTTACAGTGGTGCAGTACAAGAAATTCAACGATGAGAGCTAATAGCTGTATTTGACTGAAATTAACAATGCGTAAATATGTGTACGAAACACTCAGCCTACTATGCGGGAGTGAAACAACTCACCTATATGATCCCTTGAGATAAGGATTACCAGGTGTGCCATCTTTCTTGAGATGCATATAAGATCCTGGTGCAATTCTCTGGACAGACGGTATTGGTCGGAACGCATCACTACCATAGGCACCTGTAGGTTCCATAGGAGGCGGAGGGGTGGGGATGAGCGGCTTCCACTCTGACCATGTCCTGGGGGGTAGGGTGTTGGCACCTTGCTGGTTTGGGGCCGGGTAGGATCTCATGGCTGCCCCATCCATGACCAGATTGATGCCTTCGCAGTTTGGAGGGGTAGGGGTGTGACGAGGAGGGGTGGGAGGCGGGGCTTGGGTGGGCGGGATTGGACGGAATGCCGCTGCAAGGCCGCTGCTGACTTTCATGTCCGTCTTGTCCCCACCCAGAGGGCTCGTGCACTCCCTCTGATCGGCAACTGAGATGGGGATTGGTTTGGGGGCAGGACCTGTGAATGTCTTGATTCCTGGGATATTGGCGGGCTCAGCCTTTTGGTCCACACTTGTTCCCTGGCTACTGCTTGAATCTATAGGCATTGAGAAAAAACGCACAGTTCAATAACAACAGCTGCCATATATTGGTCTCATAACATTCAAAGAATTTCTTTCATTGCTGTTCCTATTTGCGATACAATGGGCGAGAAAGTCTGATAGAGACAAAACACAGGAACCAGATTAATAACTACAAAATTGTCATAGCAAATCATCTTAATAGAAAATCGTCTTAATAGGAAGCTTGGAACCTTTCTTTTTCAGTGCATATTCCCCTATTCTGTATCACAATACCGGTGAATGCAAAGCTTCTGCTTGTATTACTGTATCACTATGATTCTACTTTATCACTATGATTCTATCTCCACCTATCTGGTATTTCCATTCAGAGAAATAAGTTTATATACACGTCGCTCTATTTACATGAGAATGTACAAGTTCAGGTAAATGAGCAAAAAAAATGACAGTGGGCTGACTAGCTTTTGAAAAAGAAAACATGATCACAATAGTAACTGGCAAGATGTCTGGTACTGCAAAATCGGCAAATAGAGGCATACTAAAGCTTTTCGTCTTGCACTCATCAGAGTAAACCGCAGGAATGAACAGAAAGCCACAAATCGAACAATATAAGCAGAGTCATTTGTTCCTTCAGGCTCTGTTTATATTATTTGATTTCGGCTTTCTGTTCATTCTTGCGAATTACTCATCCAAGTGCAAGATGAAAAGCTTTAGTATGCCTCTGTTCAGGGCTATTCTCAGATATCAATACATCTTTCTCCCCAGACCCATCTTGGTTCATCTGAGCTTCATACATAATTACACGATTGGTGGACGATATCTTACCATGGCTTGAGACCTCTTCCTGTCCCTCTCTCCAGCTCTTCTCGTGGTAACTATCACTGTCCCTTCTCGTGGTGTTTCTCCCATACCTGGGACTTCCGTAGCCAGACCGATTCACACGGGAGAAGGACGTGGTGATGACGTTGCCATACACACTCTCCTTGTCAAGTCTTTTCTTAGCTCTGTGCAAGATTTATTTGAAATAGGACAGGGTAGAGTTTAAGATTAACAATGTGTAATCCCTTCTGTTGGCATCTCTATTACAAAAAAAATATTAATAATAACAAAACATGGCCTAAAAGAGCTAAAGAATTCTGGCATTTTTCTTTTATAGCTGAACTTTCTAAATAAAAAGTTGTGTATCTAAAAAAAATTACGTATGGACAGAAACTATAAGAAAATTTTTTAAAATAAGAAGGAGAATGTGTGTGCAGCAACATTTGATCTTTATGCTTAGGCATCTGGTATATTTTGGGGGCTATGATTAAAAAAACAATGAGCCAAAGCACAAAATATGTGCAATTTTCCTGAACAGATTAAAAAGTAAGTTGCAAACCTGCAGGCTATCTCATAGCTAGGGAACTTGATAAATGCTGTACTATTGATGACATTGCCCACTCTTCCGCCGCAATTATCAGAGAGTTGTTTCAGACGGGTCCTGATGATTCCCGGGTCCTTCCATGTCGGCAGGTTGTGGACCACCAGCTCTGAGCTGTCAGTAACACTCTGTAAATGATTCAGAGAAGATAAAATTCAACTGTCATCACAGCAAGGGTCATATAGTCTTCACAATGATTTTTGTTACAGAGGATGCTTTTATACTCCACACCTGGGCTCCCGTCTTATAAAGAGATGCGATTGATTGCAAATAATTTGCAACAGATATCAATCGCAACTCTGTACTTATAAGATAGGAGATTGGAAAATTTGTGATTGATTGGAGAACTTGCGTTGATTCAAATCAATTACAACTCTTTATAAGACGGGGTGCAGGGCACCACATTTTCGGCTAGTGAAGGTCCTTTCCATTTGAATTTATCAGAAATCTCAAGTTAATAATTTACAGGATCCCATCTTACCTTGGCCAGTGACCTAAAGGGATGGTCAGCAGGGAGCTCTTTGTATCTGAGAGCATTCAAAGCACAGGACTCTGCACCTACAAAACCTCATCGTAAACCTCATCAATTACAGGATCACTGCTTACCTTAGCCGGTGATCTGAAAGGAAGGTCAGCGAGGATTTCATCGTATCTGAAAGCCTTGTTCGCGCAGGTCTTGAGTGCCTCCGAGGCAGCCAGACCATGGACCAGGATCACGTTCAATCCATTCCTGTGACGAAGATCGGACAGATCCTGGGCAAAGTTGATATCACCTAAATGAGAGGTAACAGGAGAATTGTAAATGGCAGCTTCTTGCCAGTACATAACACCCTTGGTGTTGATACCAACAGTGATGAATTTCAGAAAATAAAAACCAAGTGTAGATTCTCACAACAAGGGTAACAACAAGGGCAACTAGAAATATCACTGAAGATGATGATTAATACCCCCGCCCCGTGACAACAGGCTTTCTTGACTTTTGGTCGAAAACTGAGGAAGTAGTTTGATCCGCAAGATTTTTCCCTGATTTACTGCCATAAATATGCCGTTACCATGGCAACGCAGATTCCGACTCATCCGAAAAATTTGTCTTGCACATCTTCCCACCAAGACAAATGTGTGTACCAAATTTCATGACTTTCGGTCAAAAACTGAGGAAGTAGTTCGAACCGCAAGGTGTTTCCTTGATTTTCTGTAAACCGTCTACAGCGTCTGCAGAATTGGGCTGCATGTCTTGTTTTTGAGGTTGGCAGAAGTAATTCTTCCCAACCTTTACTTCGTTCCCTTCACTGGCCGCCCATTCAAAAACGTATCATCTTCAAATTAGTTCTTTATGTTTATAAATCTATCAATAACCAGGCTCCAAGGTACATATCTGAATGCTTAACTGTATATACACCTAGTAGAAATCTCAGATCCTCAAATCACAACCTTCAGCTCAGCTACCCAATGACCCGAAATTTGTCAGGTGATAGGACTTTCACAGTTACTGCATCTAGGCTATGGAATTATCTCCCCTTGACCATTAGACAGTCAGCATCCATAAAGACCTTTAAAAAAGCTGTGAAATCATATTTATTTTAAATCCGCTATCAAACTTTGTAACAGGTACATTCATTACATTTGTCTCCATAAAACCACCTGGTAGTTTCCACATGGACGATTGAAGAGTTTTCTGATTTGTGTTTATACACAAATTATGTGTTCTATAATTTAAATATTTTGTAAACGCTCCGAGCCTTATGGGAAGGGCGTACTAAATGCTTATTGTATTGTATTGTATTTTCTGCCATAAATATGCTGTTACCATGGCAACACAGATTCCGACTCATCCAAAAAATATGTCTTGCACATCTTCCCACCAAGACCAATGTGTGTACCAAATTTCATGACTTTCGGTCAAAAACTGAAGAAGTAGTTCGATCCGCCAGATTTGCAACGGACCGACCGACCGCCCGCCCAACCATCGACTGATTCCTATATACCCCCTTCAAACTTCGTTTGGCGGGGGTATAATAAAAGGCAATATGGACCAATAAATGTGTCAGTGCATACTTTCAAATTGCAAAATTGCTTTGGTCCTCTCAGATTACCCCCATGGAATTCGGTAAAGCCATATTTCTGTTAGTTTGAACCATGCATGAACTTCTTTCTGCCAGAAGCCTGGTTAAAGGCAGCCTAGGAATTAATTTCTATTTTTTAAGGGCTATTTTTTTAGAGACTTGGGGCTAGTTTTGAATTTTAGGGGGCTATTTCTGTTTTTGAGGGGCTACTTTTTTGTACTCAATGCCCCGAGGGGAAGCACTGTAGAAATCTAATACGTTTTTATAAATTGTATTGCCAAAGACTAGTCATTGGATTCACTACGTTCATTCATCGATCTCTCATTCCATGTGTCCAACTTAATATGCATTGCACGTTTATTTTACGTCAGCTGTTTTCGGTCAATGAAAAGCTCGCGGGGACACAGGTAAATTCTAACAAGTAATTTAGTGAAATTTTTGTAGCAGAGATGAGAGTGAGTCTGCTGCTCCTAGTACCAAAATTTAATTATATTTTCGTAGGAGAAATGAGGGCGATGCTGGAGAAAATGGTTGCCCCATAGAATAGGATTTTGAGGATTTTAGCGGGCTATTTGGGATCCGCCGAGGGCGAAATCGCCCGTCGCCCCCGGTTATTTTCGACGCTGGTTAAAGGTGATGATGGGCACTAGTCACGCTGTCTAGAAATTATTCTGAACAGTTGACTACAACACAAATTGCAAAAATGGCATATCAAGAGGTTGTGGAATAATCAAGATTATAGTGATTAAGTGAAAAAGCAGCACACACAGATACCAATACATGGGACTGCACAACTGTGTGGCATCGTGTATTTGGTCCACTTTAAGCTCTTTCAAAATATATTTCAAATATAAGAGCATTTTAAGAGCAATCATTTTCATGTTGCAATCCAACTAAGATATTCTTCAACGTGAAAAATAAATGAACCAGAACCTTCAGATCCTTTTTCATGTTCACCAGTACCAATACATACACCATAAGCTGTCTGTTGATGTTACACATACCGGTAACAAGTAAGAATTAAGATCCTGGCCAGAATTACTTTTTACCTTTAATTTGAAGGAGAAACAAAGTCACAGCAGCTAACAATTGCTATATGAAGCAGCCATGCTAAATTAGTGGAAGAAGGATGAATACCTGAAATGAGTACAACTGTAGCTGGTGAGCTGTGGGTATCAGCAAACCTCCTTAGACTTTGTCTGAGTTTGTCATCCGCAGCATTCTTGGCTGTGGCATTGATGTGTGCTACGGTCACCTGTGAAAAATCCATTTTACAACATTCACACACTCAGTAAAAAGATGACTGATAGACTGACTAATTGAATACGTGACTGATTGACTGATTGATGGACTGATATTTTTTTTAATCTGATTGCTAAGAAAGCTAGTATATCATACCTGCCAACCTTTCACACCAAAAATAAATATAAACAGTTGTTTTGTGAAAATAACAGGCATGACCTGCCTACTACTTCCAACAAAAAATACTGTTCTATCATCATAAACAAGAGCCCCAGGGGGCACGACGCTCACATGAGGTGGATCAATTCACATCTGGTGCATGTTCTCTCTTGCACATGAACAACTTTCATTCTTCATCTATAGAGGTATCTCTATACACAATACCAAGTCTGAGCTTCCTACCAAGTTCGGTTAAATTCCAATCATGGGTTTTGGAGAAGAAGCTGAAAATGTAAAAAGTTTATGGATGGCGGACAACTTGCCCCACCCCCCCCCCCCCCCTCCAGTATGTTACCCCCACAGACCCCCTATAGGGCCACCCAGAAAAAATTCATGAACAACTTTCATTTTTCGTCTATAGAGGTATCTCCATACACAATACCAAGTCTGAGCTATTCCTGGTTCTGGAGAAGATGTTTGAAATTTACACAGCTTTTACAATTGGGGCCCTCCCCCTAGGCCCCCCTGGGGGCCACATGTACCATTTTAGCAGCTTTGGGTCCCCTACCCCTAAGGATGATTCCTACCAAGTTTGGTTGAATTCCGATCATGGGTTTTGGAGAAGATGAAAATGTAAAAAATTTCCATCGCAATAGCTCACTCGAGCCTCAGGTGAGCTAAAAATGCACTTAATAACAAATCAAATGGGCATTGAAAGATAAAGTTGAGTTCTGGTCATGCAACTACATTGTGAAAGAAACTGCCTCAAAGCAATTTGGAAAGGTTAAAACAGTCAGTGTATACTTTGAGGTTTTGGAAACATAAAAACGATAAGAAATTGACCCAATTTGGCTGAAAAGCACATGCACTGCACACAGAAATGGGTATATGGGACTGCACACATATGTCGCATGAATGTTCGGCCCGAACACTTCAGCTATTTCTCGTCATATTTTCAAATAGGAGGGAATTTGAAGAGCAATCCCTTTCAGGGGACATTTCTACAATGATGTTCTTCCAAACCGACATAAAAGGAATGAGAAAGCTCACAAATTATATTTCACCTTTCCCAGAATTCACTTTCTCTTTAACCATGATTATTACTCAGCCTTAGCATACACAGAATGTGCTTCAATTCATCTTGTTGTTATCATCATCATCATTTTACCTGTGAGTCATTGAGCTCCTGAATGATGGTGCTGCTCTCCTTGTTGATATCACAGACACACATGAACTCTGCCTCTCGATGCCCGCTGAAGAACTGATCTCTGATGCGCTGAACGACAGCCAGAGCAGACTTTCCTCTTGGGACAGCGCAGTTCTCAATGTCCCAGAAGACTCCAATGGGTGGGTTTTCTTCCCCTAAAGACACAAATATATTGCAGAGGGTTAAGGATATTTTATAAATACCCTGCATATTAAAGACTTGAGAATGTTACAACCACTACAACAAATACTAATTTCTTCTTTAAGTTAGTCTGTAAGTGTTGCAATAGAAAATTTCTAAAGCACTGATAAAAGTACTTGGCATAGCTTCTCTCCAAAATAAGTTTCAAGACGAGGATTTAGGAAATATGGGATATAATCATGCTGAACAGCAAAATAATGTTCCAATCCATCTCTCGCTCCATGAAAAAATATAAACATATTTTATGGTAACAGCTTCTTTCTTATCAAAAAAAAATTTTTCCTTAGAATAAAATATCGATTTCTCTACCATTAATACTACGAATACACATTTACTCAATGTACATCTGAATACACGGTATGAACGGTGTACCTTTGGAATTATTGTACTTGTCAGGACTCTGGAAGTGGATGGCACTGACAGCTGATAGTCCGCTTTCATTGAGCTGTGTCATGAGGGAGTGCAGAGGGCTGCTGCATAGGGTGCCGGTCAAGGCTTGTCTCAGGGGTGTCATGTTGCTTCCAGCACCTGATACTGATGGTAACCCTCCACTCTGTCGGTAGGGACTACCTGTTGTACCCTGCTGGGAGTGGAGGGACGGTGGGTATTGCGTTGGAGGGACAGTAGATGCTTGATGAGATGAAGACACCACTGGCGGGGTTGCTGGTTGCTTGTCAACATGAGGGGCATGGCACGTAGCAGCATCACACTCCGCTTCAATAGCACAGTCTTGGCAGTTCTGTGGCATAGCTGCTTGGACATCACGCCCATCATTCTGGTGCAGGAGTCTGAGGAGGGCTTGGACATCCTGGCTCTGGGGTGCAACTGACCCCTGCTGCTGGGGCACTGGCAAGGTAGGCATGAGGGGAGCATACTGTCCAGTTTGACCATATTGAGGCAACAGCCGGTTCAAGTCCTGAGTAAGCATGGCTGATTGGCAAGTCACACATGAGCATGGGAGAAGAGGTGTGTGAAGAGCGTTTGCACAGGGCATCGCTACAGGTAAAGGAGGGGCCAGGGGCAGGCTAGGAAACAAGCTAGCCTGTCCAAAACCTGTCAATCCTAGGTGTGCTGCCAGCATCTGTTGTTGTTGGTAATACTGCAGAAGCTGAATACTAGAAGAAATACTTGCATCAATGGCTGCCGTTGCTTGCAATCCTGCTAGATTGGTCAAATGAGGAAGTCCTCCGAGCAGCGGAGTCGGGGCAGAACTGGCATCACTGCCGGCTGCTGGCTTCAGCACCTCATCGACACTCTTTGGACACTTCTCTGTCATGTAAGAGCTGGACTGTCTATCACCATCCATGGTGTTTGGAGGACTTGGGTCTTGTCCTGCTGTCATGTACTGACTGGACGAAGCCCCAGAAACCTCTTGACTGCTACTTGACCCTGCATCATCAAGCTCTAAGACATCAGGGGATGAACCTCTGAATCCCGAGCTCAAATTACGCTCTGGTCTGTGCCTCTGACTTTGCCCTGGTCTCTGCAGGATTTTCACCCTCTGTTTCCTTGATTTGGATCCTCCACTGCCATCGCTATGGAAATGATGATAACTATCCTCGCTCAAACTTTGGCTCCTCCTGGACCCGTCATCGAGATGGTGGGTATGTCGGGGGACCCTCAGTCCTGGAGAATTTGATCTTCTTCTGCAACCGCTGTCATGCTGATTTCTCCCTCTGTCCCAGTCCCTCACTCTCTCGGCACCACTGTAACTGTCAGACATATCTTCCATTCCATGTCTGCTGCGCCTCAGTCCCTTACCTACATGAGAAACAAACAGAAAAAGAATTCTTTCACATTTTTTAAACAGGACATCCAAAAGTCATCCACATTTCCTCTTGTTTATATTTCTAATGGTCTAAAACATAATTCTACAGCGGGTTTCTTTTGCAGAAGAAAAACTTAATAAACTGTTGAAATAAACATCGACACATGTCCTCATGTACACATGCACAAGAAGTTAGTTCACTTCATTAAACACTAGCACTCTTTAAAGAAATAATTCCATCAAAAAATTA
Source organism: Heliocidaris erythrogramma (assembly GCA_025617745.1). Lineage (NCBI taxonomy): Eukaryota > Metazoa > Echinodermata > Echinoidea > Camarodonta > Echinometridae > Heliocidaris > Heliocidaris erythrogramma. The sequence goes on from CM046857.1 coordinate 7,649,539, forward strand.
ATAAAAAACATGATAATAAAACTTACTAAGCCTGAGTCATATCGAATATTTCATAATCCGGGATTCGATGGCTTTGATTCGATCGAATACCGGTGCATCGATAAATGAAGGGCGGTGAAAACAGAGTTGCACACAGTGCATGCACCATGCACCGGTGGCGGTGACCGGTCCGCTGGCATCGCGGGCATATGTATGGGCTCTCGCTGCTCGACATTAACCATAGCCCGCTAGCCAATGGCTAGTAAAAATCACAGCGGACGAGCCAAAATCTTAAGTTTCTAGTCCGTATGGCTAGCCAAAATATCACTCTAGTGTCGCACGAAGCGATGCTCATTGTCGACACACCCGACAATGATTCAAATTCAAAGAATTAATAATCTTACTTTGTCTTTGGATAGCTGAATGTAACACGTTTGTTCGATGCAAAAAAAACTAGATGAATATTCGACCGCGCGCGGTCGGAATTTATGCCTCCGCCATCACCAGATCGGAAATGTATGGCATACATGTACACTCTAAAAAGGATTGGTCCAACAAAATTACAAATCATTTCACTTAAAATGCACAGGAGACAAAAATTTATTTCATTTCATTTTCAAACGAGGCTAAAAACCAGTAATGTCATGTAATTTCATGTAAATTGACCTCTGTGGCCTCTGACCTTTGACCTATTTACACCAAAATCGAATCAGCTCATCTTCCTATGGGGATACGTACTAGTACCAAGTTTGAAGTTCTTACCTCAAACAGTTCTTGAGATATCGCGGTAACGGTGCTAAAAACCAAGAATTTCATGTAATTTCATGTAAATTGACCTGTGACCTCTGACCTTTGACCTACTTACCCCAAAATCTAATCAGCTCATCTTCGTACGGGGATACATACTAGTACCAAGTATGAAGTTCTTACCTCAAACAGTTCTTGAGATATCGCAGTAACGGTGCTAAAAACCAAGAATTTCATGTAATTTCATGTAATTTCATGTAAATTGACCTCTGTGACCTCTGACCTTTGACCTACTTACCCCAAAATCTAATCAGTTCATCTTCGTATGGGGATACATACTAGTACCAAGTTTGAAGTTCTTACCTCAAACAGTTCTTGAGATATCGCGGTAACGGTGCTAAAAACCAAGAATTTCATGTAATTTCATGTAAATTGACCTCTGTGACCTCTGACCTTTGACCTACTTACCCCAAAATCTAATCAGTTCATCTTCGTATGGGGATACATACTAGTACCAAGTTTGAGATTCCTACCTCAAATGATTCTTCAGATATTGCGGTAACGAGAAGTGGGACGGGCGGACGGATGGACGGACAACCCGAAAACATAATGCCTCCGGCACCCACCTTCGGTGGGCGGAGGCATAAAAACAATACAAAATAAACTTTTCATAGCTCATGACTCGACTTCATTCAGCTTCAGATATAGATCATTCAAAAGTAATTGCCAATTTAATGAGAGTGTGATATTAGTTATTGCGAATTAAGTAGGAACACTCGTACTCATGCCCGTATTTATCATGTTCAATTATACAACTGTCAAATTGACAATGCAGAGAGAGTGCAAGAATATTATCATAAACTTCAGTTCGTAACGACAAAACGATTTTTCCATAGAGAAAGCACAGGTAAAGCGCGACATCCTCCGCGAGCGAATTAGCGAAAGTCAGCCAACAGTTTGAACTTTGAAGTCGCCTTCACGTTCTCTGCTAGTATATATGCTGTACGTTTTTTTATTTGCTTTTTTCATGGTGGCTACGGTAGTCCAAAATCTGGCGGACTACAAATCGATGCACCGGATTTGCCAAAACGAATTTGGGATTCGATGTCTTCGATCGAACACCGGCTAACCAATCGATTCGACTCAGGCTTAAAACTTACAAAGTAAGTTTTATGAACATACCTTCTTCATTTTGGTGATCCATTTTTAGTCCATTCCTTGTCTGAAATTTCAATGAGGAAACAAATATTGTGATTAAATGTAAGAAGGGCAAGTCCATTGTTTAATAATTAACAGCATTACCACATCCACTATTTGTACACTTAACATTTTTATCTTTTTAAGCAAACAAGAAAGTAAACTTAAAACTCCTTCAGTTCATGTAATATAATTACATCAATAATTGTTTATTTGACAACTTTTAGAAAAACCCACTGATATCATCTTTGACAACAATTACAAACATCACATACACATCTTTGTGAAATCTACATTCTGCATCAAGGTTTGTACAACATGTATTAGTCAAAGCAGTTTCAAACAGACAATCAGTGAGCTTGCTGCATGTTCCATGTTGCAAAGTACTGCAGACCTCAGACAACCACAAGGAGTAAGAAACATAAATGGATCGCTGGGACCAGAACTGCAATACCGCTGTGCCATACCTTGAATCCGCATACAGTATCATACTCATGATCAAGTAACTTTCTCAAGGCCTTCAACCATTGTCTGAAGACTAAAATATCTGCCATTTTAAAGGTGTTCTTTGAATAAATTTTAAATCTTGTTGAAAGAAAACTATATACATGTAACTCAGACTTTGGAAGTCTTCCAAGATCCGAGGTCAAACTTCTGAATTTAAAACTTTTCATACCCTTTCTGCTTTAGGCAACGAATTATCAAACCACTTACAAGTGTACCCGTCATTATTGAGATTTTCAATATGCCACAAATCAAGCTTTGTAAATTGTTTTGAAAAAAGTTTGGTTGCTCTGGGGCCCGTTGCACAAAACTTGCGTTTAATCGCAACTCCTAAAAATCAAACTCAAGTCCTTAAAGACCTCAGCCTGACCCAAAACAACCATATATTGACGTAAAGCTTAGTAAACAAAGAATATAATTACCCTGGTTATTCATAAATTTTCGTCTCCGTTTATCCATAAAAAATAAAAAAGATAATTTTTTTGGTCCGCCCCTCCCTATGGCGTAACACTGCAGGGGGTCGCTAGACGTGTGACGACATGTCATGTATACAGCTCCGAGTGCATCTACACGATATGTTGTCATCAAATTTTCACCCCCCCCCCCCCCCCCGCAAAGTAGCGTTCCTCAGAGACGGGGCCCAAACCACCAGGGCTCAACATTCGGGACACTGTTACTCATTCCACGGAATGAGTAACGGAATCTCATGAAGTTGGTTTCAATTTGTTCAGAAAATATATAGCTCCCTGTGGATGAATAAAGGGTATATTTCAAAATTCGGTCAGACAGGTCTTTAATGCGCACTTCTGATTGGCTGAAAATAAAGTTGCGTTTTATTTTCCTGAGTTTTGTGCAACGGGCCCCGGCACTGTCGATCACCATGATTTGCACGCACGAATCAGACACTTCCAAGTTAGGAAGTGTAGGTGCTTCCCGAAAGCTGAAGAAGTAGGAAACATTCCGAAATCTGTCTTTGCCTAAACTGACAGATTTCCCAAACTGAAATTATAATCTCCCAAGCAGCAAATTTTTTTGACAACTTCAAGCAGCTTGAAGGCATGTACTTACCAGTACAGAAAATCTGAGCATAAGACCCCAGATTTGCAGTTTTAGTCCACATTTATGAACTTCTTTTCAACACTCACCTTAAATTTTGCAGTCTTTTTGTAGTTTTACACTTACAATGCATCAAATACTTTTGAAAAACCAATGATTACACAGGCAACCGTAATGCAAAAATTCACATAAGTATTTGCGATTGATTGAGCCTAGGCTCTTTTGGATAACTCGGCCACTATTTCAACCGAGTCTGAGCTGTCCCTAGTGCAGTGCTGCATCAGTCCAGATCTGCTCACCTAATATAAGAAGTGACCCCAGTATCACTCATAGATCTACATACTGTACAAGGTTATCTGGGACAATCCGACAACCTTGCAAGGTGTACAAGAGTTTAATGGGTTGATTTCCGCTACATGGGGAACCCGCTTTCGAACAGTCAGCATGATACACGAGTAATCCAATTGTTGAAGCCTGCGCCACAAAGTCCGGGTGAATTGGTGGACAGTAGAGGGGCACACTATATGGTAGACTCTATCCCATTTGTGAGAATGTCTCCATTGTTAGAGACTCTTGTAAAGAATTTTGGAAACCTATTTGGGAGGCAATCTCCCATTTCGGATACCAGTTTTCTTTGTTCACCGGTACATTTGCTGTAAAGGGATCACTTGGCTCAACTTTAAAAATTGAAGCTCTATTAACTATAGAGCGGCAAGAAGCAGTTTATCTTTATCCCGCTGTTGAACATGAGGAATTGAGGATAATAAAAGAAAAGAAATGTAGCTTTTTAACCATACAGAAAAGGATCTGTGTGGAGATTATGAAGCAATGAGAGAGAAGAGAAATCAATAACCGTCTCATGCATGCAGGATGTGACTTAATTCTTGTTCTTTGAAAGGGGCAAATTCTATACCTCTTTGACATGGCGAAAAGAGAAGAAAGACGCTTTTAGAAACATTTTTAAAGGTAGAATGAACTAGAGCAGGATAAAAATATTTCTTTATTACGAATCTGTTTCATTCCATCGTTGTTTAATCTGGTAATAAGTAAAGAGCGTACATAAAAGAGAGTTAGCTTTAAAAAGAAAGAAAGACAACTGTCAAGATTATGAAACAGGTGCGTGATGTAGAAGGAGAGAGAGAAAATCAATAATCGTTTGTTAATTCTTCAGCTTCAGAAAGCTCTATATTGCTATTTCACAAGACGAAAAGTAAAAAAAGTAAGCTTTATATTCAGACATCAACAATCTCTGTCAATATCATTGTTGGTAAAGACTTGTCTATTCAGTAATTTTGCCATAATTGAATGACTTTGCGACAATCGAATCCAAGCTTTAAAAAGAAAGCAAATAACATTGAAAGAAATCAAGTTTACATGATTAATTTAGGAAGAATATAATGAAATAAAAACATCTGAAAGTTGAACTATAATCTAATACATTTCCCCGCACAAAATGACAGACTTATAAACCTTTTGACTATAGTTACATGTAGGTTAATCAACCCTTTCAGAAAAGCATACCGGCATAGGAAAGGCTCAACAAAAAAAGCATGAAGTTGATGCGGGAAGGTTTTTCAGTGCCGTGAAACTACTTGATTTGCTACCCCTTAAAGCGTTAGAATTCATGGCTTAAATGAATTAAAATTCATGTTTTCATGAGAAGAGATCCTAAAGAAACATAAGGACTAGTTTTTATTAGAATTAATATACGGTTGCTAAGGGTTTTATCCAATTCTAGTTGACATTACAAACGGAAAATGCTGCATGTCAGCAAAACGGAAGTCAAACTTTGGAAGCGTTTTTCTCGAAGAAATACTTTTCCACAGTTCTACTTTACTCAAGTTTCAAAAGCTATTATCTCCGCTAATACTCACTCTCTAGAGTTGAACTATATACCAAATTAAAGCTTTTGAAATGGAGAATAATAGTCAATTAATAAAATGAAATTTCAAAAAATGTGGCTTCTGTCTCATTTTGACATGATGGGTCACATATGATAAGCAGATTCCTCATGGGAAATTACTGATTACCCCTTTTGACTGTCTACTTCAAAGTTTCACCATCTACTTTTGTTTTCATGACAGTTTTTGTTATGACCCACACACAAAACAAATGGGTTTCTGACCTCGATGAGGCAAAATTTTGGCTGGGATAAAATAGCCTTGTTGTTGGTGTTGTTTCTTTTATCCTTTTGCAAGCTAAGTCTCCAATATGGGAGAGAGTCTCCGATATCAGCCGTGCGCCTCTAAAGACAAGTGGTAGTCGCACTTTGTAGTCGCAGTTCCTAACACTAGAGAAAGGCCGGCTTGAACAGCGCTGGTACTAGGATGGGGGGGGGGGGGTACATTTCTGGACACTTAACAAAAATTAGCCTGTCACATTTGCCTTCAGATTTTACGAAAAACATGCATCAAATAACGCTAAAAATAATTTTCAGCCTATCCTGTGAAAGATTCGTGACAATTTGCATGAAATGTTGTTCGATTTACTGTTTAAAAATGACCTGTCCGGATTAACAACCTGTCCGGAATTACAACGTCTGGGTATACAAGCCGGCCTTTGGAGTTTGGCATGCCATTGGTCTTGGTCAGTCATGTCACTCACTAAATTGTTTTCTTGACTCGAGAAATACGCTCACTCCGTCTTCGACTCAGACTCAGTCATCTCAGTTCTCACTCTCACAATGTCTCACTCTCAGACAGACCCACTATCAATCATGACTATCATGACTATCGCTGACTATCAATCACAAAAGTAACTAATAATAATAATGGACTTAAAGTTAACGTTACCTGCTTGCCTGATATGAGAGATTGTTTTCATCAATCTGCATCTGATTCTGAGCTACCTCTGTCTGAGGCTGAGCTGCTACCTCGCTAATCACTGTGTTGCTGAATATGCGTTATAAAGCGAGTTTGTGATTCGCAATGCAATGCAGCGTGCATGCTGGCGCCTGGAACACCTTTGTATCGTTTTCATTCATAACATCAGGAATTGTGCAACAAATGCAAATTCGTCAACACAGATGGCGCTAGACCACAATTGAAAACGGTGCGTCGTCATTATACGATGATGATGATGATAATAATAATAATAATAATAATAATAATAATAATAATAATAATAATAATAATAATAATAATAATAATAATAATAATAATAATAATAATAATAATAATAATAATAATAATAATAATAATAATAATAATAATAATAATAATAATAATAATAATAATAATAATAATAATAATAAAATCTCGGTACGCTCCTTCTCAGTGAATGAAAACATGTAATCTGAGTGATGCTCAATACATGGAGCCCTTGTGCCCCATCATGATAAGAATAATGGATACGCCAGCGCCACAGTCACCCTGCCTATATCATGTACTGTATATTTTCATCCCGAAATGAAGCCTATACATGTAAGAGAAAAGTATTATGATATAGCGCGTCAACTTGAGAGAATACGGAAGGCCCATCTGGGCAGACAGTAGGCTACTATGGGGGCACGTGCCCCCCCCCCCCCCACCCCCTTGAGACACCACGGCCCCTGCCCCACCGAATGGTGAAGAAAAGAAGAAAAAGAAGAAAATAGCTAGAGAAATAAGAGAGGGGGCGGGGAATGTGGCAAGAATATGATGCGACCTCCTTCCACACCCTCTACCAATTAATAGCCTTGATAATTCGCATCAGTCAGCCATCGATGAAATTGCACACTACGCAATAGTCACTATGGGAAGATGTAAGGCTATATCACTAGGACCTCCAAAATCATTAGGGACTGTGGCCTCTAAATGTCAGGTCCAAATCACTTTATATGAGGGCGGGGGCCTTATGAGATAAGGAATACTTGATTTTGTTAGTTTCGTAACGAGAAAAATAACTTCGTATTCGAAGAGATGGGCTTAGATTTAGATTAGATTTAAAGAGAGAGAGAGAGAGAGAGAGAATACGAATGAGGCGCTATAAAAGCATAAATTCCACTGGCGTAGCCAGGGGCACAATTCATTCATTCATCTAAAAAAAAGCGAGAGCGAAAAGCAGTCACGGCGTCGAACTATAACTTTCCGCCTGAAAATTGTTTTCTACGAGCAGTTATCTTTTTCTCGAATTTGCAAGTTACACGTCAGCGCTTTCAGCGCTTTGCGCGGAAAGGGGGAAACACCCACATCTCTGCACCCACTCCTGTTACATACAGTGCAGTATTGTGTCCAAATGGAAAAAGAGTCAGGGCGTAGAACTAACTCTCCGCCTAAAAAAGTGCTATGAGCCGTTATCTTTCTCTTAAATTTGCAAAAACGTCAGAGCTTTCGCGCTTCGCGCGGGAAATCGGGGGAAAAACTATGGGGGAAACTCCACCCTAGCTGCACCCACCCCCTGGCTACGCAGTTGGATCCTTCACGTCTGCCCCCCCCCCCCCAGGGGATGCAGCCCCCTACTCCCCCCCCCCCCACCAGTACGCCAGTGGCCCTATTTTTTATGTTTTGATACATTGCCCTTTGGGTGGATTTTTTGAAAGTCATTGCGATTGTGTTTAATGCTTTTGTTTATGAGTAAGTCAGAAAATGCTAAAAAATAATCAAAACACTCCATTTACACTTTTAAATCTATTTTTTTTTCTCACAGTGGTATTATGACTGCCTGTAGCATGTTGGGTTTAAAATCCCGATATTTTCTGCCCACCTATAGTGTCATATTAATAAGTTTTCTTAACAGTCATGTATATAATCACAGGCCTTTAGGGTTTCAAAAGAGTCTCAAAGTTTTCTCTGCATGGGAGTCTGGAAGGGGAACCCCTCTCCCCCACCACATCTCAGTTATATCCAATTATCCATCATCTTTCTTTCAAAATTCGGAACAGTGATTTTGTGCGTCAGCATAACATTACATAGGGAATTTTCTATTTTCAAAAAGTTATCAAGATAAAAGGGAGCTTCAAAAATATCTCCAGCATCCCCATTATTTCCAGGATTCCCCCTCCCACTGCCAGCGTTTTGAGCGGTCGTGATGACGCAATATTGTTTGTTGGCAGACGTGATCAGCCCCCACCCCTTCCCCCTCTTTCAAAATGCTGATGCTCATGAGACCAAAAGGAACAAATAGAAGAGAAGGGGCGGATCGGGGGGGGGGGACGAATCGACCGCGGCCCCCTTTGAAACCCAACTAAGTATACCTAAGTACACAATAAAAATTTAAAAAATCCTCCTTAAAATGCCTCCTTAATTGTGTACTTTTCCGGCTCCGGCACCCTCTTTTAAAAAATCCTGGATCCGCCCCTGAAGAGGGAGATGAAACAAAGGGAGAATGCCTGTTGAGGCCTTTTTATTTTATGACCCTTCTTCTTCTCCCCCGTGGCTTTGCCTTTTCAGTGTCTGATTTGACTTGGGGCCTGAGGGGAGAAGACTGGGGGTACAGGTACCACATTTACACCCTATACACCACTGTTCCGTCGCTTCATTCAGTGGCGGATTTAGGGGGGGGGGGGGCAAATCCGGCCCGTACCCCCTTTGAAAAAAAGTATACATTGTGCCCCCCCCCCTGTAGAACTGATAACCTTTTTCTTTCTTTATTTTTTTGCTTGTCAGAGAATTTTGCAGGAAAATTAGCTCCAAAAATTTGATAACTTTTTTTTGCCCCTGTCAGAACATTTTCGGACATTTGTGTGCCCCCCCCCCTTTTTACAAAATTTGGGATCCGCCCCTGGCTTCATTTACAAGAATTTCGCCCCAAATGCTCCCATGCCCCCCCCCCCCCCCCCCCCCTTGGTGCCGCCACTGGTGGATCACCCCTCTCCTCGGTCCTGCTTATTCCAGTCTCTCCGTAGTGGGCGGATGTTTTCGGTTGTCGGTGGGGTTGAGACTTTGTTTTTTTGGTCGTTCGTCCATGCGGGTAGGTTTGGTGTCAGCGGCGATCCTTGAGTTCACTTTTTCAGTCTCGGAGCTTCGTTCTTGAACTACATGTATACTTATTGTGTAACTCAGTTTTCTACCATTTTAATTATTATGTTGTTTTAAATTTTGTTCCAATTGCTTTATTTTTACTGTTTGTGTTTTTTTTGGTTCGTTTTTGTTTTTGTTCTTTTTTTGCTCAATGATTTTGTTTTTAATCATGTAAATCACTTGTATTTGTTGTGATTTCTGTTGATTTCCTAATAAAAACACAAATAAAAGAAAAGTTCTCAATCAAAAAATATATACGAAACTGGAAAGTCTATATTCGGGCAAAAGACATTAGCCCCCTCCCCCTGCGAAACTGTCCCCCACCTTACCTAACATATATATATATCGGAACTTTGGAAACCCCTAACCCTGGCACGATCCCATTTATCTTCGACGCAATGTAAGCCACAAGCGAATGTCAGATCACCTATACAAATTGTATAATAGACTAACTTCCATTTAGAACAAAAAAAAAGTGTCATGCATAATCAAATAAATCCGTGCATACTAAATGCAACATGCAGAAAGCAAAAACTGAAACAAAATGTAATGTTTGCTCATTCGCAAATTATTCTAGCAATGATGTTTTTTACAAAAAAAAAGGAAATCATACTAAGCCGGTGAATGGAATTCTACTCTTGAATGAGTGGCATTTCGTGTCTCCCCAACAACAGCAAGAAATAAAGAAAAGAAGGGCCCATGAAAAGGTGTTTTATTTGATGAATATGGACCCCGTAAACTCAGTAACAACCCAGTTCTCCTGGGACAATGGATGGATACGCCATTGAGTTATTCCTTTTGAATTCGATTCCCTTTTATTTATCACTAAAATATTTCAGCGGGTTGTAAAGTAGATTGTCAGTACAATATATGTAAACAACACTAGGAGTCTGGAAGGGGAACCCCTCTCCCCCACCACATCTCGTTGCTATCCAATTATCCGTCATCTTTCTTTCAAAATTCGGAACAGTAATTTTGTGCGTCAGCATAACATTACATAGGGGATTTTCTATTTTCAAAAAGTTATCAAGATAAAAGGGCGCTTCAGAATTATCTCCAGCATCTCCATTATATGAGACAATGGATGGATACGCCATTGAGTTATTCCTTTTGACTTCGATTCCCTTTTATTTATCACTAAAATGTTTTAGCGGGTTGTAAAGTAGATTGTCAGTACAATACATGTATACAACACTATAGGAGCCGATTTAGTAAAATGCATGCATGCTGTGTACCATCTTTTTAATCTAGCACATCTTTTGTATATGCATGATTATATTTTCGAAGTAAAAGACGTTCGGACATTATTTTGACGGATACTGTCTGTATTTTAGAATCTAGTTTTACGCCGATTTCGCCCCTTTGGAAATAAATTAGGATATATCATGGATGACGAAGACATCCCAACATTTTCTTCACAGGCTGAGGAGTTGGAGTACTGGAAGAACAAAGCACAAGAATTGAAAACAAGGTAAATTGTGTGGTGCCGGTGCGACAAATTTGTAAGGCCGTGCCAGTGTGTCGAGTTTGTGGTGTCGCAGCTGCGCAGCGACGCAGGCGTATCGGGTCTCCGTTTCATGCAAACACACCCCGGCGCGGCGTACCGGTGTTTGTCGTTTGCAACACTGTCACTGCTATCATGCAGTGCTTGTGCAGTTACCAAATTCTGTTTTCCTGCCATGTCCTCCAATCACCAGTATAGTCATGTATCAGCAGGCCTTTTTCCAGTCTCACATTAACAAGTTAGGCTAGATCTTACTTAGAATAACTTAGATTCAGATCATTCAATTTTTTTCATACAAAACATGAGAGGAAAATAATTATTTAAAATTTCACTTTCAACTCTGAATCCCCACATTTGTGGCTCAGTGAGAGATGAAGAGTCCCTGAAATGATCAGGCAATGTAGCAAATTTAAGAAAATTTAAAAAAAATTAAATCTTGCTTAGTCTTAGAGTGATTTTGTTGTCTGTTTTTGACTGCTGCAATAGTCTGCTGCAAGAATGTTGCAAGAATGTTGGATACAGTCCCACATAGGCAAGGGCCTATGTAGACCGAAAAATTAGTTTATTTCGTTCGGGGATATGCTCCGCTGAGACTGCGTCTGGCTTCGCGGAATCCCTCTCCTACATAGAGCCTCCAAAGTCAAAAAATGTTATAAAACTCCAAAGACCAAACAGACAGATTTTTCTGTCTAGGTCTAGGGCCTATGATGAGTGAATATCACATGCAAATGTCACATATTTACTCCTCCTATCTTTCATAATGATGACATGACAAGAAAAGGTTGAAAATGCCCCTTTTGGGGACAAGGAAGACTTTTCTTTAATATTCTTCTAAAGCTTTATTTTATATTATTCCTGATATTCTAAAGAGTAAGTTTGAAAAAAATCCCAACAAAATTAGAGCAAGAACATTGCCATTTTCACAAGAAACGGTGGCCTTGTCATTTCAACATTGAAAAAACAATGGTGCCCATGTCTGCGCACTCATTCATTTTACACACATTTCAGGAGTTTTGACGTGAAAGACATCATTTTGAGGCTTGTGAATAAAATATCTGAAATAAGACCGTTTTTTTTCATTATTTTGACTCGTTTTTTTTGCATGAATACCTATTGCTACATGATAAAGATGAAAAGTTTGTGTTCGTTGCATGTTTTGTTTTATTAGAATCGCGCAGTTACACGTGTGCGCGGACATGGGCACTCTAGCCATACATGTATTAAGTTTTACTTTCTACAGAATTTTATATTTTTGTCTCACCTCTTTAAATGTATGAATTATTATTAAACTAATATGCCATTACGTGAAATAGGAAACAGTGCATTTCTTCTTCTTCTTCTTCCGGGTGAAGTACAGACCTCTGGGTAGAGTATTTTCGTACTTTGTGTAGTGCTGAAAAACTAGTGTGCCATGCTGCAATGCTGATCCTCAATAAAGTGTCAGTGGGGTTTTTGGTGTATGTACATATGTACATCACGTAAAAGTGCTCCCAGTGCAAGTAAAAAATGGCTCCTACTCCATCTAGGCTTTGCGCAGCGTCATCCCATCCAGCTGTCTCTTAAACTGCTCCAAAGAAGAAGCTGATGTTACGCTGGTGGGGAGCTGGTTCCAATAGCAAACAACGCTTGGAAAGAAGGAGTTCTGAAACGCAGAGGTCCTACAGAGCTGTTGTCGATATTGAGCATGTCGTCGTCCAGATGATCGTATTACTGGGTAGAGGTAAGGTGGTTAGGTGGGATGGCAATCAGTCCGTGCAGGATACGGTAGAGCATGATGACTTTCATCTGGGCTATTCTTTCAGCGAGAGACTGCCAATTTAGTGAGTGGAGCATATCAGTAACACTATGTCTAGGATGATAGTCTCCAAGTGTAAACCGAGCAGCACGCCTCTGAACCATTTCGAGTTTCCAAATGTGGTCTTGATGGTGAGGATCCCAAACTGCAGATGCGTACTCAAGAGTAGGGCGTACATATGTCATGTATGCTTGTTCCTTGATTTTCTTGGGACAGCCATACAGGTTTCGCTGGAGGAATCCTCGTGTGCAATTTGCAGCCTTGCATGTGCTGTCTATGTGTGTCTTCCAGCTTAACTTGGAGTTGATGTGTATTCCAAGGTACTTCGCATTGTCAACAACTGGAAGTTCAACATCATGCAAAGAATAAGGTGAGCAGATGATATTTTTCACCTTGTTGGTAACTCGCAGGACTTCACACTTGGATGGGTTGAAAGACATCTGCCACTTAATAGCTTCCCAATCTTGTAGATTGTTAAGGTCTTTTTGGAGTATGTCTGCGTCAGAATGCGAGCTTGTATGTGTCGGTAGAGAAGACAGTCATCAGCAAACATTCGCACCTCAGACTGGACACAGCTGGGCAGGTCATTGATGTAAGCCAAGAAGAGAAGCGGGCCGAGTACGGTCCCTTGGGGTACGCCTGACGTAACGCTGGCCGAGAGTGAGGTACGTGTAGATCCTTCGAGCACGACCTGTTGGACACGATCTTTGAGGAAGGATCTACAGAATTTTGTATTTTTGTCTTTAAGACCTTAAATGTATGACTTCTTCATTCAAACTAATTTGCCATAGGAAACGGCTTATTTGTTGCGTGTATGCGATATGATGAGTGATGATACAATGCAATGACAATGTGTCACTTATTTTGCCATTCTTCACTTAAAGGGAAAGTAAAGAAGCAGAAAAATTAAAGAAACAGATCAATGAAAGTTTGAGCAAAATCAATAAGGAATACAAAACTTTGACATTTTAAAGTTGTAATCAATCAAATACAAACTGGCAACTCCATGTTGTATCTTGTGAGCTCCTCTCCCATTTGTTCTGTACTCCAAAATTCATAAATTTTCAATTTTTCTTTGTTTTTGATGAGGGAATAGATTTGTATCATACAGGTTTTGTGTACATAAAAAGCATTAAGTGAAATTATTATATCTAGGGTGCATGTACATGTACATGTATGATAAAATATTTTCTTCAGGGAAAATGGAAATTTATGATTATTTCAGTACAGGGCAAATGGAGAGGAGCTCTCAAGATACATGACAGAGTTTTTCTGCTTCTTTTAAAACCAAGTTGATATCAGGGTGGACTTCCCCTTTAACTTGTCTCAAACGACAAATCATTCATTTGTGCAAAATCATCAATTTGTATTGAGCTTAAGTGATTTAAATGTCGTTAAATGTCCTTAAATGTCCTTATCAGTTTAACTTAGATTTTATATGATCTTGTAGACTACATTTTAAGAAAGGAAAGGCAAAACAAAACAAAACAAAACAAATAACTTGAATAATTGAGCAATACACCTGTACATGTATATATGTGTATGTTCTTGGTATAAATTTCCCATACATGTACATGATAAGGTGAACAGTGAAGACCTAATTAAGATTATAGTGCATATTTGACATGTACATGTAGGTCACTTTGCTTTTGCAAATATAGGTGTAGATTGTTAGCATTACATGTACATGTATGGTAGTAGTGTGCATTAGTTTGGATTGGTCCAGTGCAGATCATACTTGCAAAGGGGGAAATGAGAATTTGAAATTCATATTTATCTTGGAAAGGAAACCCCATATTTGTAACAGAGAAAGATTTTATAAAACCCAGTCCCATAATGAAATAGTTTTACTTTAAACTTTTTATTTTCTTTAAATCCTGTTTTACATATATGTAGGTTGACATTGGTTATATTGGTGTTTCCTTTCTACCACTGCATTGATCAGTGAAAGTTTGCTGAACCCCACATACATGTAGCTTACAGTAAAGTGGTATTTTCCTATTCTTTTTTCATGAATTAAGGTGATAAAAATATTACAAAAATTAAGACAGATTTTATAAATATTTTAAGTGCTTCTGCATGTTGAAAGGCAATCCGACCTTTGTATTAAACAAGTTAAAATTGTGTAAAAGTCGAAAATCAGAGAAGTAGGTTTAATAGTGAAAGGTTGACTGAGAGAAATAGTACTGAGAAAGCTTATTACAATCATTTGAAAGATGAGTTCACAAGATCTCTGAGAATCTTAAATTAGCAAATTGTTCAATTGGGACTACTCATACATGTACATGTACATGTAGGTCCTTATTAAATTAGCATTAATTAGCTTCATGTACATGTACAGGTCATGGTAAACATTCACTGCTGTAATAGTAATAAAACAATATTTAAAAAAAAAAAAACCCAAGTTATTAGGATTGAATTTTGCATGTAAACATTGCTGAATAAATAATTGTCTTTTCAAATATATTCTGCTTCGATTTGTAGGTATATATCAGTTTTATTAGGATTTTATTTGCGTGTAAACATTTGCTGAATAAATAAGGGTCTTTCGAAATATATTCTGCTTCAATTTGTAGGCTTTCCAAGATGAAAATGAAGTAGACCTAAATGTATTTAAATGACTAAAGTCATTTAAAATTACTTCACACTGCTGTTCAGTGTTCATACAACAGACATTTGCGCATGATACAAGTTAACCATGAAATATTGATTTGCTATATATTTGCCTTCTGCTAGATAAACGTAAGTAGTATTGATGCATGTGAATTGTGAAATGTAGATTACATGTCCATGTACCTGTAGATTGCACGTTGGAAAACACTATCAAATTTGCAAAGAAGATGATCTATTGACTATTATGATGCAGTGTACAGTACAGTAATATTTAGATTGATATGTAATGTGAACATGTACATGTACTATTGTAGCCAGTGGGATTCCACTTCCACGTCATCGATGGAGATACCAGTTCCTGTTCTCTACCCAATAATCACCACAGATTCCATGAATGCCTTTCTAGAGATCTCTTCCGTCAGTAGGCTGTGATATTTACATTTGAGTTGTCCTCACTTACTGGCTTTTTCCTCTGATATATCAATGATGGAACTGCATACTTGCCATGTCCATCGACACAATGCCTAGCGGTCGACTTAGTAGCTAACTGAGAGAGAGAGAGAGAGAGAAAGAGAGAGAGAGAGAGAGAAAGAGGGAGAGAGAGAGAGAGATAAAGAGAAAGGAGGAGGGGAAGGGGAGATGGTAATGATGATATTTGAGGATTCTAACTACATGACAGATAGAGAAGAAAAAGGGGAATGTTGAAACTGAAGTTACAGTGTAAGGGAAAGAAGGAAGGTTTAAAGAGTAGGACCTTATTTCTAATCTCATCTTTCTTCTAAGCACCGTTCATATGTGGTTTATTACAACTTTCCACAACTTAAAAATTCACATGTAATTGTAAATAATCCCAAAATGTGTGACATTGTGACACCAGTGCATTATTGTGTACAAAAGTATTGACCTGCCTGGCCAAACTCATGTCAATCATAATGCAGGTTCCTGACTATGGATCGTCCACTAAACTATTGTCAATTGACACGTGCACCTTTTTCAATTGTTCTGTAGCCATTCTTGACACAATATTAGCTTTTGCTTTGGCTCAATTCATCATGAGTTTTTGTGAAAATGTCAAAATACAACCTTTATTTGCCTTTGCAAATAACTACCCTTTGCAAATAACTACCCTGTCAAAGCTCATTCTTTGTCTAGACAGTTACTGAAGGATTTATGTTCATAGACCATACCAAGCTCAACTTGGTCCATCTTGAAGGACATGGTGTACTGTACTGTAATGCAAGCTAAACCTACATGTAAATATCATGAGCCTCTAATATAAACAGTGCGATGAAAGCTACTTATGGAAAGCTGTGTAGAAATAATCTTACTGATGATTTGAGTTAGAAATGAATCAATTACACTGTACTTTACAGTACATGAGCCCTTTGTAATTTTATGCTTGTTATCGTTTGGGCTTAGGATGTATGGACATGTAGTGTACATGTATGACTTTGTTTTCCTTGAGCTCTACATGTACATGTACATGTATCTCTGATAAATCTGCAGAAGACACCTTTTGGTATTTGGGTCTGTTCACAAAGTTGGGGCACCAAAACGTGACATTTTATTGTAAAAACATTGTAGTTTTAACACTAAGACTAATATATGAATGTACTTGGTGCCTCCAGGAAGCTTTTGAAGAACACAAGACAAATTGTTTTGAGAGGCATTTTCAAAATATTGACAAAAACATACTGGTGTCCCATGTTACATCCACAACCACCTTTGTTTTATATTACCAGCATATCTACATGCATGATACCTTACATAGCTAAATCCTAATGGGTACAATGTGTTATGGTGCTGACTTTAATAATGAAGCAAAACTTTTAACAAAAGAATAACTATCTTCCCTGAGTTTATCATGAATTTTGTGGGTGTAACGGTTTCCAATCAAATGTCA
Source organism: Heliocidaris erythrogramma (assembly GCA_025617745.1). Lineage (NCBI taxonomy): Eukaryota > Metazoa > Echinodermata > Echinoidea > Camarodonta > Echinometridae > Heliocidaris > Heliocidaris erythrogramma. The sequence continues at coordinate 7,666,776 of CM046857.1, forward strand.
CAAATTGTGGATGAACGGGACACCAAAGAATATCTGCAACTTTCATCAATAACTCTTGAAGTCAGTATACTCTCATTGCAGTTGTTGTTGTATTGAATTAAATAGAGAGCCTAAAGTAACCAGGCAAATACTTATCATCAAGAGCATTATGGATGTGCCGTTATGTCTCAAAATGAGACTTTGCGGATGTAACACGGACACGATGTGCAGTTACATCCACACGCCGGTTTTTCATAATTATTTCCAAAATACATTGTGGAACAACATGTTTATGATTCTCAGATGCTTTTTATTTTCACCAGAGATAGAATGGCCAAGTAAGAAAATTCTAACTAGACTTTTTCATCGAATTACAGGGGATTAAAGAAGAAATGCCTCAAAAGGTGCCCAACTTTGTGAACAGACCCATTTCTGAAGATAAACATTTTGTACAATTGTACACAAATATGAATTTTGCATCACACACGATATGTTAGCTATTTCATCCTACTTTTTAAAACAAAAGATTCACTTAGGAAGAATAGACTGAATTAGAAATGGAAACACTTTTAGAATACATGTACTCAACATGATTATTTATCAAGAATTTCCATTCTCTTTTTCCCCTTCTAATTTTCACCTCTGTAGTCTAAATGAGACAAAGGAAGAGCTGGAGGAATATCAGATCAGCAGTCAGGAGTTAGAAGCAGAGCTGGAGACACAACTAGAACAGTCAGAGGCCAAGGTTAAAGATCTCACATCTACCAAGGAGAGATTATCGACAGAATGTGATAATTTAAAGGTAAAGTCTGTTTTGAATGAACTTGATAGTGGAGCATATGTCGGATTACAGAATGAACATAATGCAGTACACATGTAATTATGGCCCATTGCCATCTACTTATATGTTTCTTTAATTGCAACTCTCCTTTAGCAAATTCATCAGATGATTAGACATACTTTCATGGAACAAAAGTGTGAATATTGTACATTTTATGTACATTTTACATGTCAGTGATCAACGTTTTTTAATTGAAGGTTCCGTGAACAAAAATCAGGACTTGCATGTAGGACCCTGCATGCTGTTACATGTGCCTACACTATATACATGTACATGTATGCTGTCATCCAAAAAACATAAACGGGAATGTTGACCGATTTTAATACATGTACATGTACCTCTGGAAAGCTAAAAAAAGTGCTGTGAGAAAATCATACTTTTAAAACACCAAAGCCATAAAGAGCTCCCAGAACAAAAAAGTGTTATTACACTGTCTGCTGTGAATAATGGTGTCCTGAAGATTTGTATTACATTGCACCATATCAATATCCTATATGTACATCTACATGTACATGTTTGATGCTAGGGGAAAGCTGGCCCCAAGTCATCCACAAATAAAAACACATCCGGGATAAGCAACACATACATGTATATATGTTGTAAAGCATAGTAGTACATGACCTTCTTGGAAATGGCACACATGTTTTAGGGTTCAAAGAATTTGTACTTTGTACAGTATTTTTACAGAGTACTTTCAGCTTTTTGTAAATCCTCGACGATTAATGTTATGTTCAGTTTTATTTATTTCTGTACACTATACATTGTAGCTTTAAACACTTAATTTGGCTTTAGATATTTAGTTTATATATCGCCAATGGCACTTTTAAGCAGATATGGTTCCAGCTTTGTATTAACCTTTATGTGACCATGGATTTAAGATCACATACATGTACATGTAAAGTTCAAAAATGTAAATCATGCATTAAATTGCTGGAAGCGAAAATATTGGCAGGAAATTTGATATAGCGGACTAAGAGGAGCCCCTTTAGAAAAATAGAAAAGCCATTTTAAACCCTGTTTCATTACATCATCATTATCATGTGACATGTGTTAAAAAAAACAAAATCCTTTCCATTCTGTAGGAGAAACTGGAGATGTCCCAGAATAACTACTTACGGCAAATCAATGAGCTGCAGGATGAACTAGCACAAATTAAGGCCATCCGGGAGGAACTTCAGAAATACATCAGGGAACTTGAGCAGACAAATGATGATTTAGAAAGAGCCAAGAGGTGAGTGCTTTTTTGTTTCCCCCACACCGGTACTCATGAGTTTACAGCCTACAGAAACCCTCATGGATCATAAAGGGTATCTTCACTAGCCCCAAAGGCCCCTATTCTGAACTCCGGTTTAACTTAAACCATGGTCTAAATGTGTGGTTGAACTATGGGCAGCCAAATGTGACACAAATTTCAAACAGTAGATATTCAATTTATCAGCATTTTTGGTACTCAAGCTTTTAAAAACTGTCTGGGAATGATAAGTAGAATATTTTTCTTGACCATTAAAGCACGAGACCAGTATCCAGAAAACATAAGGAACATACAGTGTAAACACAGTTTTGACATTTTTGGCTACCCATAGTTAAACCACAGATTTAAAACCATGGTTTAAGTTAAACCGGAGTTCAGAATACGGGCCATTGAGTTTTAAAAAATGTAGCCTGCTAAATTGCACTAAACCAAAGAGTAAAAATAGCTCCTTTACAGTGAAAACAAAATTAGTTCATGAGTGGCTAATGAAAATGGTGTATGTACATGTACTTCAACTTTGGACTAATTTTCATAGGAAGTGCTGATCTGTGTAATTTTTGAAAGCTGAAGTGTACTGAGGACACACCTTCTGTGCTAAGACTTGATTCGATAAAGAACTTCTTGTTCAGACAAGTAAATATTCCATGGAATAAAATAGCCTTGTGTGGACTTTTTTTGTAGCCTACATGTTTATATACATGTACATGTATGCCTAGAGATGTAAACTACTCTGTGCAGTGACTGGTAAACAAAAAAAACAAAACAAACAAAAACAAACACACAAAAAGACCCATTAGTAAACACTGTTTATACTTGTAACAATCAGAAGTCAAGAATCTTGAACATACATAATGTTGGTTTTAAATCTAATGATTAAATTATTCTAGATCTTCAAAAATTCACATGATCTGTTATCAAAGATGTCACTGTAGGTACATGTAAATGTAATATGTAGAATAGTTGTGCCTGGGGTTCATGAATACCATTTACTTTGTAGGGCTACGGGTATGCTCTTTCCAGTCATTAGCCTACATGTAAATCTTGAAAATCATATTCTGCTGTCTATATTTTGATATGACAAGAGTGTTCGTTCATTAGGTTAATTCAGAGAGCAGCTGTTTTGCGTAGGCTGTCCGTTTATTACCCTTACAAGATGTTGATGTCTATCTGTCACAATAAACAAGTATCGCCCTGTGACATGCACTTGACAGCTTGTTCAGCTATGAAATAAATAAATCAAATTTCCTGGGAGCATGAGTATGACAGGAATGTGCCCTCAGGTTCAGTGCTCCTTCTCTGTTCCTATTTTCTATTTAACTTGTCATCTTTTAGAAGTCACACCCAAGATATACCATTTTCTATTTACAGTTGAACATTGGTAACAACAGAGTCATTTCTGAATCTGAAGGAACAATTACTTTTGACATGCAATTGGAATGAAACATGAACTGAAGCAGCAAAATGCACAGCATCTGTGAAAGTTTGAAATGTGGAAGAAAATTAAAAGATATCAAAATTGCCCGTAAGGAAATCTCATATTTTCTTTAGAGCTTGATGTGTACATGTAAAGTATGTACAGGCCTATGTCCTTTTATCTGACAGGAGGTCCTCTGACCCAATAAGTTTTTCATGTTGATGTACATGTAAAACTTGTTTTACTTCTTCCGATGTTTACCATTTGTGCTTATTCTTTTAAAAAAAATTTCAAATTGTTACATATTTTTGTTCATAATATGAATAATGAGACAGACAATTTACATGTATCCAAAAGAGAACAGAAAAAATGTTGGGCATATCATGATCATAGTGTCCCAGAAGATCCAAACTCCAAAGTTTGTTTTGAAAATAAATATCAGTTGTGTATTTTTGTCTAACTGAAACACCCTATTCATAGGGGGTTATGTTGGAGGTGGGATTGATTCAAATACTATCATTCAATCTAATATTACATGTAAATGGAATATTATTTGAAAACACCCCATTCATTTGTGGAGCCACGGAGGTGGAATTGATTCAAGTGCCGCCATTCAAGTTTGTTTCTTCCTCTGAAAATTGTGATGACCACAGGAAGAATGTCATTGTCTATCCATTCCCATTCCACAATAAAAATAATTGTCTTGGCTAGGTCTTGGCTAGGTCTTGGCTATTGTTACTGAAGTTTCAATGGCGTGTGTTGTTATATTGATTTGAAATCTATGGGATGTTGTGGCAGTGCTGTTGGATCTCACCTTGTTCAGGTGTCATACATGTAGCCAAATATCAACATGTATATATGTATAAATTGTAATTAGGTCTATTGTAAAATAAATTTACAATGAATATCATACATCAACAAATGAGAGAAGAGGTTGGGAATCTACATGTAGGTCATAATTTTATTCAGTACACAAAAAGGTTATAGCAAAACAAAAAAAATTGTTTTGTTTTTGTTTTCCTGCAGTTGATTATTGCAGTTGTGGACATGCACATAATGTGCAGAGAACATGTGGATATTGTCTGTTTGAAAACTGCATGGTTCGTGTACATGTACATACATGTATAGTACAGTAGTTAGAAGGATTACATGCAAGATGTTATTTAAGTTGAAACTTTGAAAGTACATGTATAACCAGGAATTTACATTTATTGAATTATATCTACGGTAGTAATATATATGTGCACCAAATTTAATGATCCTTGACAATTGATAAACCGGGTATGTTATTTTTTCTTTTTACTGTATGAAATTTTTCAACGTCCAAAAGAAAGAGAATGAGAAAAGAGAACGTCAGTACATTTATGTGCATGTTGTGTACTACATGTATGTAAACTGAAAAGAATAATCAATTTTAAAGTCAAATCACATGCTTTGTTGCAACACAATATAGAACCCAGAACAGCATACTTCCTGTCCCCTCTGTATTGTCTTTGATCTTTGTCTTTCATATGACCCACCTCAAAAAGCAATGTGATAATTATTTTTCCTTTTGTCTGCAAACAAAATAAGATTGATTATTGGATGAGAGAAACATTGGCATGAAATAAACTGAAGAATGCCATTTAAAAACTTCAAAAAGGGTCAAAATGGACTGCCTCAATCACTCATTTTGATTATCAGCAGTTTGGAGGAAACCATGTTATTGCCAGACATGTGACGTCTACGTAGGACATGGAGAATAGTTGGGCAATAGTTTTGTGAACTTCCTGTTATTCATTTGTCAGCGGGAAAACAGTTAATGTAGCAGACTTGTGGCTGTTTTGAAAAAAATAAAGATTTAATTTATGAAATAATTGAAAGAAATTAGTTGATTACTGTCCATGGTGCACTGTACTCAGGAACTTGCCTGCAAATATATGTACATGTACATGTACTGTACAACTACAATGATGAAAAAGATACAGAGGAGAGGAAAGCAATTTACATTAATGTGCAAGCTCTAGAAAACTATTAAATGAGCTAAAGGAAAAAACAACCTCACAGTAGATGGTCTCTGAAGAATTGAGGAAAGTCATTTTTTTTTCAAATACAGAAAGTGTAAAAAACTTATGAACAATTAAGTACTTTTTTACAGTACATACATGTATATATTCTACCAAGGTGTTTGCACTTGATAGTCCATTGGTACTTAGATTATGTAGAAAGTGTAGGCCATCTGCTGTACATGCAATACATGTAAATGTAGATGGACCAGTGACATTCCAGAGGAATGTGTCAGCTTTGCTAGTATTGAATGAGATGCTGGGAAATACGGCACTCTCTGAACTTGGCATTGTTTTGCTTGTCACACGTGACTGCAACAAACCTTGGTGTAGTGTCAGGTGATTGTACAGGCTGATGATTCATTTATTTATCTTCCTTTAATTGCATTTCAATTGCACTGTTTACATTTCAATGTTCACTAGACTCCTGATTGTCATATTTGAGTTTTATTGCCCTAGGAATTAGGAATCATATTTTATGCCATTTAGGGTGAGCAAAGTGTCAGGGTTAACCAGGGCCTTCCTATGTGCAAAGTCTCCCTTTATCAGTCTTTGCAAATATGAACAGACCTATGGATGTTCCTCATGGGCTAAAGTACATGTACATGTATATGTCTTCTTTACAAAATATCTTGTATGATCTGTATGTGAATGAAAGTGATATTAATAATTTATGGTTTAGAAAAAGTTGAGTTCTGTTCATGTGATTACATTGTGAAAGAAACTGACTCAAAGTAATTGGGAAAGGTTGATCATGTCTGTTAGGTTCTGGAATCAACGTGATAAGAAATACTGCACACATAAGTGTCATGAATGTTCAGCTCAAACATTTTCAGCTATTTCTCCTCATATTTCAAGTTTGATGGCATTTAAAGAGCTATCCCTTTCAGGGGACATTTCGAGTATGATGTTCTTCCAAAATGATATAAAGGAATGAGAAAGCTCACAAATTATTTTCACCTCTCCCAGAACTCAACTTTCTCTTTAAAATCTGCATACGGTAGGCCCGGTGTGATTTCCCCCCTGATATAAAATGTAGTTAATGTCTCCAGATAGCCCTCAGATAGCCCTCAGATTTGTCCCCATTTTTGGACACACACAAAAATAATGTATGAGTATTGCTAAGCCTAGGAAAATCATGTTGAAAATGAAAAGGCTTCAACACCTGAGCACTACGCTTTGTGGAAATTGTAGTCTGCATGCAAGATTGTAGTTCAGACCCTAATGCAATTAATGCTGCATTATGACCAACAAGGGCCTGTGCCTTCAGACTACATTCTTGAAAGGGTGTGGTGACACTTTCCAAGACAGAAGGATGCAAGTTCTTTTTAACTTGCTTTATATTGAAACCTGTGTCACCCTGAGTGAAGAGGTCACATACTGCCCCTTGGTGTTGAAAAATGCTTTCTTCAATGATATGCAGTCAGGTTTGATAAAAATCTGTGGCCAACTTACAGCTCAGTGCATGGAAGTTTTTGTACCATAGGCCTATATACTGTTTGTACTCTAGCCTTTAATTATAGGCATACATTTACATGTAGGCCTACTTAATCTTTATAGTATGTCCATATATTTGTAAACAAATTTTTAGGCATTTTACTCCCAGTGTTAAAGATCGTATGCCTAAAAATTTGTTTACAAATTAAAAAATTCCTCCCATCAAGCTTCTTTGTTTATGTCCATATAGTTTAACATACATGTAGTGCAATCTGTCGGGTATCCACATGTACATGTAAATTGTAGGACCTCTCCATTCAGAGTATACTCTTGTGTGCCTGGCAGATGAGTGCGAATTGATACACTACATGTAGCTAGTAAATACATGTCCGTTACAAATCTGAAAATTGAAAAAGAAATTGACTAAAATTTGAGTTTGCGTCTTTCTGCTGGACACACAATGATACATGTACATGTACTTTATAATGTAGGCTTACATGTACATGTATAATGTACATGTATGCAGACTCATGAACAGCAATGTACATGTAGGCTACATACATGTACATGTGTACAGGTACAATATATGTGCAGAGTTTGTGACTCATATTGTCAAGTAATTGGCTTGCATGTTAATAGATGCATATGGTATGCAGATTTCTACATACTGTACATGTCATGCAGTATGTACATCATCATACATCTACATGTACCTTAATATAAAAACTTGCATTTAGTCAACTAGATTGAGAATGTTTTGAGAAAAATCGTAAGAATTTGATTGTAAAAATCATGTGGGCTACATTCATAAAATAAACCTCAATTTAGGCTTAATGTATGCTGAGTCTAAACACTTTGTAGAAGCATAGGCTTACTGTACATGTAAGCCTATAAAATGTATATGTGCCCATTAAAGGGAAGGTTGAGTTCTGGGAAAGGTGAAAAATAATTTGTGAGCTTTCTCATTCCTTTTATGTCAGTTTGGAAGAACATCATAACAAAAATGTCCCCAGAAAATGATTTCTCTTCAAATGCCCTTATATTCGAAATATGACGAAAAATGGCTGAAGTGTTTGGGCCGAACATTCATGCCACATCTGTGTGCAGTCCCATATACCCATTTATGTGTGCAGTACATGTGCTTTTGAGCGAGTTTGGGTTGATTTCTTATCATTTTGATGATTCCAAAATCATCACAGCTAGTATACACTAATCCTTATTTAGACATGATCAGCCTTTCCCAATTGCTTCCAGACAGTTTCTTTCACAATGTAATCACATGACCAGAACTCAACTTTATCTTTAAACAGTGTGGCCCCTCAACATCATCTCCATTGTATATGTAAGCCCATGCAAGTGTTGCAGAGTATGCACATTGGGTGTATGATACATGCACATAGCTTGCTTTGTACAATGATTTTACATGTAGCCCTATAATAAGCCTGAAAACTTTGTTATCTTGAAGTTAATCAGATTATCCTTCCTTCATCTTGTTAAAGTGACTACAGTTCCTTTTTGTGTGGGGGAAGGGATTAAGACAGGATTAAGTATGCAGGGTCTCATTTGCATATAGCTGTCCATCAATCTGAAATTAATTCAAAGTGAAGCCTGCAAGATGAAAGTGATCATGAGGTCCAATATTCTAGCGTGAAATCCTTTAGTACAATACTATTGATAATTCTTTTATGAATTTAATTGAATTGTGCATAATATATACAATGCAGTTGGGAGATATTCTCAGGAAGTTCAAATTCAAGCTGTTAAAATTATTTGTAAATTTCTGTTTGAAGAGATGTAATATCCTTTTCTTCAAATGTTTCATGAATAAAGTTTTATTCATTATTTGATCTTTTTCTCCTTTTCTCTCCTCCACAGAACAACTGTAACATCTTTAGAAGATTTTGAACATAGACTAAATTCAGTAAGTATACTTTTCAAAATGAACATGAATTCTATGTACATACAAGTACATGTACATCTATTAATAAACTAATTGTAAAAGAAACAAAAATTTGAACGTCAAGACTCATGGTACATTGTATTGTGGGCGCTTATAATAATAATAATAATAATATTCTGGGCGCTTATACATGTACATGCTAAGCACTCTTAGTAATATTACATTTGATTGATTTTAATGTACACATAATGAAATATACACTTTATTGTGTAAAGTTGTATGACAACATTAATTTAATCACTGATCATACAAGAAGCATTAAAATACAACTCGTTGGTTGGACTTGTCAGTTAATTTTTAGCTGTAATCATTCCCATGAGATTACACCTGTCTCCACGTCAGCAGAAGTTTCTGACATTTCACTCAAAAGGCTTTTGAAATCCAGCATTCCTTCGAACAAGTAATGTCACGCTTCAGCAAATGACAATGGTCTTTATCTTCTGCAAAAGGGCTCGTAATAAAGATATTTTGACTTCTTTACACTTGTTGTTTACCTTTATTTACCCCTTATAGAACAATGTGTACAAAATGGAATATTTTTCACCCAGAGGATAGTATTCATTTTGCTAGTTCTTCCATTACATTGGCTGTTTATAATGAATCGAGAAAACGATGGCCAACCCTTGAATAGTTGTTCACATTCCAGAGGAAGGTAGGCCTCAAAATACTACCAATATGGATCATTCCACGAGGTTGGGGCAAAAATTATGACAATGTCCATGTACATGTAATGCTGGTATGAGATCTTCTATTACACATGGAAGATGAAATCATCTGTTGAAGATTTTTATGCAATGAATATGTGTAGTAGTGCCCAGCCAGAATCATTCCTGTTTAAGTTGGTACTCTTTCTAGCTTTGCTTAGCTTAGCTTAAAATGCACTGTGCGGTGCTCCCTGGAGTTACGTGTACATACATCACATGTACAGTCAAACCTGCCTATAGCGGCCACCGAAGGGGAAATGGCAAAAGTGGCCGCTATTGACAGTTGGCCACTATAGACAGGTCGGCAGCCATTTTGAATTTTTTGCACATACAGGCAACAATATCACTTGTAGTGTACATGCATCCATATCACTTAGGAAAATAAGCTATATAGATCTACAGATTTGTATAACATTTCATATGAAATATAAAATGCCAAAATAATGTGCTTTGTTGTCGATAAATGAGAAACACAATAGATATACGAGCAATCTGTGTAAAATGAATTTTCCCTCCAATTACCACGTACGTACCGCCCGCGGTAGACTGCTGTAGTCTAAAAAACGATGTCTAATCATGCTTTTACTTCCTGTCAAAAAATTACAATAATAAGTTTATTTTTTGAATAAAATCATGCATTCAATTTTCATTCAATAAATATTTTCCTTTCAAATGGTTTAAAAGAAGTTTTAAGTGTTTTCGAGAACAGACGATGGAAGGATTGATTCGTCGAAAGTGCAAACGTCGACAATGGATCGCCGGTGGACGAGTTTTCCCGTTGTTTTTTAGCAGGACAGGCTCGTACATGAAATCGTTATTATTGGTCCTTAAAAAAAATAATAGTTGGGAAGTGTTCTATTATTTTCACTTTCTAAAAAAGTCACTCCTTTAGATTTTTTTGTTGAAAGCTTTAACCCTTTAAATTCTTTTTTGATAAATCTTTAAAAAAAAATAGAAATTAATATTGAAGTGTACGAGCCTGTGGTATTGCGCATGTGCGATCGATATCAATGCCGACCGTGATACCGGTTGTTTCGTTTGTATGGAGGTAGCTAAGCTTAAGAGAACAATACAGGTGCAGGGGCTCGCGGCTGGATGGTGCGAAGATTACGTAAAAGAACAATACTAGTGCTTAATTCCTACTCAAGACTTTTAATCTCTAATGAGTCGGCAATGTGGTAAAACTTTTAGATCTTTCATAAAATCAGTACTATTTCTTGGCCATTGTAGAATCTATTCATTTCATTTCATTTCATTTATTTATTTCCACATTAAAACATGTTAAAATAAATACATTGTATTATAAGACCATTAGAGAGATATTACAAAACTGTGGCGGAGCCAAATGAAAGCCAAAGGCTTGTACAGATTGGCTCCTTTCAAAATCAATTAATAGTCACAAATGCAAAATAATTAACATAAAAGTATGAATATTAAGTAATTGCATGTAAAAAATATTAAATATTAAGAAAAACTACGGATAGGACAGATTACAGGAAGGAGTAAGTAAGAGAGGTAGAAGTACATTTGAAGTATATAAATTCTGGAAAGCAATATTACATTGTGATAAGGAGTAATTTATAATTGCGTTTTAAATAGTTATAGGATGTACTGTATTTCAAAGTTTCGGGTAGATTATTCCAAAGTAGTGGACCATTATAGAATATTGAGTGCTGTCTTATAGTTCTGCGAAATAAAGGTAAGTGATAATTTTTTAAGTTTCTGGTTTCATAGGAATGGATATTATAATTTTTCATAAAGTAATTCTGAAACAGTTGTGGCAATATGTCATTATGACATTTAAACATGAATAATACACTGTGTAAAGATATCAAATCATAAATTGGAAGAACTTTTAGAGTATTAAATAAAGGTTTACTTGGAGCTAAATAATCTGAGCTTGTTATTGTGCGAACTGCCCTTTTTTGGAGGATAAGAATTTTGTTTAAATTTGATTTAGATGTATATCCCCAAACAATACTGCAATAACTCAGATAAGGTAAAATGAGTGTATCATACAATATTTTAAGTACATTTTTAGGTAAGAATTGTAATTTACTCAATACCCCTATATTTCTGGCAATTTTATTACAAACATAGTTTATATGAACATTCCAGGATAATTTATTATCTACATAAACTCCAAGAAATTTAGTGTTTTCAACTAATTGAAGTCTTCTGTTATCAAAATACCAGACTAAATTATCATATTTTGTCTTCGAATTAGTGAACAACATACATTTTGTTTTGTCGACGTTTAAAATCAACTTATTTGCATTCATCCATACCTTAATTTTATTTAATTGTATATTTACTGAATTGAATAAAGAACATATATTATTATTTGACATAAAAATACTTGTATCATCTGCAAATAATAAGTAATTTAAGGAATGTGTACATTGTGGAAGATCATTAATATAAATTAAAAATAATAAAGGTCCAAGGATTGAACCTTGGGGCACTCCACATCTAACAGTTCTAGGTTGGGACTTAATTCCATTTACAACAGTTAGCTGTTCCCTATCAGATAAATAATTGGAAAACCATTTCAGAGGTACTCCACGAATGCCATAATAGTTTAATTTAAATATCAGGATGGTGTGATCAATGACATCAAAAGCCTTGGATAAGTCGATAAAGACTGCTAGTGTGTGATCTCTATTGTCAAGAGCATTATATATATGGTTGAGAAATTCCAGAATTGCTGTAGATGTGGAGTGCCCCTTTCTGAAACCAAATTGATTTTGAAAAAGTAAGGAATGCTTGTTGACGAATGAGAGTAATCTATTATACACACATCTTTCTAATATTTTACTGAATATATTAAGTACAGATATTGGGCGATAATTGTTTATATCTTCAATACTACCCTGCTTATGAATTGGACTAACACGTGCTATTTTCATTTCCTTTGGAACAACACCAGTTGTCAAACTTATATTCAGAATTTTACACAAAGGTTCACAGATGATTGTTATGACTTTTTTCACTACAGAAATACTAATATCATCTAACCCAGCACTCGTATTAGTTTTCATTTTAGATACTATGTCTATAACTTCATTAGGAACAACTGGATTAAAAAATATGGAATGTTTATTAGGGTTAGTTAAATAACAGTCAAAAGAACGTGCATCCCTTGATCCCACCTGTTGCTGAGAAAGTAATTTTTGCCCTATATTAACAAAAAATTCATTAAATTCATCAGCTATTTCCATGTCATCTGTTATTGTCTTTCCGTTAGTTTTTATCGAAGTAATTTTGGAAAATTTTGAATTATTTTTATTTAGGATTTGGTTTATTTGTCTCCAAGTTGCTTTCATATTATTTCTAATCATATTGAATTTATTTTGGTAGTAAACAGACTTAGCATTTCTTATTTTAGTTGTAACATGATTTCTATATTTTTTATATTTACTGTAAAGATAGTCAGTGGGATTCTTCTTATAATTTTTATACATTCTTAGACGTTTACGACATAATTTTAATAAAGTAGGAGTCATCCAAGATTTTTTATTATGTTTTTTCTTAATCTTAACAAATTTGTAAACAAAACATTGATTGTATAGCCCTATAAATTTTGTGATAAACATATTATATGCTACATCAGCATTATTAGGAAGATTCCAGTTTATTTGCCTAAGTTTAGAATAAAACATAAAAAGGGTTTGGTCATTTATGAGACGTCTCGAGAATGTGATTGATTCACCATTACTATGAAAATGAGATGGAAGAGAAACAAATATGGGCAAATGGTCACTTACTTCTAATTCTAAAACTCCTGAATTTAAGTGGTCATTGGTGTTTGTGAAAATGTTGTCAAGTAAGGTAGCCGAGTGTGTGGTTATCCGAGTAGGTTTATCAATAACAGGAAAAAAAGAGTAACTAAACATTAAATTAGCAAATGTGTCCACTTTAGTATTTTGATTAATTTGTAAAAGATCTAAATTATAATCACCCATGAAAATACAATCTACCGTAGTTTAAGTGAATTGATTCTATTTAAAATGTTAGTCATATGTAATACAAACTCATCAATTGATTGATTTGGAGGACGATATATAACACCTACTAATTTATGTACTCCTTTACCTGTAATTTCTATAAACAAACTTTCTAATGAATCATTTACCATTGACAGATCTTTGCGTTCAATGAATGAAAATGATTTGTGGACATATAAACCTGTTCCACCCCCACGTTTCTTCTGCCTGTCATTGTTTATAAATACATAGTCTTGAAGTTGAAACAACTCAATAGGGGATGTATCGTTCAACCATGTTTCGGTCAAACCAATAATTTTAAAATCATGTTTTAACAAATGTAAGGATAGATCCAAATTTTCAAAATTCCTTTTTAAACTGCGACAATTAAAATGAATGTATGATTGATAATTGTTACTATGCTCACCATATTCTTTATTGAATTCATCCACACTAAAGTACGAGCATTTGTTAAATGTATTATTTTCTTCAGTTGATATTAAATTGTGAATGCTATTAGTACATCTATCTCTGTAAGCAGATGAAGAACCGAAGATTTTCGTAAAATCTTCATCATCAACACAGTGGAAAGGGTTCTTATTATCAAATATACAGTTACTATTCATATAAGTTTTTACAGAAAATGTCAAGATGCCAAACTTCATGACTCCCAGAATGTAGAGTGAAATAAGAAGAGATAAGTACAGACAAAGACAGGTTCAGAATAAAAAAGATATATACATATTCACAATGTTTGTGTGAGAGTGTGACTGAGCTAGGACTCGGTAAACACATCGCGGCTTTATTATGGCAAAAGCTATTTTTTTTTGCATGAAGATACGGCTCGACTCGATATTGGTGGCTGCTATACACGGTCAGATATTGACCGCGGAATACATAATGGGTGGCCGCTGGCCGCGTTAGGCAGGTGACCGCTATATGCAGGGTCTACAACACAGTAATTTTCCTGCAGGGGATTTTTTGGTGGCCGCTATAAGCAGGTGGCCACTAAGACAGGTTTGACTGTACATGTATGCATGAATAATCTTATAATCAGATATTGTACGTAGGTCGTACTCGTCTTCTTCAAATATGAGGTGCACTGATTTGGGTAAAGAGATACACAGTATAGTTTTGCATCTTAAAGGGATTCGGTAACTTTGTGGAGGCTTGATTTTAATAATAAATTGTTGAATTTTGATATCTATCTATAATGATGTTCAGAAGGATAAATATATAGCCAGACATAGAAAGGTTTTCAAATATATACATGTACATGTAATACTATTAAGATATCTATGACTGAAGACTCCCATTTATGAAAGCGTATAGCCATACGCTTTAGTCTAACACCGAGTCTATTGGGGAAAATGAGTCTGGCATTTCCAGTCACTTGCATACATGTATGTTTACTTTTGCGAAGTATATGATGATTTTGAAGTGCTTTTTCCCCCCTGCATGGGCTTCATTTTTAATTTTACACCATATTACATACAGTTTTGTACACTGATAGCATGTAAGGCCAGGCAGCTCAGATTTTATCAAGCCTCTACAAAGTTTAATACCAAATCACTTTAAATGCGAGTTTGAGTTATGCAAGGTTAACTGTATGTATAGAACTCATTCTGGAAAAAAAAAATCAGAAGATGGCATCATGTTGCCCTTTTCCATGACATGTACATGTGTATATGTACAGGTCTACTTTACTTGTTCAAGTACATTGTATGTAGACTTGCATCTTTGTATGCACATGTTGACCTATATGATGTAGTGTGCATCATGTGCATGAGTTATGAAACATATGCGATGAGTTCATTCAAAGGTTAATTAAACTATATAGTTCGGTCACTCCAGAAATGATAGCCATAGTGTCACTAACTCACTTACATTCAGTCATGAATACCGTAGTCAATGGATCTTAATTTACATATACATGTACATGTACAGGTTGTACATGTTAATTTCATGTCGAAGGGGGGGGGGGGGGGGGGGAGGTGATGTGAAACACAATGGATGATATCTGCAGAGGACGCTTCTGCCAAACTACACTCAACATGTAAGAGTAAGAGTCGATCTTTGCAGGGGAAAGTGAGATTTTGCAACGTGTCACCAGTGACTTGTGCTTGTGAGTTATCAGTTAACGAATGTCAAATTGGCTAATGTGGTATGGGAAGTTATTACTTAGCTACTGCAATCACAAGTGACAAAAATCATGCGAAGAAAACTATGTTTGACTTCTGCTTGATTTGTATGTTTGTAATGCATACATGTACATGGATGTGAGTAGTCTACAGTGTACTTATTGTGCAATTAATGCTACTCTGATGTACTCTGAGAATATGAAGGCCTAAAATTGCATGTGTCTTTGAATTCATATTTTTCAGTTGTATTTTCTACGTGTATGTTATTACCTACAGTATCACTTAAACGCTGAATAATTTCATTTATTGTATAACTCTTGCCAGAATGCCACATTATCTTCAAAATTATGGATGGATTATACATGTAGGACCCTAAATTTAGTACAAGATACTAGCATCACAAAAGATGTGAATGAATTTTTTAATTTTTTATTTATATGTTTTATTGAATCAGTAGAAAACAATCAAAGGAAAACAAGAGATTAAAATGATGGGAAAGAGAAAGAAAAATGGCAGCCAATATTAGAAGCCAGATTGTATGCAGACCTAAATTACATAGGAAATTCATTGTAATGTACAGTTTGGTGATATATTTGTATATGTAGGTCAACAGTAGATAAAGTCTGAATTATGAGTCATATACTTCAATTAAAGATTTATGAGTTGAATGAACGCTAGCTTTAAGAGTGTAGGCCTACATATGCATCTCATCAGACATTGCAATATTCTACAGTGCAGTATGCATCTAGATCTGCTTTAAAACACTGAGCATTGCTTGCATGGCTGGCCAGGCTTGCTTCCACTGGCCAATTCTACAACCGGCGGCGGCGAGTGACGTGTACAATCGTCAGAAAAACCCATTTTGGGGGAAATGAAATTTAAAGGACTGTGTAGGCGGTTGTGCTTGATCGCTTACCAAGGTTGCTCAGCAGGTCTTTGATGTGAGGAGATAAATCTACCTTACGATCGATTTGTACTTGAACACAGCAATTTTCCATCCTTGCCAATGTCTTGAGAAATTCCTTGACAAATGTTTTCAAATGTGTCATATGATTTGTGGACATATAATGTGTTGCAATGGCATTTTGGACATTTCATGTGATGTACACCCATGTACATACTACTACATGTAGGCACGTCTACGAAAATATATTTCTTGAAGTCTTGAACTCACACGTCATTCATTATAGTGACGTCAAATCAGATATAGGAACTTTGTGAAATAAATCTTGTACACATCTGTTACAACAGTTAGTCACAAGCTGCGGTAATACGGAAATTGACAACTAAATATTATATGTTTTGTTGATGAAAGAAAAATGGAATATTATAGGCAAAATATTCTAATAAGCTTTTTATACTCGGTGGGGCTAAACTAATTTACATGTAGCCCCACGAATAGTACAGGACTATTAGTCAATCTAAGCCCACTTTCTGTTCACATTGCATTTGACCAAAGTGGGCTAACTCCACGATAGTATGGGATTATTTTAGTTCTGGAAAAAATCAGGGTTAGTCTCACCAAAGGTGAGGGCTAAATATAAAGAGCGCTCTGGCTAGGGAGATTGTACAGGACTGTACGGACTAAAACTGTAGATGAGAACAGCAAAAAAAAAACAAAAAAAAAAGAGTGAGGGGTTAAGGATAGTATGGGGTTAAAAAAATCAAGTGTAAAAGGTATACAAGTATATTATTGAATTTGCAAATTTGAAACATGAAATGATGCCAGTGCAGTCGATGTGTAGGCCTACATGTAATTAATTTGGTTTGTGAATATGTAATGTACTGTATGTATGCACAAATATGCAAATAAGTGAAAAAATGCCCCCCTCCCCTCAGATAACTGAGCAGTTTGTGTACATGGACATATGATGTGCCCAGAAAGTATGCAAATACGCACCCTCCCCTCTGGCGCTTAGAAGAGTTAATGTTCAAAATTGGCCCTGAATACTCCCTGTAAAAGGAACATGCAGTCTCCTATCAGTCTTGGAAGTACATGTAGCTAACTGTAGAATAATTTATTGAGCCTAATGAATCTTAGCCCGGAGCTGAGTTGTCGGTGCAGGAGATGTACGCTTCCTAGCCTAATGCACCTGAGTCATCCAATGGTCTTATATTGGACTCAATCTACTCCTCTCCTGTCTGGCCCTTTCCTAATTAAAGAGACCACAGAACAGATGTCTATGATATGAAGTCTGTTTTATATTAAAGGGCATCTATCTTACAAATATGAAATATGCTGAGAGAATTTACAAATTATGACTAAGGTTTCTTTGTGTATTATTTTGTAATTAATAATTTTCGTTGTTACTACATGTGCATATTTGTTTGTTTCTGTTTAAAAATATATATAGCATGCAGCAGACAATGTTTCATTTTAAAGTAATGCACCGATATGAAATACATTACACAAGAATGAAAATTAAATATCTTATTATATAGATATTTTCAAAATGTAAGATGGATGAAAAATTGACAATATTTATAAAATTGATGCTGTGTAAGCTGTACAGTTTGTAATATGCATCCTTTTTATTTGGGAACTACATGTACATGTATATGTTCATAAATATTTTTTCATGATTCCATCATGGAATATAAGCTACATGTTAATTTATATTAAATGAGCTGAAAGTTGATACATTTGAATCATGCAAATATGCACTGATCTGAATCCCGACATACATGTACACGTACACAGTAATTTTGCAAAGAATTACATGTATGATGTGGCTATTTCCTCATTTACAAATAAGAAATTAATCTTGCGCTTGAGACCAAAACTGAAACTGCTTTTAGAACTTCAGGATTGTAATTCTTTTGATTCAAATATAAACTGTCTCATAACAAATGAATGCTGGTACTGATGTGCAGTATAAATATGATATATTGGAGTATAATTACAATGTACACTGTAAATGCATTAGACATTTCTTTTAATTGTGATGATAATTGCATATAAAATCAATTAATCAAATGTATTTTGATATTTTGTCCTCTTCACTCCTCTCCCTATCTTTCTCTGTCACCGTCTCTTTCTCTCTCCCCCTCTCTCTGCTATTACCCCCATCTCTCTTTCTATCTCCCCCTCTCTCTATCTCCCCCTCTCTATCTCCCCCTCTCTATCTCTCTTTCTCTCTCCTCTCTCACTTTCGCTCTCCCCTCTCTCACTTTCGCTCTCCTCTCTCCTCTCTCTCTCTCTCTCTCTCTCTCTCTCTCTCTCTCTCTCTCTCTCTCTCTCTCTTTCTCTGTAGGCAATTGAAAGAAATGCCTTCCTAGAAAATGAACTAGATGAGAAGGAGTCGTTAGTGGTCACAGTTCAAAGATTAAAAGATGAAGCAAGAGGTAAGAGTAATAAAAGTGTAAATCTTCATTCAAATGTTATTAAACAGATGTACTGTATGCAGGAAAAATAAAAAAATATATTTGGCATATTATGTTGTTTGTAAAAAGTGCAGGCATATTTGCTTTACAGTGTGTATATGGAGAGGGAAAGGGAAGCCTGTGACATCCTATAAAGCTGGCAACTGGAGCAGTCTTTGGTGACATATAAGGGGGGAAATCACTTGACATCTATATCGTACATGTACTGCCTGTTTAGGGGCAGAAGGTCCTTAACTTGTATTATTTTTCAGAGTTAACATGAACACCTTTCTCGCTCTCATATATGTACGGGAAAGAAACTCCCTGTATGCAAATTTAAGTCAGAGGGAGCGAAATCGGTACAAGTAACTGATGAATAATGTTTCGTGTAGGGGCGGCTGGGGTTAGTTAAATCAAAAGTTTTCTCAAGTTCTTAATCACAGAGCATTTTACTGTAAGATATAAATGTATTGACGAACATACAATATTCTTGAAAATTGATGAGTTCTGAAAATGCACTGATATATCTGGTAGGGGGTAAACAGGATTACTAAATACATTTTAATAAATATTGATGTTTTTACTTGAAAAATAATGATGTTTTTATTTTAGGATATTTGTTGGCTTTTACAGCAAATATATCCCTGACTCTGTGAGTTGAAAAAAAATCACAAATAGAATTTGACCATAACATCCAGGTGCATTAACTGAAAGGGAAGGAGGGGAGGGAAGAAGGGGGACAGGGATCGGATTAGGAAAAGTTTGATAAAAAATGTCAAGAGATAAATCTTCTGAATCATCCCTGGATGGATTCATACATTGATTCTCACAACTTCAAAAAATCCAACTGTATATATTCTAGTAAACGAAGAAGCTTGACTGGGGAGGAATTTTTTAAAATTTGTAAACAAATCTTTCGGCATATTACTATCTACTGCTTGCCGGGCAGCGACTTAACCACCAGGCTATTCTGGTTCACGGCCAAGTCACGACGAACTAGAATCAAATACCCAAGATCCTCTTCTTTCTGACTCATTAATATTCAAACGGTCCGCCGTAGACAATGGTTAGTAAACGAAGAAGCTTGACTGGGGAGGAATTTTTAATTTGTAAACAAATCTTTCGGCATATTACTCCCAGTGTTAAAGATCGTATGCTCGATCTGTAATGAAAAACACAAGTCAGAAAAAGTTGGAACCAGCGGGATTCGAACCTGTCATCTACTGCTTGCCGGGCAGCGACTTAACCCTAATAGGACCGGGGGGGGGGGGCGGATTCCGCCCCCCCCTCGACGTTTCGCGTAATATGTTCGCATCGCGAAAAGCAGTCACCACGCCGCTTCACTACTTTTTTCTTTCAAGTCTTGCGCAACTTTTGAGACCAAATTTGTGATGTCCGCGCGTGCGGTTCCGGAGTTACGCAACATTTCGGAAGTGCATGTCAGACCCAAAATTGCTCAAAAACGTGATTTTGTGTACAAATCCAATGCAAATTGTGTTTCCAGCTAAAATTCATAAATGTTTCATTATTTTTACTTTTACTGTTTAAAAACAATTAATTTTATGTTGTTTATGATTAAAATAGTGTCGCCGACGAATTCCATCGAAAAAACAATAAAAAACAAAAAGTCGAAAAACAAAGAAATACATAAGAAATTAAAAAAACAATAAAATACATAAGAAAAAAAGGATTTTACCGAATTTTTTTTTTGGTTTATTTGATCAGAATCTGACAAAGAGTCTCTATACAAAAAATTAGCAGTTTTGGGGATTTATTTAATTAATTAGAGCAAACCATTAATTTTATGCATAAATTAGCATAATTAATTAGTTGTGACATTTTTCGGAGAAATTGACTATACAGTTCTGTAGATTACGTGGTCGGCGACGTGTGTGCCGATTTTCGTTGCGAATGCGAGTTGGACAGCCGAGATCTTAGGGGGGGGCGGAATCAGCCCCCCCCCGGCTGTGAGATGGGTCTAAATAACCCGGCTCTATTAGGGTTAACCACCAGGCTATTCTGGTTCACGGCCCAGTCACGACGAACTAGAATCAAATACCCAAGATCCTCTTCTTTCTGACTCATTAATATTCAAACGGTCCGCCGTAGACAATGGTTAGTAAACGAAGAAGCTTGACTGGGGAGGAATTTTTAATTTGTAAACAAATCTTTCGGCATATTACTCCCAGTGTTAAAGATCGTATGCTCGATCTGTAATGAAAAACACAAGTCAGAAAAAGTTGGAACCAGCGGGATTCGAACCTGTCATCTACTGCTTGCCGGGCAGCGACTTAACCACCAGGCTATTCTGGTTCACGGCCAAGTCACGACGAACTAGAATCAAATACCCAAGATCCTCTTCTTTCTGACTCATTAATATTCAAACGGTCCGCCGTAGACAATGGTTAGTAAACAAAGAAGCTTGACTGGGGAGGAATTTTTAATTTGTAAACAAATCTTTCGGCATATTACTCCCAGTGTTAAAGATCGTATGCTCGATCTGTAATATTCTGTTTGTATTTTTTTCTCATGCATTTGATTCTCTTATCTCTTTTCATATACCCGGTAACTCTTTGCTGCTTGTTACAATTGAAGCAGTTTACATGATGTATCAGCATGCAGCAGGGAGGTGTGCTTCCTCAAAGAAGCTTCTCCTTGGTTCCCCATTTCCCCTTTGAAAACTAGGAAGAAAATGCAAGAAGCGTGATGGGGGTTTGGAGGGGAAAAGATTAGTATAAAGGGATGTTCAATTTGGTTTGTCATTCAAGGAGGGGTAATTCTTAAAGACAGTCTAACAATAATCTTAGATAGCAGAGGAGGAGGAGGGGAGGGGGAGGGGGAGGGGGAGTGGGGGGAGGGGGAGTGGGGGGGGGGGAGTGGGGGGGGGGGGAGGAGAAGTGGAATCGAGAGGAGATTAGGGATGTAGCATTGAAAATGACTGTATTCATGAGGGAGAGAAGCAAGTGTTTTGAGAATGAAGTATTCAGGGTTAACACAGCATGCACATACTGTACACATTGTATTCTTGAATTTCCCTGATACAAGTTCACGGACAGGCTGTGTATAACCCACTTTTGGTTTAATAGAGAGCATTTTATACTAAAATGCACATTTTACGATGTCAAATTAGTTTTCTGTAGGCGTACATGTACATGTATATTAAATTATGTATGTTAATATAGAATATGCACATGTACAATGCAATATGTACATGTAGGTAATATGTTTAGCTAGTGTTAAATATCAGTGTGCATTTTCTATATGAACTCTTATCATTGAAGAGCAACAAGAAATTGAAACCATTATATCTGTATGGAAACTGATAAGATATAGGTGGGAGGGGTTGGTGTGGTTGAGAATTCAAAAGAAATAGATACCATTAATATGTTTTGTATAGTTATGGTTTTAATGTGGGGAAATCCCTAGCATACATGTATACATGTACAGTGAAAGAGTATACAGGGCATACAAGAAGCCCTAAAAACTTTTTTTAAAAGAGTTCTAAATAATGTTTTTTTAAAAAGTGAAATCTCAAAAGTTCCCCATTGGACATACTTTTCCCCCTCACACTGCACCTTTAAATTTAAAACTAGCCTTTAAATTTAAAACACACACACACACACACCTGTAACAAAATCAACACCCTTGTATTAAAATGAATGAGTTTTATAAAATAATTAAAAATCCAACTCCCAAGCTGTGGTGAATATGGATTATTGCCTTTATAGTGGAATTTCTACTAGACTGTCAAAGATACAAATTCCAATAGGTTGTACCCAGTGGCTGACCAGTGTATATTATTCAATATAATTCCAAATCAAATGATCTTCTAATCTGGTTATGCAATACCCCTGTTCATTTTGCTCTCATTGTCTGACCAATTATTGAATAATCAACTTTAGCCCCTATATCAACAATATTGTTGGTCATGTGGGAAATCTTGAAGATAAAGGATCCACACATCTAGAATGTACATGTGAATATAATTACTTGGTAGTCCTAGACTGCTAGACTCCTAGATGACTTCATTACATACAGGTATATAAAGTATTAATGCTGGGATAGTACATTTTTATTTTGTTGACCACTGGTCAATATGTACTGTCATAAGCAGGGCTCGTGGGCACTGGGAAGATTGTCCGGATCCACCGAAATTAATTTATGCTGCATCTATATGTATGAAATGCTGTCTTATTTTGACTAGATAGGAAAGAGGTACATGTACATTTGGGTCAGTGTGTGGAGTTGAAGCACACTGAAATTTTTTTCCTGTAATTGACATGATTTTATTAGAAGAGTTTATGGCATAGCTCACAAGTCATTCGTATCGTCTGTTTGGAGCCAGAAGGACGTTAACTCTGTGTAAAGAGGATATGAGTTATCAAAATATAAATACCGGTACAAGATATGATAGTGTCTATCTTAGAAAAAGGCTAGCAATATGGATAGAAATAGCCTCTTTATCTCTTTTAAATATTCAGGATATACATGTATTCTTGTCTTTATAGATACTTTAAGTTACTTGATAATAAAGACTATGGTGTAAAATGGACAATACATCTACATTCACATATAATAAATGGAGTGCTCAAGAATTCAAGTAGGCCTTCATAATCATGTCCACTTTCATACATGTTATTCAATAGCATACAGAGAACACAACAAGCATTGATTGGATGGGTATCTAAAATAGCCCTAATCTATTGATTACCTTGAGGTTATGGTCTGCCTTCCCTAAGCTACACAGCCTGGTTGTAAAGGGCATGCATGAATAAAGACTACTGGTAGTAAAAAAATGTTAGCTGTAGGGGACAAATAGATTGTCAATACCATTGATTAGGGAGGCAGTAATTGGTGATAGATGAATGATGGGTCACTTATGTCAATACGCTGAAGTGGGTAAGGACACTTGATGTCTAATGTTGATAGCATGGTTAAATGGGGGGGGGAGGGGGCTGGTACTGAATTAAACTTTAAGCTTTAAGATGTATTAATTGGAAAGTTGAATATTGACTTGGTCTAGAAGAGAGAATGTCCACAACATTTAACATAACTTTATTAGATACAAAGGAATATAATTACACACCAGTGTTAAAATACTTCACTGGAGGTCTTTTTTGATGTAGTACATGTATTGTAAAAGTGTGATTTTTTCACTGCAAGTTTTATGTATTTTATTGTTATCTTACCAGAGCTCTTTTTTCAGATGGGAGTTCCCTTTTTGCGCTTTCTAGAGCTTAAATGCTTACCGCTTCCATCCAGTTTTTTTTTGCAGTTCCAAAATTGCTTATAAATGCATAGTATTGCATTTATAGAAGATATAGGGTATTTTCATTCTTGTATGAGGAGTACACAGTTACACTTTCATACCTTTAAAAATTCTGATTTGTTTAATTTTTTTAGATATGAGGTCAGAGATTGCAGTTAGAGGGGTGACGCCAGACAACGATGCAGAGCATGCAGCGAATGGAAGACAGACGCCCTCTGGTGACAACATGGTGGATAACAAGGTTCTACACGAGGCTGAGACAAATACGACCCCAGGAAAAGGTAATTTTGACCACTAATTGGTCCATACCGGCATTGTTTGGCACCTGTTGCAGTCATCATATCGAATGAGGTCAAGCTTCTTGGTTAGGTTATGTATTTGGGATAAAGCAAGAGACAGGTAGCTATTAAAGTCCAACTTGTGTAAATTTGTCAAAGAGGGAACTAATAAGATGAAAGTTACCTGTAGTGATTTGCTTATGTAAACACTGAATCTATGGCTATAATATCAAGTTCTGGCTTGTTTTTTCAGGAAATAAAAAATACATGTGATGACCACTACTTTTGGTCTAGATAATTACAGTTGGATAAAGTGATTGATCTGAATAAACCTCAGATGGAAATTGTTTGTTGCATTAGATTTATCTCTGTTTGTACATCGATTTTAACGAAAATATTTATCTCATATCGTCCCCAAATCTTCAAATTCTCTTAATTTGATCTTTTACCCGTGGTGCCAAGAAAGTGGGTCAATGCGTTTCTGTAGTCAGCAATCAGGGGACATCATGGCCATAGCTCCTATTTGGTGGGCTAGATGGTCAATGCCTTTCCCAAGGGGTTTGGATTCAAACCACAGATCTCCCAGTTTCAAGACCAACTGAGCTTTCTTGATATTTAAAGAACTGCTAAGACTGTTTGGATGAACCTTTGATTGGGCTCCCACCATTGCTGTTGCACATGGATGATTGTTTTTAGAATCCAGTATAACCTTGTCATGGAACTGTGATAGCTCTATGTAAAGATGTGCTCTGGGAAAAAACCCAAATAAACAACGGACTGATACAGCATGCAGTGCTTCAAACTTGCTTCTTAACGTAACTAGCCAATTAATGTCACGGTTGCTGAGCAACATGACTTATAAAAGTGCCAAATTAATTAACAATGTTTAAGTGGCGGCACTCTTAATTACACCTGAATCAATAAGACAGGGGTAAATAGGTAGATGACGAGACTGCCAGATGGCATCTTATGGGTCTGACATGGAAGAAAACGAGAGGAGGATGCAGAAGATG
Organism: Heliocidaris erythrogramma; assembly: GCA_025617745.1. Taxonomy (NCBI): domain Eukaryota; kingdom Metazoa; phylum Echinodermata; class Echinoidea; order Camarodonta; family Echinometridae; genus Heliocidaris; species Heliocidaris erythrogramma. Next base: position 7,692,458 of record CM046857.1, read on the forward strand.
ATATTGAGGAACATAGGGGTGGTAGGGAGATCTGAAGTAAACAGAAAATGAGAAAAATAGACAACTATGTTTGTAAGGTCTGGTAAATGAATTTAGAATAAACATGGTGTAAAGAACAGAACAGCAGACAATGAGACATGAACGAAAATGATAGGAACTCATATGGGATAAGGTAATTGCTCACCCATTGTGTGTTCATTGTAAATAGATTTGATTTTATTCTGGGATTTATGTTCTTCTTTTCCTTTTTATGGTTCTCATCATTCCACCCTAACTATCCTCTCCGTCTATTGACTTTCCTTTCTTATTTTCATACATTTTCCTATCCTCACCCTACTTATGCCCTATCACAACCTCATGCAGATTCAACAGGAGTTGCAGGGAGTGGCAATGCTCCCCTCACACCATCAGCCAGAGTATCAGCTCTCAATATTGTTGGGGATCTACTCAGAAAAGTTGGGGTAAGTATTTCTCTCACTTTGAATTTTTAGATGACCACTTGGTTCAAGTTATAGCAGAAGTCTGGGGCAGGTGATCAGTGTGTTACTATGTGTTCTAAAGCCCTGTATCATTGACCTGCACAGAGGATTTTCAAGGGATATTTATTTTCATGCTGTGTGTGTGTGATCATAAATAACCCATCTTGCACTTAAAAATTTCATGTACATTAGCAAAAAATTCCACTCTGTTGTATACAAGCATTGAATGACACTTAGTTTTCTTTATACACTCCATTATTTTTCATGATGTATAATCAGAGTTCTTTCATGTGTGTACAATGTAACTTTGTACTGCATGTTCTTTTCAGATGTTTCTTCAGATCCTCCATGCCAATCAAAGGCTGTTTTTTGAACTAACCAACCCTTGACAACTGTTTTCTCTTTTAGGCTCTGGAGAACAAGCTTGCATCATGCCGGAATTTTGTCAAGGAGAAAGAGGTTCCGAGGAAACCTGGCAGTCCCGTCGATACACCAAGGTCAGTTTACAGGTACATGTATCTCTTGTGTTTCACATGCACATTATTATTGAAGTTATACTCATGAAGTCACCAAGGCTGATGAAATATAAATACTTTCTTAGGAACTTACATATAATTGTATCCCCGGCAGAATGCCGGAGGATACTTTGGATTCAGCAGCATTCCGCCGCCGCCGCGTCACATTCTTGTGTGCGCTCTAGCGGTCACATTTCTCGACGGATTTCTTTCAAACTTTGTATGGAAGTGTATCTTGGTATAATCTAAAAACCTATGGATTTTGGTGATGCTGCCTCCAGTGTTCCGTCTTTTATAGGGTCAAAGGTCATATTTTGATAGATGTCTTGTGTGCACTCTGGTGTGTGCGCTCTGGTGGTCACATTTCTCAACGGATTTCGTTCAAATTTTGCATGAAGGTGTCTTGGTGTAATCTAAAAACCTATAGTTTTTTGGTGATGCTGCCCTCATTGTTCCGTCCTTTATAGGGTCAAAGGTCATTTGTCCATTTCGTGCAATCTTACTTCTGCATTTCTTGATGGATTTCGTTCAAATTTTGCATGAAGGTGTCTCTTAGTGTAATCTAAAAGATAAATGCAAGATAAATTATGACATGCCCATGGGTATTTTTCTCTTCCTTTTGCACTCCAGGCAAACGAAAAGAACTCCCAGATCTACAAATGCGACACCATCATCAAATTTACCAGGGGTCGTGAAGATAACTGTATGAGCTGTCATCAACTTAAAGAACAATATCAAACTTCTTACTCCTGTCAAAGGATGTTGCTTTGAAATGTGTATTCGACCCTGTTCCTCAAAAAAGGAAATGGCCTTCGATTGGTCTGAATGGATCAACAGTTTCTCGCAGAAAACCAGCTTGCACTGTACAGTTTTGTACCTACAAGGCCAAATCATCAAGACTTGTTCAAGAATGCTGCAAGGTGCTTTGGATGTACTGTGAAAGGAAGTCTCCATCTGTCAAAGCGCCCTTCCAAGATTGCAGGAAATAGTGCCATCTGTGTTGAGGAACTGGGGGAGTATGATATGGATCTATCTCCTTATGTCATGGAATGCCTGAAATGTGCAGAGTTTCCCTTATACCTCTGAAAATATGTACCCTGTTTCCAATTTATATGTGTTTTCATCAAGCATTTTGTCCAGTAGAAAAGTTCAGTGTTGGCACAAAACAAATTCAGTCAAATTTTCTCTCGTGAATGTGTGTTAAAAACGTCCCTTTCTTGAAACTGTATACGTACGTGTAGGCTGAGAAATTTTTGGTCCATAGCTTTTTATACTGTCTGTATTTTGTATCCAAAATCTTGCCTATTGGATGTTTTCAGAAAAAAAAATACAGTGTAGCCGTTGGATCTTTATGATGAAAGGCTCGCATATATGGAAAAAAAAAAGACATAAAATGTATATCTTTTGATATCTGAATTACAATGCAATATGGGAAAATTATTGACATTGGAAAAAATTGGGACAAGGAGGTTTCTGAATTACCATTTTTCAATTTTGTGAAGAAGATAGAATAATACTGTTATGAGAGTAAAAGGAGGGTTTACTCTTGACATTGACTCTGTGATAGTGAGGATTGGCAAAAGCTGCGTTCTCATGTAATATTTAGATGAATATATACACTTTGTGAACTGCACTGATATATATTTTCCATTAACTGACTAATGAAATAAGTTTTCTCCCATATTATGTCAATATGCTAATAGAAGGTGTTTAATGATTATTGTGATACTTCTACTACAAAATGACTTCATTGAACCATTTTTAAACTCAAAATGTCTGCATTGAACCGTCCCAGTCATTTACATTCATGCATTTTTCAATTGTTTGTACATGTATTGGTGAAGAAGATTAAAATCCATGATGTTGATTTTGAGAACACATAAATCATTTTGTTTAGGTAGTTCAATGCAAAACAGACATTGGAAAGGAGATTAAATTAATGCGAAAATATTTGAGCAATGTTAGTCTTTCTGTCATACGACCTTGGACATGTTTGGTTGATCCATTTTGTAAAATGGGGATGAATAACTTTTAGGATATTTGAGAGGGCCAAATGCGGTTTAAGTGGAGTTGACTGGGGAAAGGGGCAATGAGGAGATTTTTGTTTGCTTAAAATATATGTAAGGAAGAGGAGACATGTATTTATGAAAAAAATTATTAAGCTATTTTTGTGTGTCTTTGTAAAATATAGAGAATGAAAGCGATATGATGCAAGCAATTTTGAAAGCCAAAATGTTTTTGTGTTCTGTCGAAATGGTATTCAATATTGGGGAGGTTTCAGCTGGTGTGTGTATTTCTCTGTTTGTTATGGAGGTGTAGATTGAAAATCATTTAGCAAATTAGTTAGCAAGTTTATTTAAGTATAAGTTACAAACTAATACAGTATTTTTCAAGCAGCAATTTTGAAATTGTTGAAAGCACTTCTTTGGATGGTGTATGCTCTATTTTGCTCTTAGTGGAACAAGTTGGACCAATTTCATTGTGTTTTTTAAAGAAAATATTTCATGCTTGTAGAAAGTAAAGAAAATGGGTAATGCGACATGCTCAGATGACAATTGCTCCAGGCTTTATTTCATTGAAGATGTAGGGTTAGGGTTAGGGCTGGAATTAGTTTAAAGGGATTCGGTAACTTTGTGGAGGCTTGATTTAATAAATTGTTGAATTTTGATATCTGTCTTCTATAATGATGTTCAGAAGGATAAATAAATAGCCAGGCATAGAAAAGTTTTCAAATATGTAATGATATTATTAAGATATATGACTGAATACTCCCATTTACGAAAGCGTATGGCCATACACGCTTTAGTCTAACACTGAGTCTATGGGGGAAAATGAGTCTGGCATTTCCGGTCACCTGTATATGTTTACTTTTGTGAAGGATATGATGATTTGAAGTGCTTTTTCCCCCCTTGGGCTTCATTTTTACACCATATTACATAAACTGATAGCATGTAAGGCCACGCAGCTCAGATTTTATCAAGCCTCTACAAAGTTACCAAAGCACTTTAAGGTTAGGTTGAGGTTGAGGTTGAGGGTTGGGTTGGAATTAGTTTAAGGTCAGGTTGAGGGTTAGGGTTAGGGTTGGAATTAGTTTAAGGTCAGGTTGAGGGTTAGGGTTAGGGTTGGAATTAGTTTAAGGTCAGGTTGAGGGTTAGGGTTAGGGTTGGAATTAGTTTAAGGTTAGGTTGAGGGTTAGGGTTGCAATTAGTTTCAGGTTGGGTTGAGGTTGAGGGTTAGGGTTGGAGTTAGGTATAAAACTTGGTCTAGAGTTGAAGTAAGGAATTAATAGTGTAGGATATTGACCTCGAAGCAATTGTCACTGGAACATGTGTCGTGCAACCAAGAAAATTATCTAGCTTCTTAGAGTCAACTGGAAGTGCAGTTCTACATTTCTTCAACATATTGAACAAATTTGTTGAGTGTGCAGCCAAAATTGTCCTCAGATGTTATTTTTGCAATTACTCTGATATAATTGTACCCAGGCATTGTTAAGGTGTATCTTGTGTGATCATTCTTAAATACGAGTAAATTTTATGTGTATAATATCAATGCAACCGTTTTTCTGCAGCACAAAGATTGTTTTGTAAGTCTTCTGCAACCTACATACATGAAACTAGATTTGCAGGTACATGTGGCCATGATTGTAGGTCCTTTTGTATGAAAATTAGCTCTCCCAGGAGTTAAGACATCCAATCTAGATAATTATACTCATGGCAATAGCGATAACTATTTTGCAAACAAATGTTTGGAATAGATACCTCAAGAATAAGGGAATGATCCAATTAATTTTGATGAGTTTTACAGTAATGCTGTACATATGACATGTATCAGTATTAACATGCATTTTAGAATAATTTCCCATTTACCACCTACATTACTCATGAAGAGATAATATGTAGGAAAGTAAAATGCCTTTGACAGAATTGTAAATTCATCCAAAGAATCAGCAGACTTGAAGAAAAAGCGTATTTTAATCCATTCTTAGCCAGTTGATGCACAAAAGGTTTAATGAATTGAAATTTACAACATGACTGTTCAGTTTATACAAGCAAACACTTAAAGCCATAGTTTGATACATGAACTTTCTTTGTTGCAATGCCTTCGTAATCAATGAAATACAAAGTAAGATACTATTATTCAAAGTAGCATTTATCTGTGACTGGTCCTGAATATCTGTTCTTGGTCCTCATTTTGAAGTAATACAGCAGCTTGTAACAGTCCCATTTGTTGCCATGTCTTACGGATAAACATAACTTGACCTTGTGAGTTAATGTGTCTTTTAGATGTAAATGTTTGCGAAAGAAATTATTTTTTTGAAAGTACATGAATATAATGATAAAAAATGAATAATCTTGCAATTGTTTGAATAAGCCAAGAAATATAGATTGTACAGAAGTATTGTTCCTGTTTAGATAAGAAGCAATTGTGTATCAGAGATCAAAAATATAAATTTAAAAGTTAACATCAGATTTGATATGTCAAAATGTTTACTTGCTTGGTTTAGTTGCAAAGCTGATTGCTTTCAGTTGACACTTTCTTTATTTTTCAGTTCCTCATGCTGATCTGTCTGTCTGTCTGTCTGTCTGTCTGTCTGTCTCTCTCTCTCTCTGTCACTCTCTCTCTGTCAAGCATGAATTTCTTCACATTGAAATGTTTACTTTGTCTCCAAGTTCAACTTAATATTGTTTACTAATTGTAACACAAAGTTAAACCATCATGCATAAGTTGATATCTAATCATTCAACATTTCATACACCCACACATTGCATTAAGTCTATGATCCATTTTGGTCAAAATGATCTACCAATGGCTTTTATTTACTTTATATGTGGCCTCTTTCTTCTATTGTATCCTCAACTTTTATTGAATTTATTTAGGTTAAATGTTATTTGTATCATATTGTCCCCCTTCACAATAACTGAGATATCTTATAATGTCCCTTTCAATGAGGTCCCATATCATAGACACATGGTACTCTAGGCATACATGTAGATCAGGCTTGAACCCAGCTTCAGGTTTAACTCATCTCGTAAAACACGGCCATAATGTTTCGACCTTGTGTATTCTCTGAAATTATTGAAAGCATCCTTTCAATATTTGGTCTCTAAACTGAATTTTTAATCAAAACTAGTGGGTAATAATCGTGTTTCAATGACTAAGCCTAATTGTTTGTGGGATCTGAAATCACCTCCACTGCTTTTAACCCATTGGTTATGGGAACCGGGTAATCTCTGTATTAAGCCTATGGAAATGGGAGACTTAATTAGTCAACGGGTTAAGATCTCGTGGTATTCACTCTTTTGAGAAAATCCCTGGCGATTATGAATCAACACATTTTTTCTAGTATATTTTTGTGTGTAACAGAACAAAGTTTCAACATATCTTCAATCTTCTAAACGAAGAATTGTATTACAGAATCCCCATCCTTGTACAATGACATGTATACATGTGTAGTTTATTAAAATCATTGTTATAATGTCTATGTCAATATTAATGTCAGTCATAATCGTATTTGTGTTTCTTTTCTTAATCTATACATGTATTTTAGTTTATAAGATCTGGTGCTGCTAATGTTACGAAAAAGAAGTGCATGGAATACTTTGTAACCTACATTTTATTTCTATTGTAATTTTTTTTGTGGTGTGGTTAAAAATGCCTTGATGGAAATTGCTGTAGTTGGAATAGGTCAGATGCTAGTAGATGTAGCTTAAAAGTTGAGTTGCTCAAAAGTGCATGGTTTCTATATTCTTATAAAGAAAATGGTGAATATGATCAGTCCTAATGCTTATTGCAGCACTGTATTTGAGTACAGGCTACAGGTATGATTAATATTTTGCAGTAATTGTCCCACGTATCATAATGAAGCACCATCTCATTTCATTTTAGATACTCAATGTGCGAAACAAGCATAAATGATCTGAGAAATACTGCTGAGCATCGTCGGAAGGTACTACACTTTGTCTTGTTGCCTAGAATCACAGATTTCCCATGACAGAGCCTTCATGCTTCAGCACTTGATATATAAGCCCTATGTTGTACAAAATATATCTGCTTTGAGCCAGAGGGATGTTAATAACTCATATATGTATGTAGTAAATACAGAGTTAACACCCTTCTGGCTCCAACAGATGAATGAGGCGACTCAATGTAAACATGTACTTTCCCCCTTTCTTACTGTGAAAACATTGGACATGTAGCCAAGTGGGTGATACACGGTTATTTAGCCTCAAAATGTTTAGTATGTTGTTGATGTATTTAGTTTTAATCACCTGTGTTACCTGAATTGGTAAAAAATTCATGTAAAAAAATGAAAATATTGATCATAATATTGATCGGCTTCTGCTTCGGCAAATAACTTTTTTTTCTACCTGGTTATTTGCTTAAGCGGGGGAATGAATTTTCATAATTGTACAGAAAAACTATTTGAAATATATAGAGCAATGTAAGAATTATTTAAAACTAGACAGATAATAGTATTTGAATGAAGTACATACTGGAATATAAAGGACACATAGTGTACGTAAAATATAATAATGTGCATGGCGTGGGTAAATGAAAAGAAAACCATTAAAATTGCACCTTATTATCCCAGGTAAATGATATATATTTTATTTTTGTCTTTCTTGCAGAGAGAAGGATGGAGAGAGAGAGAGAGAGAGAGAGAGAGAGAGAGAGAGAGAGAGAGAGAGAGAGAGAGAGAGAGAGAGAGAGAGAGGGAGAGGGAGAGGGAGAGAGGGGGGAGTAGATGGTGAGAGAGATGTTGGGAGAGAGTAGAAAGCGAAGAAAGAAAACTTGGAATATAAAGCATTTTGAATATATTAAAAGCAACAAAATAAAAAGGAATGAAGCTAAGGAGACATAGTTACACCAGTACTGAAAGAACATACTTTTCAATTAATTTTTTTCATCAATTTATCAATAAAGATTAAATGGTACATGTAATGCACAATATGAGGGGCTTCATGTGTTGCATGTACAGAGAATTGGATAGAGCAGAAGAGAGAGAAGGAGAGAAGAATGACCCAGTGTGAGGAGAGAATAAAAGAATGGTCAAATTATTTATGAAGTAAAGAGAACTCTTGGGCAACACCCCTAAAATTGACAACATAAATTTCATGAGAAGAAACTAAATTTTTAATTTGTCCCAAGTTTTAAAGGAGAAAAAAAAAAGAGTGAAAAAGAGAAAGTTCCATACCACAAGATGGTTGATGTCAGATCAAATCTCAATTGTTCAAATTTTGGTAATTCCAACTACATGTATATCAGTCTTACCGACTACCGTATTCTCTTTCCCCCTTTCTTTTAAATGTTGCCCACTAAGCACAAGGTAACTCTTTCTGGGGCCTAGAGATGTTTTTTTAAATATCTACATTATGTCAAATCCAAATACATTTGTTGCTGTTTGATACAAACATAGAAAACAATAAATTCTGTATAGTATCTATAAAAATAGATATCTGAAACTAGCAGTAAGAGAAACTGAGAAGAATTGGGCATTCATCTTTAATGGTTAAATAAAGTTAAGCACACAATACAAGTCATTACAAGACACCAAACCCCACTTTTACTAGTTATCACCTCGTAGTTTAATATGAAACTATTTTCAAACAATTATGCTCTCTGTCTTTGTCTTAATACATTTTCCTCAAGCAAAAAAGCACCCCCCCCCAAAAAAAAAAAATCAAACAATTCATTTGATACAGACACACTGCACATGGTATAAAACAATTACTACACATGTGTGTAAAAGAAAATACTCCTTTTTTGCTGCGATGTGAAAAAAATTTCTATTTACAAGCACCATGCTCCTTCCTGGAACTGTATTCCTACATGCTAGCCATTTCAGAAACAAATGCTTTATGTATTTTAAACTGTGCACATGTAGTAGCTTTTGAGTTTAAAATGTAGGTTACAATTGTTCTTAAAGTAACCAGTAGTTTTTTAGATTCTTAAACCAAATATGATAGACAAACTATATTCTTCATAATGATCAATGTTCATGATTATAACATGTATTATGCCAAAAAATTACATTAAAATTATTGTAATACACATCCACCTTTCAATTCTCTTTCATAAGAGAACATTAAAAAAACAAATAAGAGGGGGAAAAAATAAAAGTATAATTATAACTGAGCATGAAATAGCATCAGAAACCTCAATCTCCGTAAAAAAGCACACATTTCTTTTAAAAGTCAACTCCATGTATTTGTGTCTGTTTTTCATAATTTGTGCTGGACTGAAATTCAGTAAAGACCATGATAGTTGGCTGAATAAATAACAAAACCAAAAGGTGAGCAATACATGGAAATTAAAAGATCTACATGTATTTCAGAAGATTTTAACCTTCACTAGCACACAACCATAAAATGACCCAACATTGAATTACATGTACCAGTACATGTATTTTTGAAGAACAAAATTCTATGCTTTCTAATGTAGACCCTGCTTCACTTTTCTCCACAATATGCATCCATAAAAAAATGATAAATCATGAAAACAAAATTACATATACATGTATATTGGCTATTCCTATAAATAAAATTGGGAGAACGATACACAGTAGCACTAAGAACCCTGTAACTTTACACTAAGTTTGTTTATAAAAGCTTAGAATTAACACATGAATTCCTTCTCCTCCCTACATATTTTCCTATTTTTACCAGCTTTGTTCTTTTATCCTCTGTCTAGAACCTACTTATGTTAAGTGCTTTTTTTTTTCAAACTCATTGTACCTTCTATACAAGGCTGTAAATGGGTGAATTATTCCACCTGATATGTTGCTTGTTCTCAGCTGACATGGTAGATAAAGAAATGAAACAACAACTTGTACATCAGTTTGCCTAATGCCTAATATCATCAATATTGCAGAGGACATATTTGAGAAACTCAACAATTAATCAAATCAGTAGTGACAAAGCCCCTGATATCTACACATGAACCCTATTCAAATACAAAAACAGGATATACGGTACATGTATTTTTGCAGGACTCGATATTGCATCAGTATATACATGTATACTGATGATACTGATCACTGATGAACAAACTAGCTGAAATATTTTTATTTAAATTCATTGATTTGTAATGTTCTCCATCAAAATATTCAATATTTGTTAAAACCCATTCAAAAGAAATTCAGTCTTTCATGCTCTCATCAATCATCGCCTCTTGTGCTCTCAGCTCTTCCATCTTTAGCCCAATCGTTCTCCTCACATTTCTCTCCTGTTCCTCGCTCAGCTTTGCCATCAGATCCTCGTATTGTGACAGGGTTTCCTGCACAGATTCCTTAGCATCCTGGAGATCATCATTGAAGTAGACAGTGCCCTTAGCCTCCATCTGCGTATTTAAGAAAAAAAGGTACGGTAGTACAGGGGTGTATGATCCAAGATACTCTAAAGGGGGGGGGGGCATAATTCTGAAAATCTCTGGCAAGTTTGAAAAAAAATCATCACATATTAAAAATCTCTGAAAAGCAGGCAAGCAAAAAAGAAATTTCACAGTGCTTTTATTTTGGGTCATAAATTGGAAAGTAGGAGGCACAAGAACATAATAGGATTTATACCAACTGAACAAGATGGTTATAAAGCAAAATTCTGCTGCATGGAAGGGCCAGAACTTGTTACACTCACATCTTGTTTGGCAAAATTCAACAGAATAAAAGTACATGTGTATATACGTTAACATCTACTTAAGATAGTATAAATCTATCAGAAAGTCAATACGAATAAAATCAAAATATATAAGTCATGTATCATCTAGCCATTTAATGTAAACACGAGGTCTAGTACAAATTCATTTCATTCAAGTCCACTCTTTCAGAGTTACACCACTTAGGTAAGAAGGTCAGAAGTACTTAGCTACCAGGAAGAAAAAAATACATGTCTAATAAATTATCACTTAATATTAGGCTCATCATAGCATAAATAATGTTTTTTATGATCAAATTCTAGTTTTGCAGAGGCCCAGGGAGAATTTCATTTTCAATAAGTCACTGACATGACTAATAAACCGAATGTGTCCTAAAACTAAAGTACCAATTTAGAAATTGCCAGAATGAGCGCAACCCACCCTAGGTTCCCCTTAATATTTACATTTACAATAACTTTAAAAATCTTACAGCATCTTCAAGGAGTTCCCTTGTCTCCATAAATTTGTCAGTTAAATCATCAATTTCCCTTTTCAGTTCCTTTTCTGTCATTCCTGACTCTCCTGTGTTAGTGCTGGAAGATGATAATTTTTTGTACTGAACTTGTCTTGTCCTCCAAAATGATGATGTCCATAATATGTGTTTGTTTCTAAAATTGGTGTGGTTAGAGAGAAAAGGCGTTGAAATCCCAATTGAAGTCGACTCCGCCGCATCAGCTGCGTGTACGTGTATGCTCCGCAGTTTGCAGCAGTCGTGAGCTGATCGCAACTGGACAACTGCAGGAGCCGCAGACCAGTTACGGGAGGCTTCTGTTCTCCTCCCCTGCGCACATGGGGCCGCAAGTAGCCGGAGGTGGTGTATCCTCAAATTTGCAGCTGAGACGAAGGTTGACAAAGCTTGGTTCATTTTCGTAACTTTGACCGACAAGTTTATTAATTGAAACAAGAATTATAGAAGAAAATATTTGGCCGAACTATATTTTAGCATTCATGAATAAAAATGTTCACCAAACTCCTGCAGAACTTTAATTACATTATTCCCGACCGCATTCCTCATTAATTTACACTCTCATGGAAGCGGCCATTTTGTATCAAAAGGAAGCTCAATCAGATAATTTAATCAAACTGTATTAAAATTTCCTAAATAATAATATGAATATAATACTGCTGAATTTAAAATATTTAAATATTTATGAATATATATTTTATTGAATGTTTTAATGAGAATTTTTTCGTACATAATTTTATTTTCAAGCATAATTTTTCCTTACACGTTTCCTTCATGGCTTCCGTGCAATTATAGCGTTGAATATGTGGGACTAACTGAGAATAAACCTTGTGTATATTTGACTATTTTGGTAAGTAAAGGCTACTGAGCCGCTTCTTAATTGTAATAAAATTTGACTTAAATCGACCCCTTTTAAGAATAAGGGACCGAAATTTCAAACGTGCTAGCATTGTTTAATTTGAAATGTGTAACATGATGACTGGACGTAGTTGAACTTGAGTCGGAAATCCTATGGCTGTGGCTATGCACTGCGTATGTGCACGCACGCGTTGCTGTCGCTGTTTTACATGCAGACATGGTACGTAGTATTGGAGAGCGTATGATGCATGCGACAGCAGCGCGGTAATATGTTGCCTGGCCCTGCATGCCCTGGGCTGAGACTGGCTAGGCTGTACACTATCTGACTATACAGTGCCAGTGCCTTTGCCTGGTGCTGCTGTAGTCGTGTAGGCACATTTTTATTGTGTCACTATGAGTATGATAAAGACCTTTAGTTTAAGAAATAGTGAGAGTGAGAGAAAGATCTATCTAAAGACTATTAAACTATACACAACGCTGTACATGTTGGCCATTCAAAAGCATTGCGAACCGCGACTACAAAATAGCGACTACATGCTTTTTGATTAAATTACATCCTTTCTTGTAGTAATTATAGTACCAAATCAAGCTTAAACTATTATTACTTTATTGCGCTCCCTAACTTAAATTTAGTTAACTAACCTACAACTTACCAAAAAACGATGATTTGTTGCATCGTCTGCCATGTCTGCCCACAGTAGCTGTACTATCACCTCTGCCGTTTGCGAGGCGAGATAGTACAGCTAGCTACAGACAGTCATTTGTATAGAACATTTTAAGAAACATCTAATTAGTTTGCAAAATTGTATTCAATTGTCTTGATGTCCAGACTTGAGTGTCCAAATTGACAGAAATGTTAGGATTTTAATTTTACAAATTACATGTCAATTTCTTGGTATTACTGGATTTGAAATGCAAACATGCAGTGTGTATTTATGTCCTCGGTTTGTCAGCTTACTTAACTTCAAGCAAGTGCTGTGCAACCCACAACTTACATTGTCTCTGAATGACTATTTTTCAAGTTTCCATTGTAATTCTTTCTGAATGGATTTCACGTGAAGTCGTTATAAAATTATTGAAGCAATTTTCCCCGGCATAGGTGATAAATGGCCTCCAGTAATGTATGATGGCCGAAAAAGTAATTTTTAGTCGCACTATTCTCTGGCTAGCCTATAATGTTAAGTCGGGATGTTTTATTTTCATGTACTTTTACAATCCTTTTTTTCTGTGCTAGGGGGAGAATGACGATAGACGACACTCTGCGGCGAGACCTTTTCAAGTCTAGGGCCAAGTCTGGTGAAAGGAGTGGGACAAAGGCTTATGACATTGACTTGGACAAGCACCTAGTGTCTTCTTCCAAACAGGTCAGTACATGTCTCTGGAATTCCATGTCTTAATCTCATCTCTCATGTACATAATTCTGCTATTAAATTCAATCCAATCCAAACCATAAGTAATTAGGATTTCATTTACAATTTACTAGTTTAGATGTGATGGAGAATAATAATAATAATATTCTGCTTTTATATAGCGCCTAATACATCGACGATGTCTCTAAGCGCTTAATAATAACAGGTAGTCATTATTATTACCCCTGGTGATCGGATACTGGCATGCCCGCATACAATGTATGCACATTCTCCGCTCCCTGGGGAGTATTCCAGCAATGGGCTGTACAGTGACGCTCAAATTGCTAAGCAAAGGACATTACCTTTCGCCATCCTACCGGGTACCCATTTAACACCTGGGTGGAGAGTGGCAAATGTAGATTAATGTCTTGCCAAAGGACGCTAGTGCTGCGGTGGGATACACTTCCAAATGTACTAAAATACATATAATTCATGAAGATATACTTTGAGTTGTAAACCTTACAAAGCTCCAGTAGATTTAAATAACAACTTACCCTTTCATCACTAGAAAAAGACATTGCTGTTAAGAAGGTATAGACCATAAACTTTTCTGTGTAAAGTTGGGTTTTCAGGGGGCACGCAAACAATTTGTGAAGATCGGAATGTTGATAAAATGGCAACGTCCAATATTCGTTTTTTAGGCTCCAAAAAGTCGCCAAACATGCACAGGGGTTCAGAAGCATTGTCAGTTGTTCGTGGGAGTCGTTTTTAGTTTGGCAGGAATATCAAAAAAGTTTGAAATTCTAGCAGAGGTTTCCAGCATCCTGGGTTGTGATTTACTTATGAATTGCTTTTGGTCTAAAAAGCTTTGTTATTTGCGCACAAACTACTCACGACGTGCGTGACGTTCACAAAATCTTCGTGAAAACCCAAACAGATTCTGACAGTTTGGAGAATGTCTTGCGCATGTCTCGCAAAAGCAGCGAAGTTCTTCCGATCATTTCTCGTGTTGTTCGCATTTTAGTTGCGTGTTCTTTGTGTATGGCCATAATTCAGCAATGCTGCACACAAGATTCATACATGTATACTTTGTGAGAACTATGTACAAACTGTGCAAGAATGGTTTACGGCTCCATCGTGGCGACACATTCAGAGAACTTTTTTCTTTGCTATTTTTTTGATATTCGCATCCTTTGCAAATCATTCACATGCTCCGTGAAACCCTCTTTAGGTAGAAGACTTATCATCCAAGTGTCCAAGTCTTTATTTATTCAAATACTTGTCAATAAAAATATATGTATCGTTTGCAGGTACTCTTGAAGCATGTAGATTTCCAACCAGCACAGAAAGACATTTCATTTCGTCTCCAGAATCTGCGAGGGAAGTATGTACCATTGAATCCAGCAAAGCCAAAATCACAGGGTGAAGGCTCCAAAAACTCCCAGGGATATTTACACAAAGGTTAGTAAGGAAAGAATTTGATAGATGAGATATGAATTAAGTTGATCTGAGTTGTACATTTAGTTGAGCTGAATTGACATGACTTGAATGAGTTGAGGTGACTAGACTTGCCTTTATATGAAGTCTTGAATCGAGATGATAAATTCAAATTTGAATGATATTTTAGAGAATAGCACTGAAAGGAAAGATTGAGGGACAGGGGTAGGAGAAGAATACTCTGCAGCGATGGTTAGAAGAGAGAGGAGTGAAAGACCAGGGAGTGGTGCTGATATAGGAAGGCTATTATATACAGGGATGTGGAACAACATGAGCACCAAAGTTCATAGATATATGGCACCTTAAGAGAGAGAGAGAGAGCATGAAAATGAAGCATATGCAGTGTATCCATTGATCTAGGAGCAACAGTTGTCTGTAACCTTGAATGGATCTGTCCAAAAAATGACCTGACTGAACCTAATTGAATTGAATCTATAAGATTCTATAAATAACATTCATTTCACTTTAAACTCATTGGCCCGTATTCTGAACTCCGGTTTAACTTGAACCATGGTCTAAATGTGTGGTTTAACTATGGGTAGCCAAAATGTCAAAAAATTTGTTTACACTGTATGTTCCTTATGTTTACTCGATTCTGGTCTCATGCTTTAATGGCCAGGAAAACTATTGTACTTATCATTCCCAGACAGTTTTTAAAAGTTTGAGTCCCAGAAATGCTGATAAATTGAATATCTACTGTTGGAGATTTGTGTCACATTTGGCTGCCCATAGTTAAACCACACATTTAGACCATAGTTTAAGTTAAACTGGAGTTCAGAATACGGGCCATTGTAAATGAATTTAAAGCTGTGATATTATCATTATTATTAATTCCAGGCAAGATGAGCCTTCAGGATGAGAGTCCCAGCAAGTCGGATGGCATCCCATCCCCCAAGCAGGTGCTCTACCATCCTGAGAAGGTGCGACTGGACTGGCAGAAGTGCTATCGGGTGGGCAGTGGGCTTATCAACATGGGTAACACCTGTTTCCTCAACTCCACCCTACAGTGTCTGACCTACACTGCCCCTCTTGCCAACTACCTGCTCAGCCATCAACACAAGGAGGAGTGTAAGTTGAAATCAAATGAAATCTCAATGGGAAGTTTAAAAATGCATGAATCTGGTTTCACGTCATAACACTTTCAGTGGTCAGAGGGCAAATGATGCCCCATAATTCAGAATGATCCTCAAATGTTTCCAATGATTAAGTTTAAAGGGATACTCAACCGCAGATTGTGGACGTTTTTATACCGCGAGAGGGCACCATGATCGTTACTTGATCATGTTGTTGCCCCGCGGGGTGCTAACTTTGGACAGACTGGTCTCCGCTCAACATACTCGCTCCGCCTAAGCTTGAGCTCTCGTGCGAGATTCGGTCGGCTTCGTGCAGTCCAAAATGTAATCCCAGTAGTCAGACGGATGCGTTTGACGCACAAACTTTGTGTACGAGTGAATGGGGCTTACGCAATCCTGACTTTCCCTATGGCCGCCTGGTGGCGTATCCCTTTAACATTACTCAAGTCTCCCCTGAGTTAATATCTTTAAAATTACCATCTTACATAGTTAGTGTCGAACCCATTCAGATGCTGTCGCAACAAACATGTTGACCTCTTGATAATCATTGTTGACTTCTCCATGCTATTTAATTCTTCAACATG
Source organism: Heliocidaris erythrogramma (assembly GCA_025617745.1). Lineage (NCBI taxonomy): Eukaryota > Metazoa > Echinodermata > Echinoidea > Camarodonta > Echinometridae > Heliocidaris > Heliocidaris erythrogramma. Next base: position 7,708,969 of record CM046857.1, read on the forward strand.
TAAGCCAAATTCATAGGATGAAGACTCTAAGAAATCCCAAGGATATTTACACAAAGCTTTGTTAGGAAAGAATTAGATAGATGAGGGTTGCGAAGCCTTGAGGAACCTGTGTCTATTGTGATCATAAAATAATGCTTGTATTTTTGTTCCATGAACCCAGGTCGAGCTTATGGTTTCTGTATCCTGTGTGATCTGTACACACACATCCAGCGTGCCTTCCAGCATCCCAACCAAGCCATTAGACCGATGAACATGATCCATAGACTCAAAAGTGAGTACCATTCTTTGTATCTGTAGCCATGGTCTTCCCTAGTATATACCACAGTTAATACTCATACCAATCATAGGGGACATCTAAAACAGATTATTACATGTCAAGTGGAAATTTCAGCAGCAGTAGTGGACTTCTAAAAGACATTTTTTACAGCAAATGGAAATCATCCACTTCAAACAACCATTGAGAGTGATACTTAGATTGTTCAAGTTCGTAAATCTCATAGAAGTTGGCAGGTGGTTCTTTCAAATCTTGAACAGAGACGGGGGGTGAGGGTGATGAAGTATGAATTAGAAAGAAAATTGACATAGGTAAATTCATATAAACCTTCTAGTGGGAACCATGCTACTTCTGCTACACTCAAACTCTTAAGCTTCCAGTATTCTTTGTCCTATGTTACTGGATTTGTTGTTCTTCCATTGATACTTATTTTATCACCTTCAAGTTGTTACAAATAGAAATAGAATTATCTTCTGCAGATGTTTTTTTTTTCTGGAATCTGAAATGTATATAATGCTGACATTTTTTTTGTGTATAGGTATTGCCAAGCACATGCATATAGGACGGCAGGAAGATGCTCATGAGTTCTTACGCTATGTTATAGAAGCCATGCAGAAGTCTTGTCTTAATGGATATGATAAGTAAGTGCTCCATTCATGTTAGCGTCAAAGGAAACTTTTAGTTTTTAATTTGTTTTATGACACATATTTTTAAGATCTAATAATTGTATTAGCTTCATTTTAAAGGTACTGAGACACCAGTGTCCATGTACATTGTATCATTAATTTGCTGACACCAGATTTTTGTTGAATTACCAATTAATATGTGTGAGGTCTCCCAGGCAGGCAGGCAGTGAAACCAGGGAGATGGGTCTGACCATGGGTCTGTCCTACCATAGAATTACACAGGCCAGGGAGATTTATGATGATGACATTTCCTTATACTGTAGTAGGAGGAGGGAACAAAGCATTACATAAGAACTGCCTGCCTGTTGAATCCCCCATGAGAACCTAAGACTATGTGGCTTTAATCGCACTAGTTGTTTGAGGCAGTTTTGTTGAAATTTACAACCCCCCCCCCCCACTCCCGAATTTCCGAAGGTATATTGTTGTATTCATGTGCTGGATATGAGATCAGTTTTTCCTTCAAATCAATATATGATCTAGATGGATTCCAGTTTAATAACATTGTGGAGAACTTATTTGTAAATAATGAATTAATACATTTTGATTATGATATTATTTTGTTGTGACCACAACCATTTTGACCATGTCCTAACAACGCAATAATGTAAAATCAATTTCAGCGGGAAACTACTTCCTGCAATTATGCAAACATAGCCCAGTAAATATCATGTCATGATCATCATAACAAGTAGATATGAAAGCAATGTTTTTTTATTGAAATTGTTTATTTGACAGGTTGGACAGGTACAGCAAGGAAACTAGTCCCGTCCATCAGATATTTGGAGGCTACTACAGAAGCAGAGGTAAATAGAACACTTCAATTATTTTATAGATCAGAAACAATACCACCATTTTCCTTTGAAAAGTGAAACAAGTATATCGGCATCAGTAAAATCATATGTGATGACAACTAAACCTTGTCCGAGAATTTGTTTCTTTGAGACGAATTCCTTTGTGAGGACTTTGGATTAGTTCCTGATGTGATGTATGAGAAGTCTTTGATCAACCCAGTTATGATGTATTGCATTTTTTTTGTAACAAACGAGATAGAAAACCATTAGTAGGTTTCCGTGCACCGTATATTTGATATAATATCTGTAACCCTGATTCTTAACAAGCCAGTTATGTCAATATTGACGGAATGACCAAATTTTGATTATTTGGCTGTATACATCCCCACATTCTAAGCGCATAAGTCATGGAAAGAGAGAGAATCATATTCAAGGGTAGACAATTGCTTTTGATTTCAAGTTTCTGATGTCATTTATAACCATGTTGTCCTCTATGTACATTTCTTTCAGTGATATGTGCACCTTGCCAAAGTAAGTCTGATACATTTGACCCTTTCCTGGACATCAGTCTTGACATCAAGGTGAGTAAGCATCACTGCTTTAACATCATAGTGTCACTTTCTGATGTACACGTAGCGACCATTTAAGGGAAACAAAGCCGTTGCATTGGCTCACCTGAACTTATAAATGTTACCCAATTTACTCCTAAAATGGTATAGATAGTCAATTAAAAGACTTTTGATTCTTTTCTTAGATTGTTACAATATTAGAAACAGACATCATTCTGAAAGAGTAGGGGAGTCATTACATTGACTTGCCTGTGATGTTGGCTAGATTCAGTCAAAAAAAACTTGGAACTTGGATTGTTATCCAGAGACAAGATCATCGCTGAAAATCTCAACCAGAAGTAGCTCTCTTCCAATTCCTTCTTCCAAAATTCTTACCTAATAATAATAATAATAATAATAATATGTCTTGTTTACCCAGGGTAGCCTCATCGGTATTATATACTGTTCTCCCTGAGGGCCCTGCAATCATATCTCACCAACTTTGTTCATAAATTACCATGGTATTTTCATTGAAATTGTAAAGTTGTGTAATTCAAATCAAGTAGATTAACAGGTAAACTGGCCTGAGGATCGCATGATTAGCATATCAAGAAAAAGCCCATTAGTCGACTATTGCATTATTGCAGTTCACATTGATACATTTGACAAGTCCTATTTTCATACCACATATTTTTTATCTCTTTCTTTTGCAGCATTCACCTTCTGTTTCCAAAGCCTTGACGAGACTAATACAACCTGAAATGCTAGATGGAGATAATGCCTATCAATGCAAAAGGTAATAATGTCTATCGCTTCTAAAAGTCATTTTGAATCTTTCATTATTTTGATTGTTTCATTATAATGGAATATTGACATTCCTAATGCATTCTTTACATGAAGCCAAGAAGTTATCAATTGTGAGTTTAGCAAGTTTTAAGCATCAAGATACAAGTACCATGGGCATTTCGAAAGGAAATTACATGTATTATTCATAAACATGCTTAAAATGTAGTAGTGAATACTATCCTATCTTTTAGAGCTAGTCTTGAGTTCAGATAATGGAATCACATTTTGAGAGATATGGGCTTGAATTAAATCTGCAAAATTAGATGTGATGAAAACTAATACCTGTCCTAGAACTTTGTTCATTAATGAGGACATTGGATTAGTTCCTGATCTAACAATTGTCCAAGTGTGAGTGCAATACATGGTTGTGTGTGCTGTCAAAGTTTCACGAAGGCATCCAGCAAATCCTTGTTGCACCAGATGATGCATTTACCTGGCTCTCGGGCAGTTTTTCTGATATTAATATTAATTTCTAGTTCATTTCCAAATTGAATCTTAAAAAGTAACATTACAATCAATAGCTTAGTAGTAGAGCAGTGGGATGCCCCGGGTTAGAAACCAAGTGGATGCACTAGAGCCCTTTGATAAGGCATTAATCTTCATTACCAAGTCCATCAGAGAGGATTTAAAGCTGTTGGTCCCCTGGTTGCTTACTTACAAGCATACACATGCTTTCTTAGCAGTCGGGTAAAATAAAAAATAATAACCCTTATAAAGAGAGAGAGAGAGAGAGAGATGTTTATTAGTGTTATTCTGATTTGGTCTTCGTAGATGCAACAGGAAAGTGCCAGCACAGAAGAGATTCACGATTCATCGGTGTCCCAATATACTCACGCTATGTCTGAAGAGGTAATGTTCTTGTTGTTGGTTGGTTGGATTTAGTGGCGGGCAACCAATCAAATTTTGACTATTATTGCCAATTAATGTTACAATTCATTTTTGACTTAATAATTTTTATTTTTTTATTTTTTTACTAAAAGTGGGAATAAATGATATTATGCCAGATTACCACAGTCCTGTCCTTTTTTTTAGCGCTCTCCTGACAAAGCTGCTTAAGGTATCTTACCAAGGCTTCTCGGGGGAAAAATCCCTTTGTCTCTCAAGCGCAGACAGGGGGCCCTCTTTGGGATACCTTATTTATCTCAAAATTTAAGGCACAGAAGCCTAATAGAAGTTGGAGCTAAAGGAAACAAAGTAAGGAACATAAAGCAAAAAAGACATGAAGCAAACTGACATTCATGGGCCGATTGATTAATACCATAGTGCATTCGTGCAACAATCATGTATTTCAGAGCCTATTATCAGTCCTATACTCTATTTTGGTTTGTAACACTTTGTTTTTAAAAGCAGTGAAGTTAGAGGTATTTGTTTGAGTTTATTGAGAAATGATCTTATCAATGAAGTTAATGTGCATGAACTCATAGATTTAGTATCCTGTGATAAATGACTACCTGCTGCTGACAATGCAAAAATAAAAAAGGGTCTCTGAAATTAGATATGATGAAAACTAATACCTGTCCTAGAACTTTGTTCAACAATGAGGACATTGGATTAGTTCCTGATCTGATATCCTAATCTGAAATATTATAAGCTCTAGTGAGAAGTGATGCCCATACCTGGCTCTAAGATTAGGATCTGTTACTGTAGCTGAAATACATTGTATATCATTTGACAAGAGATGTTCACAGGGAGAATGCAAGTCTGAAACAAATCCTTATAGAAGTTATGAGAATCTATTCTGCAGTTCTTCCTTCATTTATATTTCAGAATACATTCATTCTCTGTGTCATGGAGAAAAATGATTTCTTGAAGGTATTACGTTTCAAAGTAACTGGAAATACTATTTGCGTAATCACCCTTCACAGGTTTGAATTTAACCGTTTCAGCATGGGGAAGATCAACAAGGAAGTAAGCTTCTCAGAATACCTCAATCTACGGCCGTATATGAGTGAAAACAAGGTGGGTTATTCTCTAAGGACCCAAGGAGTAGACTAGAAGTAGTATCATTGTATCCCAGTCCCTCAAAATGAAAAGTAAAAAGAATATGACTAGAGGGACACATTTTCAAAAATTTACTACAAAATACAGCTCGAGAAAGTTAGTGCTTGAAAGGCAATGTTGACAGATAATTTGACTTGTTCAAATTCTGAAATGGAAGGAAGTTTATGAGGTAAATCTGAAAGTGTGGTCCAATGAAAGTATGAATCATTGCTCTTTGTTACTTGGAAAAAAGTATGAGCTATTCTTCAGATGTGATGAAAACTAATACCTGTCCTAGAACTGTGTTCATAAATGAGGACTTTGGATTAGTTCCTGATCTAAAGTGCTTTACTATCTTCCTATGCATGCACCTTTGAAAGAAAAATGAGATTGATTGTAAATTATACCCACACAATGCACAAATATTTAGGTAAACCCATTAGGAACTGGCTATTTTGAGCTCCGACTGACAGGATTAGGAGCTTCCCGAGGCTTTCCAAGCACTTCCTCGCTATCTTGTAGCTCTTGCTTGCAGAACATCAGATCAGTGTGATATTTTGCTGATATGTGCTCCTCATTTCAATTTGATCTTCCCATCACCCTCATATTATTCACACTGCACTGTTATTCCCATCTATTCACCACCTTCTTGAAATCAATCCTCTCCCTTTGTTCAGGGTCCTCCCGTTGGCTTTCAGCTCTACGCTGTCCTGAAACACGAGGGTGGCTCCTGCAACTCTGGCCATTACTACTGCTACGTGCGCGCCCCCAACCAGTCATGGTACTGCATGAACGACTCCTATGTCAGCCAATGCAGTCTGAACAGGGTACTGAATCAGAATGCCTACGTACTCTTCTACATCAGGAAACCCCCCAAGCCCAATGTCAATGGGAACAATCAGGTAAGCAGTTAAGAGTGTCACACATTTGTTAGATACGACTACCCTACTGATATTGTCTAGTGAAAGGGACATCACACTGAGTTAATTCAGTCTCTATTAGCTTGCTGACTTTATTTAAAGCACATTGAATTCAAGAGAAAATTAATAATATCATTATTGCTGCAGCACTGCATGTTTAATACTTTGTTTTTCAGCGTGCATTTGTAAACAACTTTACGTTGATCGTCAGAAACTTGGGAGGTGGGGGGGGGGGGGGGAGTCAGTTCAATGGTAACTCGATCAGTCATCATACCGTTGCACCCTGACTGAGAATACACTGCAGAACTTAAAGAGGGCCTAAAATCAGTGTGAAGACTCCATTCAAAGCCATCACTAAACATTAAGAGAAATAAATGTGTTGAGATGTATGATAAGTTTCATTGATTGTGACTGAACCTACCAATTTTATCCATTTGCATTTAATGAAAATTATTGAAACAGCAAGAGCAGATTGAACAGTAAGAACAGGTTACATTTTAAGAGTTGTGTTGCTGTGAAGTCAGATGTGATGAAAACTAATACATGTCCTAGAATTTGTTTCTTTGAGACTTCTTCTTTTGTGAGGACTCTGGATTAGTTCCTGATCTGATACTTGGGAATCATTTTGGTAAACTATTTTTTCATGTCTCATGTCATAGGTGAACAAGAGTGCTCTTAGCATATTTTAATCATTGGGTACATTTTGATATGAAATAGTATTTCAGAGGATGTCTGTTTCTTCTCCGTAGATGCAAGTGCAGCAGACAAACAAACAAATGCCAAAGACGGCAACTTCACCTGGCATCCTTCACAAGGCTTCTAACCCTCATCAGGGACCAATTGGCACTCCTATTGCCAGGCCTAAGCCTAAGCCTACCCCTCCCAGGCCAACTACGCCAACGTCGCACACACCGCTCACCCCGAAGCCAAAGATCATCCGAGAGCCAGAGAAGAAGCCCCAGACATTCACCCCAACAGGCAGACACAACATGCCTCAGACAATCGCGCCTCCTGGAAAGAGAGACAAGTTGTCCTTTGTGATCAAGAGCAAGGGTATTGCAAGCACTCTACAGAGCCTGAAGCAAGGACAGGTTAGCGGGAGTGGGGAGACCAAAGGCAGTTCACCACAGGATAAAGGTGCTGCCTTGGGTGTACCTCGCAGTGACTCTTCAAGCATTTCTGGGAAATCGCCTCTTAAGGCAAAAAATAATGGTGATGTTGCAACAAAAAAACCCAAAGCCCCTGCATTGGTAAAGCCTAAGGAAGAGGAGAAAACAAGCGAGCCGATGAAAAAGGCAACAGTAGTGTCAAAGGTGAAAAAGCACTCATCTCTTGTGCCATATGATAACGATGATGACTCGACTTCCTCAAGTGACTCTGAAACAAACTATGATGCATTGGTAGAACGTTTGAGTAAGGGTTCAGTGAAGGATGCCGGTGCCTCCTGCAGTAATGGTAGCAAAGAGGTAAAGGGGGATCCGGACATGAAACCCCCAGATGCAGCTGCCCTTGAAAGGGACAAGAGGTCTGCTCTTGCTAACAGCACAAACTTGACTGCCATCCGCAAAACGGACTCCCCTCTGAAACTGACAATCACTACAAATGGAAATGCCCAGCGCATAATGAGCACAACACCATGGAGAGTGACAGATGGGGATCAACAGGTTTCACCATCAGTCACGTCAGATAGCAGTAATCATAGCAATCAGTCCTCGAATTCAACCAGTGAGTGGGCTGTGAATGACAAGAAGGACAAACCTTCAAAGGAAGAGGCAATGATGAAGGAGGCCTCACATGTGGGTTGGAGTGTGAAGCCTTCCCCGTCCCGCAATGGAGTGGGTAAGTTCAGGCCTGATAACGGGGAAGACAGAAGGACTAGCTCCCCTACAAAGCTAACTCCTTTCAAATCAAAGAAAGATTTGAATGTAGGGAATGGTATAAAAAACAGAACACCCTCTTTTTCTCCCAAGGAGGAAAAGTCATTTGTGAGCAAAAGGGAAAAACTTGGTATTGTGCCCAAGCAAGTAAATGGCAAACGTGCGATCCAAGACAGGACTAAACCAATTGTGCCTGACACTAGGACTGATGTGCAAGGTGGTTCTGGTGTTGGGAAGGAAAGGGAAAAGTCCAATGGAAAGTCATTTGTTGTCCATCAGCAGTCTGGTATTACAAAACTAGGGATTGATGCCCAAAGCACCAATGGCAAAAAGAACGGTACAGATTTCAAGAAAGACACTGCTAGCTCAAGTGATGATAGTGAAAGCGAGGAGGAGGTCATGAAAAACAATAAGTCGGAGCAAGAAGTTTCTGTTAAGAAGAAAAAGAAGAAAAAAAAGAAGAAGCTGGTTAGTGATACTGAGCCAACAGCAGCTAGTGAAGCGAAGGGACCGGGTGAGAAACAGGTTGCAAGTGAGAAAGGGATGGATGTGGATAAGAGTGAGAAATTACCGGAGAGTGATGCATTTCGGAAGTACCGTGGGCCGGGTAAGAGTGGAGGGTATCGCAGCGACTCTGACAGCGATCACAGCAGCGATGCTCCTTTTAAGAGGAAGAAGGACGGACAGTCGGCCCCGGGTCCACATCAACAGAGATTTCCACCAGTTCCTCAGCGCTTTCCGGAGAGATTCTGCTCGCCAACAGATAGTGATTACGACGAGGATTCTCCTGTGGGACCTTCTAACCATGCTCCGTGGAGGAAACGTGGGTATCCCGGTGACCAAGGATGTTATGAGGAACGGCCGCATCCCCAACAGCAGGGGCAGAACCCAAGGGCCCACTGGTATGGCGCGCCCCTTGGAAACAAGAGGAAGAAGATGGTGAATGGATATGATGATGGCTATGGGAAGCAGGACCAAAGGAGATTCAGACAAGAAGGTGAGATATACACATCATTTGTCAAATGTTACTGAAATAATCATTCTGTTATACCATCAAATACTGTATTCATAAATACTGCAAACAAATCAAAGGCATGTGTTATTATGAGGGAACAAGTATTATTTAGTGTGCAATTTCAATTTCTTGCAAACAACAATAAAACGGCCATCAGAATAGCGCACTATTTATGAGGGTTAAATATTTTGCCAGTATTAAGTAAAGCGATTCTGGGCACTACAATTGCTCTCTTGCTACATGTAGCTACAGGCCCTGTTGGACAAGTGCCTAGAAACTGTATCATGTCTGTAGCACCCAGTCAGATGTGATAACGGTGGGTGTCCTATAGCTCTTTTGTCAGAGGAGTTTAAATATGACAACCGATGATTAGTTCCTGTTGTGTTGGGAATAACATGGGATTTTGATGATTTAAAAAAAAAAAAGAATCTGTGAAAATTCAGGAGTTTTGTTTCATTTCTTGACATATTATGTGCTCTGGTTGTTGTCAGGTCGTATATCCATGTTATATCTCTGTCTCAGTTTGTCAAAAACCGATTATGAGATGAACTTTGAATTTTATGAACTTCGTAAGTCCAACATACCTGCCAACTCTTACGATTTGGGCATAATTATTACAATTTTTTATTGTATATTACTCCTTACGATTTTCTGATTTTCTGAATAATGTATGGTTGTGCGAACTTATACTACGTAGATACCCTACAACTACCTTATCTTGTCTTTGTGCACTGTTTGTGCTTACATGTACAATGTATACGAAGCATGGGTGTGAGAACAAACGGTGTACATTGACAAGATAACGTACTGTGCAGTGAGTCCATGTTATGCATGATGGCAGTGCACGATTGTGCTATCGCGAGATAGGGAAATCACAGCCCCTAATAACTGTCATTTGTACTCTGAGAACTGATTCTAAATTTCACAAATGAGTCCAAATGGAATATCATCACCATTTTTAATGATTCAGGTGAGAGAGAATGTATAACTTGTTGGTTAAATTGTTGAAAAATTCTCTTGAAAAATCCCTGCTGGAGTTCACTTTCCAGCAGGAATGGGAGACGTTCTTCCCCAGCACCAGCGGCCTAGATTATTGGTAGTGTGGTGGGTACACTGCGTGCACATCATGAAACGTTCTTCATGACCAGGCTTTTGTGGTTTGTTTTCTACTCTTTAACTTTATCATGGGGTGTTTGAATTTAGCTGTGGGTGACTACATACGATCAGGGAATTCCTGGAATGTTAGAGAATTAAGATAAAGTAATTTTCCTTCGAAAAAATATCTGGTTCATGGTTTTGAGTTTAGATCTTACTCAGAAGATAAGGCAACTGGGCAGGGTGATGTGGTGTGGTAAAAAGCAGATCAATTGGCTAAAATATTAAGTTAATCATGTCAATATTTCTTTATAATGTACTGTAGATTTATGATTTTAGCCCTCTAAAGAACAAGAAAACGTGCCAGCTTCAGGGGGCTTCGTTCCCTGTACCCTCAAAAGGGGCTTTGCCCCTTGACCCCATCAGGAGCCCTGAGCGGGGGCCCTTTTGGGGGATCAAATAAGTGTCAAAAATTGCTTTTAAAGTAAAGGAAATAGGATCTTCATTCAGACCTGCAAAATATTCCCTACCATTCTAGCTTTTTCATATCTAACAAAAAAAAGTGAACAATTATTTTTGTAATATTAGGGTTCAAAAACATGGTAAATGGTTTCAAAATAAGGCTGAGATTGCATCTGGGAGCATGTAGAACTCCAGAGCTTCCAGAGCTGGACCCCGGCCGGAAGGGACTTCGCGCTTCGCGCTCGTCATGTGCGGTTTGCAGGTATGGTCCAAGGGTAATATGTACAGTCCTTAAGTGTGAAATTTCGATTTGCATCCAAAGTTTTAACTGTTGGATGATACTTTGCTTTATAAGTCTGTAAAATACCCACTTTACACAAGAGTGTGTGTGTAAGGCATGAAAACAGGCAGAATCATCTCCAGTCACCATTGTACATCCCTCCAGGTACCTACCAGCACTGGGACCACCATGTCCAGGACGGGTTTCCACGCCGACCTGGTGGAGATGGCCCTCACAAGATGAGCCAGTCTTGGGATGGGACCAGAAGGCACCATCAGGGAGAGGTGATGGACTTCCTCAATAAATCATCTCACAAAGGATATGGACCTGCAGGTGAGAATCAGTTCATGAGATCAGGCAACAAATGATTTGATGCCAAGGGCACTTCTGGGGAGCGTTTCATCAAGCATTTTGTCAGTGGTTTTTACCGACAAATTTGCTCTCAGCCAATCAGATGGAAGGATTTCAGTAGCTTATAACAGTCGTCGGTAAATATCACTGACAAAACACTTGATGAAACGCTCCCCCAATAGGAAGGGGAAGTCCACCCTGATTACGAGTTTGTTTTAAAAGAAGCAGAAAAATCAAACAGCCAGATCAGTGAAGGTTTGAGCCAGATACAATAAGAAATAAGAAAGTTATGAATTTTTGAAGTTGTAATCTATCAAACACAAATTGGCAACTCTGTGATGTAACTTGCGAGCTCCTCTCCCATTTGCCCTGTACCCCAAAAATCATTAATTTCCATTTTCTTTAAAAAAAATATTCAATCATACATGCACCTCGGATATAAATCATTTCTGATATATGTTTTACACAAAACCTGTATGAAACAAATCTATTCCTTCATCAAAAACTAAGAAAGTGAAATGAGATTTTCTGTACTGAGCAATTGGGAGAGGAGCTCGAAAGATACGTCACGGAGTTGCCAATTTGTGTTTGATTGATTACAGCTCGAAAAATTCTAACTTTCTTATTTCTTATCAGATTTTGCTGAAACATTCACTAATCTGTTTCTCTCATTTTGATACCAGGGTGGACTTTCCCTTTAAAGTTTTTAAAGGGAAAAAGTATGCTAAGACCATTACAAGATGCAAGAGGGTCATCTCAAGAAATATATTGTTATCTTTGTCTTTGTAGTCTTTGTAAGTATTTAAATTGGGTTTGCAAGACTTCAATCTGTAATTGTTCATAAAAGGTATGATTGTAGATCAATATATTTAAAGGCATTGGCTAGCATTGTTAGGAATTTAAAAATATCTCATTCTGTTACTTGAAATTTGTATAAAATGTGAGTTATAGTTTTAAAATATGGCTATGAGAGTCTCAAGTCATAAAACCTTTGGGAAGTATTTTAAAACAGTATTTTAAAACAGTGAAAATCTAAGTCAATGTTTGGAAAGATAATCTATCATTTTAACGGTCGGTTCTTGGAGTTTGAATTTATATTTAATAGCGATTTATGCAATTTTCGTAGCGTGCGAATAATACATCTTGAATGCGAGTAGATCGACAGTCTCGTCATGTTCTCCAAAAAAAAATGCACACGATCTCAACGCAGAGGGAGCCAGACAACTTATTTTTTGAACTCGAGAGTAACGGTCTCTTATTAAAACGTCTTGAAGACGCGAAATTATAAAATAGCGGTTTGCGTTGTACTTACAGCTTTTCATTCCAAATAATGGTTGTTTTCAGGGTTTTTGAGTACTAATGCATGTACTCATACACATGTTTCATCTTGGTTTGAGAATTTTTTAAATCAGCTGCTCACAAAGGTAGCCAGTAACATATAAGTATACCTTCATTTCTTCCTGCAGTGCAAAGTTGGGAGGGTGGACGGAGTGGCATTGACGAGGAGATAGCACGAGACCACGCCAACATGAAGAGGAGGAATACATGGAATGATGACTATGACAGAGGGAAGGTAAGTAGTCAGGAACTTTACCCTATTTCAACTGGGGGGGGTCAATTGACCCCCCCCCCCTCCTGGTTGTAATTTAGCGTACTCCGGAACCACGGCAGATAGATATCAAGTTATCCTTCTTCATGACTGTTTTCTTTGAAGTCTTGCGCAACTTTTGGTACTAAATTTGCGAAGATCGGACCAAGCATTAGAAGGTCACATGACAATTAAGGGTCAAAGGTCATCCCAAAATAGTGATTTTTTCCATACATGTGTGTATAATAGAATGGACATGTTCTGAAACTTGTGAAATACAATCCATTTTTCCCATATACTTGTTTTTTTTTCCTTGCCTTTATGGTTGTCATATCTAATATCACTGTCAAAATAGTACAAAACATAAAATATATGAACAATAGAATACAAAAGAAATGAAAAACAAAGGAATACATAAGCAATATATGCAAATTTCATGCATGCTTACGTAAATAGAGAAAACCATAATAAACAAAGTAAATACCTAAATCTCAAACTTATCCATGTCTGTAATTCATTTTGAGTCACCATAATACTTTTTATTTTATTTCTTTAAAAATTAGCAAAATTAGCAAAATTGGCGTACATTGGTAATTAATGTGCACATAATTTGCATATTTAACATTGATCGTTTAAACGAAAACATGAACGCGTCGCTAATACTTCAATGTACCTCCATGCAAAATTTTGCGTGAATCGGACATTCGGTCTGCGAGATCTTGGGGGGGGGGGTTCAAATTGACACCCCCCCCAATAAAAACCTGGGGTGGTATTCAGAGATTTATTTTATCTTGCTTTTAGTGAAATAATTATAATTGTCATAACAAAATGTACACTTATGGCGTATCATTGGTTAATGACTGCGCGAAAGTGGCTGCGTACACGGAATTCATCTGCGCAAACACCAATGAAATGTTGCAATTTAAAATGTGTTATGACAAATTGAATATTTTCACTTAAAAATAAAAGTAATTGTTTAAAATTATTCTCAGAATACCATCCCTGGTTTGAAATTGCTCAGTTAAAATAAGTTTAATGGAGTTGCCTGCAGGATGCTGACAAGGGGTTAGAAGACAACCCTGATTCAGAAATGTGTGTAAAATAGCTGAGAATTTTTTCTCCCGTATGATAAAAATTATGTTGGTTAACCACTTACCACCTGTTCAAATGGAAATCTAAAACCTTGATGATTCAGCACTAACTTGCAGATCCTGTTGAAATCTAAAGCATCTTGGAAATTCTTCAGGGGAGAGTTTCATCAAGCGTTATGTCAGTGATTTTTACCGACAACTGTTATAAGCTACTAAAATCTTTGCATCTGATTGGCTGAGAGCAAATTTGCCAGTAAAAATCACTGACAAAACGCTTGATGAAACGCTCCCCAGATGTGATGAATGCTGATACTTGTCCTAGAACTATGTTCACTATTGAGGACTTTGGATTAGTTCCTGATCTCAAAGCACATTTACTGTTTTTGAAGTAACTTTTTTCCTAATCCCATATTTTCCCCTAAATTGTAAGAAACAATGAACGAATGCTCCATAACTGTTGTTCAATATAAACTGACTATTTTCTGTAGTTTCTTTCTTCAGCATGAATAATCAAAAGCCACGTTTTTTCTGTTCAATTTTTAAAATAGGTCAAGAAAATGAGGAAACACTTTCACCAACAAGATCAGTTCTTTGGGCAGCACAATGCCTTCCAGCATGTACAGAACCATCGCAATAAGGGCAACTTTCATGGGGTGAGTACACACAATATTGACTAACAGGTAAAATGTGCAAAAATATATTACTCAGTCAAATAGAGACAAACAAGCAAAGCAAAAGCCTTTTATTTATGCATATCCTAAATCATGTGATTGTGATGTGATACCTTCTCATCTACTAAAAGTTGTAAATTGCCCATCTAGTGATAAAAATGCAAATATAAGCATGATCATTTAAGATTGCCTAAATTATTATTTCAAACCATGACATAATATTCCGCACTGTATGTTTAGATACTGATGCCGTTGATGAAATGGGGCATATGTGCCATGGTCATTAGTTGACCTATTCTTTTCCCCTGGCAGTCTGGTCACGTCCACCAGTGCCTATGAAACTGTGTCGACTCTTAAGATTCCAAGATTGTACAGTGGAAAGTCATAAAGAGTTCCAGTTTAACAAGATTCTTGATATAACAAGGTAAATTTTATAGTCCCAGGTCTCTATGTTCTTTTGCTGTTTTACCCTGATTTTAGGAGATTCCTGATATAACAAGGTAATTTTCATGGTCCCAAGGTCCTTGTTATAGCAAGTTTCCACTGTGTCTATCTGCATTGTCTATTGTTTCTTGATGACTTGCAAGTGCCAAAGGAATGATATAATGATAACGCTTATTATTTTACTGACATTTCCCTTTTGTCACTTTACACAGCATCGTGGAGGATTCAACCAGTATCATCATACAAAGAAATCACGCAGTTGGCACGCAAACAACCAAAGGATGAGGTGATGACATCCTTTTACGATCCTTTGTTGTTTCTTACCTTGTATCACAGCAGCATTCACTACCTAGTAACAAATTTTATCAGCACTAAACAGAATACTCACCTCGATATGAGAAAATATGCCAAGTTCATGGTGATTTCACGATGTTTTCATAAGAAGTGAAGCACTTTGATGCAATTTATGTTCACTCTGTGCTTTGGTGATCATGTTCTTCTTGGTCATTGCGGTAAGTGTGAACACTTCATTCTGACAACGTAGAGCTGTTAGCGTGAAGTTCGCATAAAGACAACAACCCAGTATGTATGTTGAAAGGTAGTGAGAAAGAAAGTCTATGACCCTGCATCTCATGGTAACAAGACAGAAAGATCACTCTGAGAAGATTGAAATTGGAAAAGAATGCATTTGATCGACGGTGTTCCATGACATTGATATTGTTATAGAAGTATTTAGACTCCTGGGGAGCGTTTCATCAAGTGTTTTGTCATTGATTTTTACCGACAACTGTTATAAACTACTGAAATCCTTGCATCTGATTGGCTGAGAGCAAATTTGTCAGTAAAAATTCACTGACAAGACACTTGATGAAATGCTCCCCCATTTGGAGATCCTGTTTAAAAAGGTGTAGGTCTTCAAATGGCTACAAGTCTCTGCATTTTTCCTATTACCTGTTCCAAATAGGTTCCAATGAAACAGAAACTATTCTTAAACCTGATTTTTTTTTTGTATTTCAAATCCCTCCCTTGTTTTCTTTAGTGTAGTAGTTTCTAGCCTTTTATTCCTGCGCCGTATTCTTTGAAAGTTGTGATCAAGCGCAAGTTACACTCTGATTTACTTTTGCTGCAACCAGCCAACGGGACTTTCCTTTTTTTAACATACATGTTTCACAGTAGAAATCTTATAGAAATTTTCATATATTTGCAAGATTAAGCTAGAGGTCTGTGCTACAATTGACATTGATCCTGTCTTAAGTATATGCTTGCTTCTCCAAATGTCAGAAATTATAATAGGATATTTGAGTTTCCATATTGTAAGATTGTGTCTTACGTATTGGTCGTATAATAAGTTTTTTAAAAGATTATTTGCCCATACTAGAAGTGCTAAAAGGCAATTCTTATATAATTTATTCAAGAAAAATTATGATGTAGTAGATAATTGTTAGTATTCATCATTATTGATTGAAAAGATTTGTAAATAACAGACACTTCAAATCTATTTTAATTTATACTGTATATTGTGTGTATTGAAAGGCTATAATTTGTCAAAAAATATTAGGTATTGTAATGTAGATTTGTATTTGTTCTTGGATTCTTTTAAATCTTGGTGAAGAAAGACATTCAAGTATCTCCAGCTATTATCATTTGTCCTTGCTTTTTGGTTATTTTACTTTTATTTCTTTAATTTTTTTTAAAGATATTTACAAGTGCTATATTTATAACATATAAAACTAAACAATAGATAATATTATACAACCTGAAAATTGAAAGTTGTTCTCAAACACAACATTGTCCAAAAGGGAACAGGTGCTTTCCCCTTTGGTACATTTTATTTTTAAAAGTGGCAGGTATGAAGTGTCACAGGGATATGCTTGCCTTTTGCATCTACTAGTGGAAGTACATGTGTGAGACTTTTGGGGTGTTGCAAGAAAGTTGCAATCAATTGCAAATTGTAAAGCAAATTAGAACAACCATTCTGAATTGTTCAGGGTCTGCCCATTCAAGAAGATGCGCTTGCAACAATGATTTTGATTGGTCAGTACCGATCAGTTGCAACTTGCAATCAATCGCACCTTTCTTGCAACACCCCATTTGATAGGCTAGTACTCCATGATTATACAGCCCTGGAAAAAAAATTATTGGACCAGTTCCTTATAAAGGCCTATATGGCAAGTGTCGGCTATATCAGTAATTGAATTTTCAGAATGATTTCTACTAGCTAACTCATAATGAGTGGATGAATACTCCCCAAAACAATTAGCTCGTGTAATAACTAATCCCTCGGACAATTACCGCCAGGGTAATTGCCCCTAGGACAATTAACCCCGGACAATTTCCGCTGACGGACAATTACTTCTAAGGGCACCCTAACGGATGGAACTTTCAAAACAACTAACAGAATGTAAATATCCTAGATGCTAACTGTCCTCAGGGATATTCTCCAGGGGTAGGGGTTTTGGAAAAAATGTACTGACAGAAGTTGTCTGGGGATAATTGTCCAGGGAGTATGCCTGATTTTCTCGTAAAGCCATGTCCACACCTCTGGAGGCAGTTTGTTCAGTTCTTGGTGGAAAATTGCTACAATTGATGATAGCAGCCATGCCTTGTGGCATTCTGTCAACAAGGTGTTCATTTGTTTTTCCTCACAGCAGCTCATTCATGCTGCAAGAATGTTTTTTTATTCCATCAAATTAATTTTCTAATACCTTTAATTTTTATGTCACATGCACTGGTCTCAGTAGAATAATGATAAGGCCATGGTGCTCTGACCAAGGCTAGTAACACTTGAAATTCATCCTCTCATACATTTATAGTCTATTAGGTGGTCAAAAAAAAAATTGTCCGGGACAGTTTGTCCTGGCTGTAGTTGTCCTAGTGGTAACTGTCCTGGGGTAAAAAGTCATAGGGGTAATTGTTCTAGTTAGTAGTAGTCCATTAATCATGCATTAGCTGTTGATAATCATTTTCATACTTCCATAGTCAATGGACTTAACACTACTCATATACCCCAAAAATGGAGCTGGTCCAATAGTTTTTTCCAGGGCTGTATATGTCTGGGACCACTTCATAATGCATGGTGATTCTGTGCATGCCATGTGGGACTTTATCTAGATCACTGCAGAATACGTTAATATTTGTGGAGTTCCGTACTTTGAAGGATGCAAATAATTTTGTTTTGAAGTGTCTCTCATTTTGTTTTTCAGTAATATCACATCCATATTTTTTTTTTTCAACACGATCCACACATGTGAACCTTGGGACACATGTAGTGACATTTATTATGTATTCTGTACTCTGGGGTATTTTTGTCCCGATTGGTTCTTGTGATAATTGCTGTTTAGTTCTTTCTTTCTTCTATGGTGTTTCACATCTGGGCATGCTGTGCCTGGTAAAGATGGAATATCAGTAGGATAAAAGGGAACTGGAGAATTAAATAAAGTTAGCAGATTCAGTACAAATGTTCTTTAGAAAGCAATGGCAAGCACTCGTAGACCTTGTAGGCAATATCAATACATGACTGTATTGAATTTTAACATTCTGATTGGATTATGTAAAGGATAATGTTATTGTTTAAGCCAATGAGTATTGATTTTATTTATACTTGTACCTTACAATTAACATCTCTAAGAATGCCTCACAACTCTTTCCTTTTGGATCAGGTAAAATGAAAATTATAGACCTTCATGCTTTATTTTAATTTTTTTTTTAAATTTCATATCATGATTTGAGATTGTGCAGCAATTCCTGACTATGTCAGCCCAATGCTTGAATGTAATCGCTTTGAAGAAATACATATTTTTATGTTTTAGTATGCTTTTAAACATGCCGAAATATGTTTAGGATAGGAAATAAAAATGATCACATCTACATATCTCAAGGACTGATTAGGAGTATTCAGTGACTGGATCTTGAATCTTGATGAATCGAATGATAAAAGAGGAAAATATGTACAAACTGAACAGAACTAAGGGAGCTAAAATTTGCTCCTAATACATAATATTATTTCATACTTTTAATAGTTTGAATTCATTTTTTTATGTGACACAGTTGAGGACAAGTTGTTCAACCATGTCTCATGTATACCTTGTGTAGAAAATATAATTTTGATATACTTTCAGTTGGAGATAAGTGTACATGTATGTTACATAAAAGTGACATCAGTGACCATACAATGCTGACACATACTTATTTTTGAATTGACATTTGTACAGAAAAAAAAGAGATGATATTTAAAAAAAGCATTCTTTATTGCCATAGAGGATTCTTTAGATGGTTCTGATTGTTGACTTACGTATGTTACTCTTCTGTGCTGTTTAAGTAAAGCATTAATTAACAAGGATGTATAGCACATTGTGTGTCACTGCATCAGAAATATAAATGTGAACATTGATATAAAACATACACTGCTGAATGTCTTTGTTTTATTTCTGTGTGTGGTTGTGGCTGGAATATGGTGTATGCGGGTGGGGGGGGGGGGGGCATGTCTCCAAGAAATTGTAATCAAACACAAACTGGCAACTTTGTGCTTTATCTTGTGAGGTTCTTTTTTCTGCTCAGTACAGAAAATTTCTCCCTCTTGGGCTGAAGTTGTAATCAGTCAAACACAAATTGGCAATTTTGTGATTTATCTTGTGAGGTCCTTTCACATTTTGTCAGTACAGAACATTTCAGAACTAGAAAAAAATGGGATTTTTTTTTTTAAAGGAGTTGCCAATTTGTGTTTAATTGATTACAACTTCAAAAATCCTTTATTTCTTGCTCAAAATTTAATTAATCTGTTTCCTTAAAGGGGAATGAAACCTTGGGGAAAAATCAATTTTAATGAAAAGAGAGGACAGAGAGAAACAAGTTCCATCAAAATCGGTTACGAAATGAGAAAATTATGAAAGTTTGAAAAGTCTCACTTTACTTTCTATGGCGATCCTCAAATTGGCAATGTTGCTTCAAAGTGACAGGTTTTGTAGTACAACTCTCCATATGTTTTGTACACCAAATTTCATATTTTCTCCATTATCTCTTAAGGTGCAGCTTGTCTCCTCAGCTCAATGATGGGAAATGTATTTGACACATATGCTGAGTTCACAAAAAGCAATCAGCATCTTTAGAGATACTGGAGAAAATATGAAAATTTGTGTACAATATATTGAGAGATGTACCACTAAACCTGCCTTTTTGAAGCAATATTGCCAATTTGAGGATCGCCATAGAAATTAAATTGAGACTTTTCATAACTTTTTCATTTCGTCAATGACTGATGGAATTTTTTTTAAATTGCTTCTCTCTATCCTCTCTTTTCATCAAAATGAATATTTCCCCAGGGTTTATTCTCCTTTAATTTTCTACTTCTTTTTAAACCAACTTGATATGAGTGTGAAATTCCCATTTAGGTACAGTAACAGTGTGTGTAATTGGGTTTTTACAGACGTGTATCAATCAGATATGATTATTTACATCTGGGACCGACCTTTAAGGTCACCATCCGAAGGACGTGACTCAGTCTCGAACCTGGGTCCGCTGAATCAGTTTATAACTTCCACTGGTGGCTGGATTACAGGCGCACACCACAACGCCCAGTTAACAATTATTGTGGGCTTTTTTTCAAGAGAAAATGTCCTGAATTATTCCCGGTTTAAGCTAGGCCATGTAAAGAACTGCAGAGCCGTCGGAACGTCGGGCAATGGATTGGGGGGGGGGGATCTTTTGTCTTCGGACAAAAGATGCCCTCAATCCAATATCGGAGCCCGACGTTCCGACGCCTTTTTATTACGACGTAAATATTTATTGTAAAATTCTAACAAAGACCTTCTACGCAACGGTGGCACGCAATCTGATAAAATTCCCACGAAAATCAAATCAGCCACCCACTTTCAAAAACGATCCGCGGCCCCTGCCCCCTGGGTTTTTTTCTGACCATGTTTACAAATTTTCATTGGAATGCGGTATTGAAAATGATTGTAATAAATACTAGCTGCACGTTATAGTGAGGACTCTATATCGCATATCGGAGCAACTGAGCGTGACTTTCAAAAAAGTGAATAATACCTTTGTCATGGACTTGTTTTTTGTATATTGTTCAAAACGAATGACCAAGAAAAAAGCTAACAAGACACGTACACGTATTATTTCCAGGTTACCAGGTCCATGAATCATGCACCACAGTTAATAAAAACCGCTCTCTTCCCACATCGATAGATAAAAACCTGTTTTCAAAAAAATACTTTCAAACGATTTTCAAGCGACTTTGAAATTTTGTATAACTTTTTAGCGCAATCGCAATTTTTGGTCAGATATATTGTTTTTTCTGCAGAAAATCAAGGACATTTTATTAATTAATTAATTTTATTTTTTATTTTTATTTCAGCATGGTACATGGCATTGCATAGTATGATCATTGTGACAAAAAATGAGAATAAGTATGAGTAAACAATAACAGAATTAAAAGGCAAATATGATCATAATACAGGTACAATATATGGATAATGTAGCAACATGCAGAGGTATGGCAATATAAGCTTAAAGCTTGAAGCATTGCAATACCTTTCCATTTTGTAAATAATACATATAAAAGGAAAATAACTAATGACTAATCATGACACTAACAATAAACTCTGACCTCTGCCCATGTGGACAAGTACAAACCCATGTACATGTTATCAATGAGTGTCCTGTGATGAGACCCCCATGCCCAGTCACAGAGGTAGACAACCCAGACCTGGCCACCTACCTCAGTAACTGCCAATTTTGACTGATGTGGATGACATACGAGAGAAGAAGAACAAACTTGATGAAACATTACAATGTAAACATAAATAAAACCATCCTTTGAGTTATGTACCTTGGAATTCATGCATTTTTAAAAGGAGAATTTGCTTTACGGCCATTTTAAACGAATGTGGGGTTTTCAAATTACGGATATTTTGCGGAAGAGAATTCGAAATATCTGGACCGCTATGTCTGATTGATTTATGTGCTAACGCGTTGCGGGGATTGACTAAATGTATGTTTGATGCCTGCCTGGTGGGATAGGAGTGAATGGTGCTGTTAGGCTGAAACATAGAAGAAAATGAGTGAGGCAAAAGTTTGGCATTAAAACGAAACATGAATAAGGCGGTTTGCAGGTAATTTATATCATCGACCTTCAAGCACTTCAATTTAACAAATAAAGGCTTTGTGTGGTCTCAGGGACCGGACCCAGTACCTTGGATGTAGCCCAAAGTACATTGCAATATGAAATGTATGGTAGTAAGAGTATTGTATAATATCAATAAAATTCTATCAATAACATAACATTTAACCCTGTACAATACACCTATTTTCGAGAAATTGGGGTAACAATGTGAGCCACATGGTCACTCCAGTCAAGCTTCTGATTGATATACACACCAAGGAACTTTGTACATGTCTTTCGCTCTAACTCTATACCATCCACCTTAATATTTAATTGTTTGTTGCCAGTAGATTTCCTTCCCTGAAAATGAATAAAATTGGTTTTCCCTATATTTAGAGAGAGCAGGTTACTCCTGAACCATAATGTCAACTTTGGAAGTTCTGAGTTCAGTTTTTGTTCAAGCGTTTAGATATTAAATGTGACAAGGAGACACTTGTATCATCCGCAAATGGCTTGTTACGTTTACACACGTCACGTTCACGTCACGTTCACGTCATGTAATCACGTAACGTGCTACTTTGTAGAAAAGGGGCATCTAATCTATGAAGTGTTTGGTTACCTAAACGCAACAATGCGTAGAAATACTATCAGTAAACCTCGATTAGTCACGTTTCATTAAGAAAATTACTCTAGGATGATCCTGGAGTAGAGACTAAGTAATAATATCAGCAAGTTGTGGCCGCAAATGGTTAAGTTGAAAAACAAACTTTTCTTTTCTTTTTTCTTTTCTCTCTTCAATAGGGTTAGGGTTAGGGTTAGCCTTAATATCAGCCGTTGCAGGTTTCTTAAAACACTCACGTAACCTGACGTGAAAACGTGAGTATTCGTAGATTAGCCAGGGTCTAATCAACGAAACCGCAGACCTTACAATTCGTAGATCAGATCGGGTATTTCTACGAAACTGCTCAAAACGTGACGTGAACGTGACGTGTGTAAACGTAACAAGCCTCCACAAATAAGGTATAATGCAAATCTGCGGAAACATCACAAATATCATTAATGTAGATGAGAAATAATAGCGAGCCAAGAATAGATCCTTGTGGGACGCCACATTTTAAAATAGTAACATCTGAATTTGTACAATTGCAATGGGTATATTGGCTTCTCATAGATAGATTTGTACCAACATTAGCTGATTAGTAAAATAGCTGTTAAATGCATTTGCAATATCTCTTGCCGAAGTAAATTCTTTTCCATCATGAGTGAACTTTTCTGGGGTAGTTATATTGCCATGCTTATGTAATATATCTTTGACAGTTTTCCAAGTAAGGACATATTGCCCCTTGCCTGTTCAAATTGTGTGGAGTAATATGACTTACGGGAGTAACGTATAATTGACGTCAGTCTGTTCCGATATTTCTTGTATTTGTCAATATTTTCTTGCGTTGAATTCTTAATCATCAACGTTTATAAAGAATATTTCTCCTTTTTATTGATTGGAGAATACCCCATATGAACTACTTTCCTGAGATTCGCCGCATATACTTCTCGATCGGGCAATCGCTGACCTCCCTTGACACCCAGCGATATACGTCATGCACATGAGTCATCGGGCGCGTTCATTTTATAAAAAGGGGGTTTATTTGCACTTTGAGAGGCGTTGTAGTTACCACCTCAAAACGAACATCTTCACAATATAGTCCATCACCACTCTTGACATTTTCATTCGTTTCTTATATCATTCTCTTTTCTCTCTTACTTGTATAGGCCTACCCGCATCTCACAATCTATCATTGTTGTTAGACGAATTATTTTTCACTGTATACAAGTCGAGTTACCCCATGATAGAATGGCACAATCCAATAGACGTTAGTCAGTTCGTGAATAATGTGACGACAAATAAGAGGCTATTTCTGAATGAACAGCAAAAAGGCACCAAATTCCCGTCAACCAATCAGAATTATGTTTAGATCACTAGTTAGAGGATGTCATTAGCAACAATTTGGTATGCGAAATGGTTTAATAAATCATCTTGTGCGGAATTCCCACTTGATTGAATGAGGCAATGTAAGGTCAAATTAGGGGAAAGTGCTCTTACTGCCATAGGGAAAGGTCTGATTTGAACGTTAAACTCTCTTTTTAAACCAAAATGTGCAGTAGTTTCCTCACAAGTAATCTACGGGTCATTAACACTACATAATAGGAAAAAAGTGTGAAGATTATTTATCAGGGCGAAATGATGTCAAATATCAATTTGTTTTAAAGCAATCGTGTGATTTTATGGATAGTGTCAAACTGAGGCAAGTTTTCCCGTGTTATAGGACGCGGTGCGAAGTGCGCTGAGCAAATGCACTAGTTTTTCATATGTGGTTATCCATGGATGATTTCTTCTTATCTTGTTTTTAGATTTCTCATATGCAAAATATTTATTGAAAAAGTAATGAAATTTGGTCCAAAATATGTCATAAGCTCTATCCACATTATCACAGGCAAGAACATCATCCCAATCTTCTGAAAGTAAATCTGTGTTCAGACGAAAGACCCCTTCATCAGTAATTCTTCGCTTCCTTATATCTCTTTTCTTAGGAAAAAAAGACATTGGTTTTAAAACCTGAAATATGCAAAACACATGGAGATGGTCAGATATTTCAGAACAAAACAAGCCAAACAAGACTTCGAGCACTGCAGTGCAAAAAACTCAGATATTGAGTTTGATTCGGTTGAACTTGCTGAGGATGAAATTCATTGGGTACATAATAATTACAGTTGATGTTTTGTTGCTAATTATATTCTTCTACATTCATATAACGATTGAGGGGACAATAACAAACCTGATATAGTGGTTACAAACAAATGCACACCAAAAGGAATGGGGCGAAAGACAGACAGAGCAAAGAACATACTGATATGAGAGTAAAATGAAGCTAAACTACAGTATACAATACATATGGAAAACAAGTAGGCTGTAATGAATAGAGATATTTGGATTACCACTCCGTATCCAACTTGAAATGTAGCATAATACATTAACATGTGTGAAATAGGAAAGTGAAGGAGAAAGAGATTGAAAGCATAAGATAGTGCCTTGAGCAAAACAGTGAAAATAATTACCGACAGTTTAGTACTTGTAACCATAATTCAGATAACTTGTCTCCTAAATGATATTGATAACGATGTAGATGGACCCTAACGATTCATTACTTTTACTCCAGAAAAAAGCGCTGCGCATTTGTACGTCTTCGCACTATTTAGCAAACATAGATCCGTTATTTTACAAACTCAAAACACTTAAAATAAATGACATTCATGTATTCCAAACGGCTATTTTTATGTTTAAATTCTTGAAACAATCTCTACCTAGTACTCTTCAAAATGCTTTCACTCAAAACTCCAGAGCATTCATTCCTATCCAACTCGTCATTCTTCTGATATTCACTTGAACAATCCCAGACTATTCATAGCGCAAAAAACTATTAGACACAATGGTCCTGACATATGGAACTCACTACCTGGAAATATAAAAACTGCCTCTTCTCATTTTTCTTTTAAAGCTCTAATGAAGAAACATCTGCTGCTAAATTACAACCATGAATGATTGCTTTGAATATCGACCCCTGATTGTCCTGGATCCCTTGTTATCCTTAAACCAAACTCAATTTCCCTCCATACAATTACATTCTCTGCAAAACCATAATCCCCAGCTATATGCACTTTGCACCTGCGCACTCACGGCACAGATATATGCAATTCCCTTAAAATTACAATATGGCGAGTTATAAGTGAATCTCAATGTATGCAATTTTCTTGAATTTACAATATGGCAAATTATTTCTATATATATTTCCTGAATCCTCATCTGTACGCATGCAATTCTGGGCTGCTATCGTCTTAAGCATTTGCTTATGATAGTTTTGCCCTCTGCATTTTGTAAATAATTGTACCTACATCATCAAATGTTTTATATAGAATTATATCCATACTCACTGTATTATTGGTACGTGTATATAATATTATTATCACTGAAAGATGGTTTGCATTCATGATGTAACACTCAATTATTTCTATGTAAGTTTATCGCCTCATCCATTATATGTTACGTTTGAAAGCAACTGTTGTTTACATTGATTATGAAATAAATGCAGAAAAGCATCTGCAAACAAACATACAAACTTTATCCTCTGGAATTTAATGATCACTTGCATGACTGTCGGATATAGGCGAGATCAAATTTTTAAAAAAATGTTTACTCCTTAACTGTATAGAAGACTTACATGTCTTCACGATAATATAGATCAAATTGAAAACAATTTTGTTGTTATAGGATTTGAAGGTTTGCATGGTGAAGTTGTAATTCAGAAAAAGGTTTTGCGGTACAAACAATTTTGTTGTTCACATACATGACTTTTGATTAACTGCGGAAGTTTACATTAAATTTTTAAAAGCATGATTACAGTCCTTTATATGCATGATATATAGTTGTATGAACATTCAATTTTCTATCATTGGTCTAACTGAGACGTGGTTGGGACAGAATGACCTGTTTTTCAATCCAGAAGGTTGTTTGAAAATCCATATTTCCGAAAATTAAATAGGGTCGTAATGCCGAACATTAATTTGTTGCATTACTCCGAATGTTCGTTTATCCGAAATTTTAAAAAATGAAATCGGGTTCGTATTCCCGAAGGTTCATATCATTGGCGGATCCAGGGGGGGCACAGCCGGCCCGTGCCCCCCCCCCTTTTGGAAGAGAAGTATGAATTTTTACCATAGACGATCCGCCATTTTCTCGATTGTGCCCCCCCTTTTAGAGTGAAGACCTTTTTTTTTTTTTGCTTGTCCGGGAATTATGGAGGGAAACTGGACCCCCGTAACCCCTTACCTTACCCCCCCCCCCCCCCCCTGAGCGACTTTTCGAGAAGCTGGCGAGACCCAAAAAAATACGGGTCTACCTTTTCACAAACTTTCATTTTTGTGCCCCCTCTTTTACTAAATCCTGGATCCGCCCCTGGTTCATATTACCGAAAATGTCATAAAGCCCTACATCATATTTCGTAATTAAGAACCTTCGGAATAGTGAACCAATGGCGGATCCAGGGGGGGGCACAGGGAATTATGGAGGGAAACTGGACCCCCATAACCATAACCCCCAACCCCCCCCCCCCCCCCACTTCACTAAGCGACTTTTCGAGAAACTGGAGAGACCAAAAAAATACGGGTCTACCTTTTCCAAAAGTTGACAAACCTTCATGCCCCCCCCCCCCCCCCCCGGTCATGAAATCCTGGATCCGCCACTGTGAACCCTATTTCATTTTCGGAATTAGGCTACATGTATGAACTCTTTGAGCCCATGAGTGAAATTCACTGACGGTAAAGCAATTGCATCAAACGCTCACAACAAATTGACAAAAGATTAACGTCGATTAAATGTTTCCAATCATACTTCCCCCACATAGATGCCAAAGAGGTAAATGTGCGTGGGTGTATTTTTTTATTCTCTTTCTTTATTTTCTGACCATGTTTACAAATTTTCATTGCAATGCGGTATTGAAAATGATTGTAATAAATACTAGCTGCACATTATAGTGAGGACTCTATATCGCATATCGGAGCAACTGAGCGTGACTTTTAAAAAAGTGAATAATACCTTTGTCATGGACTTGTTTTTTGTATATTGTGGATAATGGATGGGGGGGGGGGGATCTATTGTCTTCGGACAAAAGATGCCCTCAATCCAATGTCTGAGCCCGACATTCCGACGCCTTTTTATTACGACGTAAATATTTATTGTAGAATTCTAACAAAGACCTTCTACGGAACGGTGGCACGCAATCTGATAAAATTCCCACGAAAATCAAATCAGCCACCCACTTTCAAAAACGATCCGCGGCCCCTGCCCCCTGGGTTTTTTTCTGACCATGTTTACAAATTTTCATTGCAATGCGGTATTGAAAATGATTGTAATAAATACTAGCTGCACGTTATAGTGAGGACTCTATATCGCATATCGGAGCAACTGAGCGTGACTTTCCAAAAAGTGAATAATACCTTTGTCATGGACTTGTTTTTTGTATATTGTTCAAAACGAATGACCAAGAAAAAAGCTAACAAGACACGTACACGTATTATTTCCAGGTTACCAGGTCCATGAATCATGCACCACAGTTAATAAAAACCGCTCTCCTCCCACATCGATAGATAAAAACCTGTTTTCAAAAAAATACTTTCAAACGATTTTCAAGCAATTTTGAAAGTTTGTATAACTTTTTAGCGCAATCGCAATTTTTGTTCAGATATATTGTTTTTTCTGCGGAAAATCAAGGACATTTTATTAATTTATTTATTTTATTTTTTTATTTTTATTTCAGCATGGTACATGGCATTGCATAGTATGATCATTGTGACAAAAAATGAGAATAAGTATGAGTAAACAATAACAGAATTAAAAGGCAAATATGATCATAATACAGGTACAATATATGGATAATGTAGCAACATGCAGAGGTATGGCAATATAAGCTTAAAGCTTGAAGCATTGCAATACCTTTCCATTTTGTAAATAATACATATAAAAGGAAAATAACTAATGACTAATCATGACACTAACAATAAACTCTGACCTCTGCCCATGTGGACAAGTACAAACCCATGTACATGTTATCAATGAGTGTCCTGTGATGAGACCCCCATGCCCACTCACAGAGGTAGACAACCCAGACCTGGCCACCTACCTCAGTAACTGCCAATTTTGACTGATGTGGATGACATACGAGAGAAGAAGAACAAACTTGATGAAACATTACAATGTAAACATAAATAAAACCATCCTTTGAGTTATTGTAGAGTCCCTGGAATTTATTTGTATAGACGGTAGAGGGCCTCCTTAATTTTGGAGCGGGCACCTCTGTGCTTTTACTCATACAGGTGAGTTGATCAAACTTGAACAACTTTTATTATACTGGATAATAATAATGTTATGCAAAATATTTGTTATGTACATATGTGCATTGTGACAGAGCGATTTTAGTGATCATTTTGATGTATCATGAGGGTTGATATGATTATTTTCGAAAGCGAGGATTTAATATTAAAATGTGTGATGATTAGCGTTATAATTTGTTCTATGCATTTACACTGTAATACATGGTCATGTACGTAGAGTTTAATGCGGTACCAAGTGCATGCGCGTTAATGTTGTACCTGGTCTCAAGGCCAGGGCTACGCTCTAATTCAGGTGATGTGTATAGGTCTTGGTTCAGGAGTAAGGTCAGTGAAAGATATAGGGAGCATAGTAACGAAGTGCTCATGATAGAAATTGAGTGTTTAAAAGCATTGCCTGTTGTTTATATTTTTGTTGCTAAGGGGATATTAATTATGACACATCAAACAGTGATGAACAAACTTTGTCTGAATATTTAGCCATTAGAGGGTTTTCTAGCGCCCTCTATCATCTTAAACCTTATTTTTCATTTTACAGATTGCTGTGAAAAGAATATTGTTACATGTTAAATGTATAGGAATTGTAGGAGAAAGAGCAGTGTTTAGGGTTAGACCAGGAGATTATTGGAGTTTGTTTGAAAATTAGAAATGTATGGAAGATAAACATTTTGATTGGTGAGTTTGTGGATGTTAGATTTGATGCAGATATGAATATATTTAGTTTCCAGGATTTATCAATGTCTCTGGGATTGGGATATTCTGATATTTAAAAGCAAGAATATTTTGTCTTTGTTCCATTGTTATAATATTGTTAGTTTCATTATTCACTGTAAAATATGTGCTTTCTTTGAAAAGGGGGAACCAGGATAGCCCTATTTAGGTTTGTGTTGTTGTGATATTTACATGGTCTTAATATTACAATGTCCAAGTCAAGGGTATATTTTATTGAACAAGAATTGAGGATAAGATCATTAACAAGGCTATATCATTTATTCAATTGTGGTATAGAGGCCACATAATATGTTGGTTAAAAACGTAAGAAGAGTTTTATATTGACTGTTGAATTTGGGTCAGTTATTTACCTGTGTTCAGCTACTATGGCGATTGGTTTTTAAAGGGTAAAATCACTTGTTTCACATTTGATAAAAATGACATGTTTTGGGGAATGCATGATCTCCATGATAATCAGCATTATTATGTGATATATAATGTGTCAGTTACTGATTACAACTAATAAAGACCTCTGTGCTTTTACTCATACAGATACTGAGACCTGTTCCCCACTCGGCTTTCTGTTTACCTCTACATTATGTACCTTGGAATTCATGCATTTTTAAAAGGAGAATTTGCTTTACGGCCATTTTAAACGAATGTGGGGTTTTCAAATTACGGATATTTTGCGGAAGAGAATTCGAAATATCTGGACCGCTATGTCTGATTGATTTATGTGCTAACGCGTTGCGGGGATTGACTAAATGTATGTTTGATGCCTGCCTGGTGGGATAGGAGTGAATGGTGCTGTTAGGCTGAAACATAGAAGAAAATGAGTCAGGCAAATGTTTGGCATTAAAACGAAACATGAATAAGGCGGTTTGCAGGTAATTTATATCATCGACCTTCAAGCACTTCAATTTAACAAATAAAGGCTTTGTGTGGTCTCGGGGACCGGACCCAGTACCTTGGATGTAGCCCAAAGTACATTGCAATATGAAATGTATGGTAGTAAGAGTATTGTATAATATCAATAAAATTCTATCAATAACATAACATTTAACCCTGTACAATACACCTATTTTCGAGAAATTGGGGTAACAATGTGAGCCAGATGGTCACTCCAGTCAAGCTTCTGATTGATATACACACCAAGGAACTTTGTACATGTCTTTCGCTTTAACTCTATACCATCCACCTTAATATTTAATTGTTTGTTGCCAGTAGATTTCCTTCCCTGAAAATGAATAAAATTGGTTTTCCCTATATTTAGAGAGAGCAGGTTACTCCTGAACCATAATGTCAACTTTGGAAGTTCTGAGTTCAGTTTTTGTTCAAGCGTTTAGATATTACAATGTGACAAGGAGACACTTGTATCATCCGCAAATGGCTTGTTACGTTTACACACGTCACGTTCACGTCACGTTCACGTCATGTAATCACGTAACGTGCTACTTTGTAGAAAAGGGGCATCTAATCTATGAAGTGTTTGGTTACCTAAACGCAACAATGCGTAGAAATACTATCAGTAAACCTCGATTAGTCACGTTTCATTAAGAAAATTACTCTAGGATGATCCTGGAGTATATAGAGACTAAGTAATAATATCAGCAAGTTGTGGCCGCAAATGGTTAAGTTGAAAAACAAACTTTTCTTTTCTTTTTTCTTTTCTCTCTTCAATAGGGTTAGGGTTAGGGTTAGCCTTAATATCAGCCGTTGCAGGTTTCTTAAAACACTCACGTAACCTGACGTGAAAACGTGAGTATTCGTAGATTAGCCAGGGTCTAATCAACGAAACCGCAGACCTTACAATTCGTAGATCAGATCGGGTATTTCTACGAAACTGCTCAAAACGTGACGTGAACGTGACGTGTGTAAACGTAACAAGCCTCCACAAATAAGGTATAATGCAAATCTGCGGAAACATCACAAATATCATTAATGTAGATGAGAAATAATAGCGAGCCAAGAATAGATCCTTGTGGGACGCCACATTTTAAAATAGTAACATCTGAATTTGTACAATTGCAATGGGTATATTGGCTTCTCATAGATAGATTTGTACCAACATTAGCTGATTAGTAAAATAGCTGTTAAATGCATTTGCAATATCTCTTGCCGAAGTAAATTCTTTTCCATCATGAGTGAAATTTTCTGGGGTAGTAATATTGCCATGCTTATGTAATATATCTTTGACAGTTTTCCAAGTAAGGACATATTGCCCCTTGCCTGTTCAAATTGTGTGGAGTAATATGACTTACGGGAGTAACGTATAATTGACGTCAGTCTGTTCCGATATTTCTTGTATTTGTCAATATTTTCTTGCGTTGAATTCTTAATCATCAACGTTTATAAAGAATATTTCTCCTTTTTATTGATTGGAGAATACCCCATATGAACTACTTTCCTGAGATTCGCCGCATATACTTCTCGATCGGGCAATCGCTGACCTCCCTTGACACCCAGCGATATACGTCATGCACATGAGTCATCGGGCGCGTTCATTTTATAAAAAGGGGGTTTATTTGCACTTTGAGAGGCGTTGTAGTTACCACCTCAAAACGAACATCTTCACAATATAGTCCATCACCACTCTTGACATTTTCATTCGTTTCTTATATCATTCTCTTTTCTCTCTTACTTGTATAGGCCTACACGCATCTCACAATCTATCATTGTTGTTAGACGAATTATTTTTCACTGTATACAAGTCGAGTTACCCCATGATAGAATGGCACAATCCAATAGACGTTAGTCAGTTCGTGAATAATGTGACGACAAATAAGAGGCTATTTCTGAATGAACAGCAAAAAGGCACCAAATTCCCGTCAACCAATCAGAATTATGTTTAGATCACTAGTTAGAGGATGTCATTAGCAACAATTTGGTATGCGAAATGGTTTAATAAATCATCTTGTGCGGAATTCCCACTTGATTGAATGAGGCAATGTAAGGTCAAATTAGGGGAAAATGCTCTTACTGCCATAGGGAAAGGTCTGATTTGAACGTTAAACTCTCTTTTTAAACCAAAATGTGCAGTAGTTTCCTCACAAGTAATCTACGGGTCATTAACACTACATAATAGGAAAAAAGTGTGAAGATTATTTATCAGGGCGAAATGATGTCAAATATCAATTTGTTTTAAAGCAATCGTGTGATTTTATGGATAGTGTCAAACTGAGGCAAGTTTTCCCGTGTTATAGGACGCGGTGCGAAGTGCGCTGAGCAAATGCACTAGTTTTTCATATGTGGTTATCCATGGATGATTTCTTCTTATCTTGTTTTTAGATTTCTCATATGCAAAATATTTATTGAAAAAGTAATGAAATTTGGTCCAAAATATGTCATAAGCTCTATCCACATTATCACAGGCAAGAACATCATCCCAATCTTCTGAAAGTAAATCTGTGTTCAGACGAAAGACCCCTTCATCAGTAATTCTTCGCTTCCTTATATCTCTTTTCTTAGGAAAAAAAGACATTGGTTTTAAAACCATGAAATATGCAAAACACATGGAGATGGTCAGATATTTCAGAACAAAACAAGCCAAACAAGACTTCGAGCATTGCAGTGCAAAAAACTCAGATATTGAGTTTGATTTGGTTGAACTTGCTGAGGATGAAATTCATTGGGTACATAATAATTACAGTTGATGTTTTGTTGCTAATTATATTCTTCTACATTCATATAACGATTGAGGGGACAATAACAAACCTGATATAGTGGTTACAAACAAATGCACACCAAAAGGAATGGGGCGAAAGACAGACAGAGCAAAGAACATACTGATATGAGAGTAAAATGAAGCTAAACTACAATATACAATACATATGGAAAACAAGTAGGCTGTAATGAGATATTTGGATTACCACTCCGTATCCAACTTGAAATGTAGCATAATACATTAACATGTGTGAAATAGGAAAGTGAAGGAGAAAGAGATTGAAAGCATAAGATAGTGCCTTGAGCAAAACAGTGAAAATAGTTGTTTCACTAGAATTCCGGTCATCTGGTCATTGTTTGGGTTATAGGCAGTTCTGTGGTTAGGCAATGAAATCTTTAAAGTTACACTACTGCGTAAAATATGGAGCACCTCCATTCCTTCTTCACTGCCCCGCATAAAAGCGAAGCTTGGTGCCCCGATTATAAAGGTCTTGAACGTCTTTAGTATGTTTCTTTTTTGCCTCAAGGTCACTCTTTGTCATGTCCTCTGTTAGGTAATAGTTTTCACCGTGGAGGGCTTTTCGTGCGTTTTTCATATGTTAATTTTGTCACGGATTTTGAGTTAGCCAGTAGAAATGCTTGTTCGCGGTTGCTTCAAAGGAAGCTCCTCCCAATGATGATGCGTTTTTCATTATGTTAACTTTTTTGAGTTAGCCAATAGAGTACCGAAGTGTGACGTCATCAAATTTTGATTTTTGTATTTCAGTATTTTTATGACCATATTTAGGTAGAGCATGATGGAAAACGTTCACACATCAAATTTGACATGAATCAGTTCATGATGGCCCAAGGTATGGCTAAATGAATATCTAATTAGCCCCATTGAAGTCAGTGTAAATCGGCCTGGTTCTTAAAGTAGAATTTAATGATTTTAAATATTGGCTTAATACTTATTATTGCATAGAAGGCATAAATTAAATAAGGTTATCCAAATTCAACGCTTGGAAACATTTGAAGTAATGATTATTATCATAAACGGTAAAATACAGCCCCCGATATAGCAGCTGAAGAGCTCCTCGAACGCTGCTGAGATGTGTGACGACACAACAGGGATCAGTCCTGTCTAAGCAGACGATGTCCCATAACATCATACACATTTGTCAGTGCCTGTTTTGTCATCTCCTCTTCACTTATTTTTCTTACTTGACTAGCGTCAGTCTTAATGTTAGTCTGTTGCCTCACTCTTAACTTCGTGTATGGTATTATTTTGATGAAAAATGCAGCGTTAAAAAAATACAGGAATCAGTCACTTGTAAACAAAATAAGACGCCATTGTATTTTCAGCTGCTTGCACCGGGGCATGTTCGGCGTTTCAAGAGGGAACGAATACCATCCGTGCTATTATTCGGATGGCTTTGCAATTTGAAAGTGGAGTTTATTTCATTGATCATTGACCCTTCTCCTGTGTATTTACAATCAAACGGTTTTAGTTATCAGAATCAGTTTCACTTTCCCTTTTAGAAGGAATAAGGTCATGTTTAAATATACCAAACTCTTTATAATTTGATAAATAATTGCATTGCAATTACGTTCATTCATTATAGGACGTCGTCTGCTTAAGCATGATCGGTCCCTAGTGTGACGACATCAAAACATCGCTATATTTCTGGTGAATCCTCGGATATTCCAGATGCTGAGAAGAGCTTTTATTACCCACGCCGATGAAAATCGGCAGGGTTATGTAAAGGGCTCCGTATGTTTGTTTGTTTGTTTGTTTGTTTTTTTTTTTTTGTTTGTTTGTTTGTTTGTGTACAAGATAACAAGAGAACGGGTGAACGGATTTGCACCAAATTTTCAGGGAATGTTCAGAAAGTGACAGGAAAGAATCGATTAGATTTTGGTGATGATTGGTTGACCCCTGCAAATTCTGTGTGACCTTGAACTTTTGACCCTGTAGTAAAGTATAGGAACTTCAGTTCAGAGAGTGACAGGATAGAAACTAGAAAGTTTGATGACCCCAAACTTCGCCTGCCGATGCAGAAATATTTTGGTCAATCAAAACACTCATTACTTCGTCTCACCAAATATCTATTTCAGGTTTATGAATTTTAGAAGACTTTTAGACCCATTATTTGCTATTTCACTTCAAATCCGCACGAGCCTGCAATGAATATTCAAAGCCAACGTATCCCAGCAACAAGGGATTTTTCGCGCTTGAACTGTACTCTCGTTGCGAAATCGAAAGCGGCTAGGTATACGGTATACGTATAGCCTAGCACGTCTAATTTCTCCTATTTCTTATCTTCTGTGCATTTCTGTTTATTTTCCCCGGTTCTTTCCACTTTGTTGTGGAAGTTTTTGTGATTTATTTTATCCTGGTGGACGTGTAGTACGTGATTTTAATTGTTTTCGGTGAAAATCTGGTGCGTTTGTTCGACGTGAGTGAGTCTATCGCACTCGCGAGTGTTCGCGTGTGTTGATCTGAGTGAGTGGCTGAGTAGCTGTAGTGTACGTACATAACTATACACAGCACTGTCGCGAAGTGCCTGGGGCCGGACTGTAGTACTGAGTGAGTAAGCTCTGTGCCTCGCATGCACGTCATTTTCAAGTCGAGATCCAACTTCTTTTGTCGTCATATTTATTTTATCCAAGCCCGATGAAAAAAAAAAACAACAACCCGAATTGCAATGTAAAGATAGAACATGAATACATTTACTAACACTGACATGACTGAACCAAGGCCGTACGCAGCGGGGAGGGGGGGGGGGGGGGGCAGTTGCCCCCCCCCCCCAGAAATTTCAAAATCATCCTTTTTTTTAATCGGGTTTTAGACTTCAAGTTATGGGTTCCTTTGAAAGCGATCATCTTGCCCCCCCAGGAAAAAAATTTCTGCGTACGGCCTTGGACTGAACACTGAATACAAATTGCTAACATTTTTTTTCTCACCACGCCACGCTCTCTGACATGTCTAATCAATTACTTTTAGGGGAGGGATGTTTCAATAATAAAATATCTTTTTCAGAAGAATTTTTTCAAGGGTGGGGACACACAAAGCTATGACCTGGATATGGCAAAATTTATTGGGGGGGGGGGGGGGGAGAGATGTGCCTCTTGTTATCCCCTTTGAATGGCTACTGCTTACAAAAATAATCGCAACAAAACAAAACCTATTGGGTTAAGGCGTGGGTCTGCCGCCTTTGACGGCCTTTCTAGTTTATGTTGTTTTTATAATCATCAGATACGCAGTTGCCATAAAACTTATACGATTGCCATCTGTAAGCTTCACAGTTTCTAGTGATACA
This sequence comes from Heliocidaris erythrogramma, assembly GCA_025617745.1. Classification (NCBI taxonomy): domain Eukaryota; kingdom Metazoa; phylum Echinodermata; class Echinoidea; order Camarodonta; family Echinometridae; genus Heliocidaris; species Heliocidaris erythrogramma. Next base: position 7,745,608 of record CM046857.1, read on the forward strand.
TTACAATTGCCATATTTGTGATTTTCTTTGAATAGCTGCTTTAACAGTTTAGAACCAGACCAATTTAACACTGACTTCAATGGGGCTAAGGAGGTATTCATGCGGCCATATCTCGGGGCCCAATAAGCCAATTGCCATAAAATTTGGGCTCTGGATGTTTTTCACCATGTTCCTTTGAGATATGGTATAAAAAATGTCAAAATGAAAAAAAAAATAGCTTTTTGTGACGTCATCACTTCGGTACTCTATAGAAATGCTTGTTCGTGGTTGCTTCAAAGGAAGCTCCTCTCAATGACGATTCTAAGAAAGGGTTGGACCTCTTTGCAGAACTTCAGCATTCTTTCAGAGTTTCACCTGCCTAAACATAACTGATTGAACCAAGCCAGTTGATCGTCGATCTCTGTAACGATACAATCACCAAACACTGTTCTCTCAACTGCATCATCGAATCCATCATGGAGAAAGACATGCGAGTAAGTATTCGCTTGTATTAATCTAACAGTTGTTTTATAGCTGTTTTGCTTTAGGTGAGCTTAACACATAACGTTTTTAAAAATAAACTTTTTCAGCTTACATGATTATGCCAAAATTTAAATTATTTGTGTATAAGGTGTGTTTATGTTGTTTGTTTTGAGTAGAATTGTTGTATTCGTGTTGTTTGTTTTGTGTTAGTCTTGTGTACTATGTCGTGTTTATGTTGTGTGTTTTTTGTTTGTTTTAGTTTTGTGTATTTTTGTGTTTGTGTAAAAGACAAAACCCTTCCACAAACTTGTATATAATTTCTCTCATCATTTTTATCTCGTGTACAAGATGTATAAATAATTTTGTTAATGAACACTGCTTTTATTCACTATGACATATATAAATAGTAAACATATAAATTATTATCCTTAAACTGTCGTGGACTTGAAGAACGTTCTAAAAGGAAAGATCAGATTTTCTACAAAGGAAAATTGGAAATATTTATTGTTTACAAGACACTCGTTTTGTTTTTGATTTGGAAGAAGACATATTGAAATAGTAGGGAGGAAGATGCATCTTTTCATTTTAATCATCTAATGCAAGAGGAGTTGCAATATTATATGACAGACATACACAATACACAAAACGGATATACGAAGGCACTCGAGTACAAATTGATTTTTAGCTAGAAAATATTATTTTTGGTTTCGAAGAGAAGAGAAATGATGCTCTAACTTGCAGAGTAACATTTATTAAGCAACACATGTTTGTAGAAAAGCCTAATAACAAAATCCCTGTATTTAGTTCCATGAAAAGGTTTTTGAATATAATGAGAATGAAAGAAACATTCATACTACATGCAGTGTATATCTGGTACGTATAACAATTTTTTAAATGCTTGAAAGTTTGTTTGTAGGAATGAAAATGAGAGAAATGTAAATGTACTTTATTCTATCTGAGTTAAAAATACATATCAGATCATTTTTAAAATCTTATAAAGCCTATTTATGGGCTAAAAAATTGCAAAAAATGCTACAAATGAAAATACGGTCGAGGCATCATCTCCCGTCCATCATGTGGTCGAGTCTTCAACTTTCTTCTCATCTCCCAGTTTTTCTACGGTCGAGGCCTCATCTCCCGTCATCTTCTGGTCGAGTCATATTCTCACTTAATCTTCTCAAGCTTCTCTGGTTGTGGTACCTTCGGCAGTAGTTTTCAGTCTACCTTCAAGACTGATTCCGTTTGGTGGCCGTAGCTAGATACAAGCTCCTCATCATCAGCATGTTTTGTTCTTCGACGACGAACGACTCACCGCTTCGTCACGTCTTTTCTGAACTCATGCTATTCTTCATCGTCGACGAACGACTCACTGCTTCGTCACGTCTTTTCTGAACTCGTGCTATCCTTCATCGACGGCGAACGACTCACTGCTTCGTCACGTCTCTTCCTCAGTCCATCTTCGGGCAACTCACCGTCCCGCGGACCAGCAGCAATTCATCTATTCATCCATCATGGACCTGCATGCGACTCTTCAGTCCCGAACCAGCGGTCTTTACATCAAGTCTCCGAGCGATCATCTCGCGAGCCCCTTTCGTCTCCGACACTCGTCGTCGAGCGCCCTTCACTACTATTTCTTCATTTACGACTGGCATAGCGAGATCCTGCAGACTCGTAAGTTACAGCCAGCTATTTATAGACTTTGAACTTTTAATAATTCAACTCTGAACTCTAAATTAACAGCAGCAATCTTTTATCGGACTTCTAAATTTTATGTCTAGTATCATTTTCTGTTTTCTATGTAACAGTTGAATCTATTGACATGTCAATTTATTTACCATTCTCGTATTTCATTTGTGCAATATCTCATCACCGTCACTGACACTGCGTTGTCAAGATTGCAGAGCTATATTCTAATAAAAAAAGGGAAAAGGGAATTACTTTTGGTATGGACTTTTTATTCTATTGTCGGCATCAAAATTCGTAGCCTAATGTAGTTTTAAATCGTAGTTTTAATCTTCATACCAATATTTCATCACACTTACCAAAATTCATATCTCACAACCTTCTTTCCTAAAAGGTTATAGGCAGTTCTGTGGTTAGGCAATGAAATCTTTAAAGTTACACTACTGCGTAAAATATGGAGCACCTCCATTCCTTCTTCACTGCCCCGCATAAAAGCGAAGCTTGGTGCCCCGATTATAAAGATCTTGAACGTCTTTAGTATGTTTCTTTTTTGCCTCAAGGTCACTCTTTGTCACTCTTCATTATGTTAACTTTGTCACGATTTTGAGTTAGCCAGTAGAAATGCTTGTTCGTGGTTGCTTCGATCAAAGGAAGCTCCTCCCAATGATGATGCGTTTTTCATTATGTTAACTTTTTTGAGTTAGCCAATAGAGTACCGAAGTGTGACGTCATCAAATTTTGATTTTTGTATTTCAGTATTTTTATGACCATATTTAGGTAGAGCATGATGGAAAACGTTCACACATCAAATTTGACATGAATCAGTTCATGGTGGCCCAAGGTATGGCTATATGAATATCTAATTAGCCCCATTGAAGTCAGTGTAAATCGGCCTGGTTCTTAAAGTAGAACTTTAATGATTTTAAATATTGGCTTAATACTTATTATTGCATAGATGGCATAAATTAAACAAGGTTATCCAAATTCAACGCTTGGAAACATTTGAAGTAATGATTATTATCAATTATAAAACGGTAAAATACAGCCCCCGATATAGCAGCTGAAGAGCTCCTCGAACGCTGCTGAGATGTGTGACGACACAACAGGGATCAGTCCTGTCTAAGCAGACGATGTCCCATAACATCTTACACATTTTTCAGTGCCTGTTTTGTCATCTCCTCTTCACTTATTTCTCTTACTTGACTAGCGTCAGTCTTAATGTTAGTCTGTTGCCTCACTCTTAACTTCGTGTATGGTATTATTTTGATGAAAAATGCAGCGTTAAAAAATACAGGAATCAGTCACTTGTAAACAAAATAAGACGCCATTGTATTTTCAGCTGCTTGCACCGGGGCATGTTCGGCGTTTCAAGAGGGAACGAATACCATCCGTGCTATTATTCGGATGGCTTTGCAATTTGAAAGTGGAGTTTATTTCATTGATCATTGACCCTTCTCCTGTGTATTTACAATCAAACGGTTTTAGTTATCAGAATCAGTTTCACTTTCCCTTTTAGAAGAAATAAGGTCATGTTTAAATATACCAAACTCTTTATAATTTGATAAATAATTGCATTGCAATTACGTTCATTCATTATAGGACGTCGTCTGCTTAAGCATGATCGGTCCCTAGTGTGACGACATCAAAACATCGCTATATTTCTGGTGAATCCTCGGATATTCCAGATGCTGAGAAGAGCTTTTATTTATGTTGTTTTTATAATCATCAGATACGCAGTTGCCATAAAACTTATACGATTGCCATCTGTAAGCTTCACAGTTTCTAGTGATACATTACAATTGCCATATTTGTGATTTTCTTTGAATAGCTGCTTTAACAGTTTAGAACCAGACCAATTTAACACTGACTTCAATGGGGCTAAGGAGGTATTCATGCGGCCATATCTCGGGGCCCAATAAGCCAATTGCCATAAAATTTGGGCTCTGGATGTTTTTCACCATGTTCCTTTGAGATATGGTATAAAAAATGTCAAAATGAAAAAAAAAATAGCTTTTTGTGACGTCATCACTTCGGTACTCTATAGAAATGCTTGTTCGTGGTTGCTTCAAAGGAAGCTCCTCTCAATGACGATTCTAAGAAAGGGTTGGACCTCTTTGCAGAACTTCAGCATTCTTTCAGAGTTTCACCTGCCTAAACATAACTGATTGAACCAAGCCAGTTGATCGTCGATCTCTGTAACGATACAATCACCAAACACTGTTCTCTCAACTGCATCATCGAATCCATCATGGAGAAAGACATGCGAGTAAGTATTCGCTTGTATTAATCTAACAGTTGTTTTATAGCTGTTTTGCTTTAGGTGAGCTTAACACATAACGTTTTTAAAAATAAACTTTTTCAGCTTACATAATTATGCCCAGTTTTAAATTATTTGTGTATAAGGTGTGTTTATGTTGTTTGTTTTGAGTAGAATTGCGTATGTTGTATTCGTATTGTTTGTTTTGTGTTAGTCTTGTATACTATGTCGTGTTTATGTTGTGTGTTTTTTGTGTTTGTGTTAAAGTCAAAACCCTTCCACAAACTTGTCTGTAATTTCTCTCATCATTTTTATATCGTGTACAAGATGTATAAATAATTTTGTAAATGAACACTGCTTTTATTCACTATGACATGTATGAATAGTAAAAATATAAATTATTATCCTTAAACTGTCGTGGACTTGGAGAACGTTCTAAAAGGAAAGATCGGATTTTCTACAAACGAAAATTGGAAATATTTATTGTTTACAAGACACTCGTTTTGTTTTTGATTTGGAAGAAGACATATTGAAATAGTAGGGAGGAAGATGCATCTTTTCATTTTAATCATCTAATGCAAGAGGAGTTGCAATATTATTTGACAGACATACACAATACACAAAACGGATATACGAAGGCACTCGAGTACAAATTGATTTTTAGCTAGAAAATATTATTTTTGGTTTCGAAGAGAAGAGAAATGATGCTCTAAATTGCAGAGTAACATTTAAGCAACACATGTTTGTAGAAAATCCTAATAACAAAATTCCTGTATTTAGTTCCATGAAAAGGGTTTTTTAATATAATGAGAATGAAAGAAACAAACATACTGCATGCAGTGTATATCTGGTACGTATAACAATTTTTTAAATGCTTGAACCTTTGTTTGTATGAATGAAAATGAGAGAAATGTAAATGTACTTTGTTCTATCTGAGTTAAAAATACATATCAGATCATTTTTAAAATCTTATATAAAACCTAATTATGGGCTAAAAAATTGCAAAAAATTTGTGCAACGATTTGTGCAACGTTTGGTACGTTAGTGGGTCATATCCATCTACCTCTCCACCTTGAAAATATAATATATAAATTGTCTATTCTGAATACGGTCAATTTACTCAATTACTACTATCTTGAATTTGGATAAGTAGGCCTAGGCTTTTCCTGCAGTGAGTTCACCATCGTAAACATAGTTATAATTGTTTTCATTATGTAGGAGTACTACAGAGCGAGGGGGGGGGGGGGGGGGGGCTAAGGGATGCAACTTCGAGAATAATGCTTGTATTAGAAATCAGGGGACTGACGGTTTTAAGTCCTCTCCGAGGGATTGGGTAATGAGGGTTAATGCCTTACCAAAGAGCACTCGGGCGTCCACTCGGGCTCGAACCGAACCCGGTTCCCCCAGATATGAGACCACTGCTCTACCACTGAGCCATTGCGCCTCTATTATTACTCAGTATCTACAATCTTGAATTTTAAATTACTTGGGCAAACGCCACATCATATTATTCGGAATGCGAGATGTTCTATTTAGGATTTTTTTTAAAAACCTTATTTGAAATATCTTAATGACAAAGTCACATTGTCGCTGCAGTATAGTGTCAACAAATTTTCTCGTTCGCTTTTATTAATTATTTATATTAATGACATTATTAACTCATCCAAATTGCTTAAGTTTTCATTATTTGCTGATGATACTGTCGTTTTATTATTCCCAATTTAATGTAGCACAGCTGGTTTCTATTTTAAATGAAGAGTTAACAAAACTGAATGTTTGGTTTAAATGTAATAAATTATTCTTAAATTATGACAAAACAAAATGTGTAAAGAAAGTTCCTAATTCCACTAATCGTGATAAAATAGCGAATGTCCTTATTGAACGAAAACAAAGTGTATTTTTGAGCACTAGGTACTCATATTGAAGAAACTCTAGATTGGAAATGTCATATTGATTATGCTTGTTCTAAAATTTCTCGTGTGTCTTGTCTAAATTGAAAAATGTTCTCCCAACGAACATATTAATGAATATTTACTATACAACAATTCTTCCCCACTTAAATTATTATCTGGGGCAATACCTACAAAACAAAACTGATCAAGATTTATAAGTTACAGAACGTGCAGCTCGATCGCTTAATTACTAACCGTCATTATTTGTCTCCAAGTATACGACTATTTATAAAATTGAAAAATTGTTCCTGTCTTTGATTTAATAAAACTAAATACATCCATATTTATGTTCAAATCCCCCCCCCCCCAAAAAAAACCCACCCAGTTACCATCTGTTTTTGTTCCAAACAAATTCTTCTATTCACAATTTACCCCACTCGTCATAGTAACAACTTACATCACCCTCTAAGTTTGCCGTTCACCTTCATTAGGGAATTTTCGTTCAGCAATGTACGCGGGATTCTACATGTTCTGGGACGGAGATTAACAATTGCAGATGAAAGGACGCCCGGACGCCCGTCATAAAGTCTTTGTGGAAAATTGAAGAACCGGAAGAGTAGTTTCGTCCTAGATTCAGAGCGAACGATGCATTTGCAATTTATGGTGCGCTCTTGGTCTAGCACGGTTTTGCCGTTCGGTCCTTTAATTTTCGACAAAGAATGCATATAAGCGTCCTTTGTCATGTGCAATTGTTAATCTCCGTCCTAGAATCCCGCGTACATTGCTGAACGAAAACTCCCTATTGTATAACTCTATATCGTTAATTTGTTGGGGTACGTGAATGGAATTTCCTGGGTCATGACATGAGATCCAGTTCTAAAAAATGGAATTGAATTGAATTGCTTCGCTCACTTGCGAATTGTAGACACGGCAATAATGATATTAAGAGTTCGGAGGCGTCAGCTTCGGACGAAATTCGCCTATAGTTCTCGAGGAAACTCAGTTTGATTCACTTCTATAATGCATTTCCTTACTTAGAATGACTGCAAAACTTTCATTGGAGAAAGCCCAGAGACCGTGAGAACCGTTACCATTCGTTCAGTTGCGACGTTCTTCACTGCGGTTGTAACCGCAGCGATACTGGGTGCTTGTATCCTCGGATCGGTGTCAATCTACAGAGATCATGCAAAGACGTCCCCAGTGTGTCCGCAATGTAAGGCTACAGAGCCATATAACAAGATAATGGACAGAGACATGGTAAGCGGCAGGGGGCGGCAGTTAACCCATTGCCCATGAGAACCGGATGGTCTTATATTAAGCCTATAATAATTTAAGATTAAAAAGAAAGATCACTTATATAATAAGGCAATATTTTTTGAAATATGGCCAAGCATTGTGTGGATGGAGTTTTCGATTTTGAATTGCGAGATTTATGATATAATCGAGCTATTTGTTATCAGACCTGTTACTTCTTGCTTAGAAAATCCCCATTGCCTTCTGTCGGAAAAATATACACAAGTCAAAACTGGGAAACAGGGCCCTATCAAATTCTTCTTAATCTTGCTATACATCATCCCCGCATTCAAACTTTTCTGTGGGCAAAGTTGGTACTTCTATAGAGCCTTTTCGGCAAATTGTTTAAAAAATGATAAAAAAATACCTGACAGAAAATGATGACATAATCAAAGGATCTTTTTTCTTGCTCGTTGGAAATATTCGGCTAAAGTCGTCGGCAAATTTGTCCGAAAGCCCCAAATTCTAAATGGTCTAGCGACGCCCCTGATTGAGCTGTCATTGTAATAGCACGTCTGCACGTGTATCAATATTTGAAATCCAACCTGGCATCAAGTGAGTTTTGTTAAAACAGAAAGTTAGGAAAACAAATTCTGTGATTTCCTTTGCCTGCAGATCTCCATTTGTTTATCATATAAAATATTTTTCCACATTCCTAAAAAAAGAAATATTTTCATACCTGTGCCTGCATGGTATATCATTATAAACATGTTTTACAGGTCCTCCATCAACAGAGTGTTTTTTGTTTCGTTCTTGTTTAACAATCATTTTTTGGGGGACAGGAAAAAGAGATGATGATGAGGATGGAGGATGGTCATGTGATGAGGGAGAGATTTACCTACAATCACGTGAGCAACACCCTGATGGTTCGTGTGCCTGGTAATTACTCTGGATACTCTGCCGCCACTGTGGTACTGGACTATGATAGAGTAAGTATTAATGAATGAGTAAATAAATGAATGAATTAATTAATGAATAAATGAATTAAATAAACTTATTACCAAAACTTAATAAATAATACAGGACACATTTAATACAATTCTTTGTTAATAGGACACCACTCGATCGATAGCAACACTGCTAGCAGGGTGATGCGCCCTTCTTAAAACACTCCTTGTGACAAATACGAATAACACACTTTATGAAATACCTTCCTTCTTACAAAATAATTAACTATGATAAACTGGTATTTACAATGAATGTGAATTATACTCTTGTAATAAAAGATATTTTGTAGCTGTAAAAAATGAATGGAGATGGCATTCTCTTCTTGTAATCACTTATTCAATGGCAAACCCAGGATTCTCTTTCAGAGGGACGCAAGTAAAAACAAATATCCGACAAGCACTTTGCATGTGCATTCCTGGCAGCCCATCAAAGGAGTTATCACAATTTTAAGTCACTTATGGCACTTTTTTTTTTTTTTTTTTTGCCGGGTGGGTTTTTTGTCGGACTCATGCTGGGGTAGGGCATGTACCCCTGGATGCGCCACTGTTATTACTGTTTGTGTCTTAAAGCAGGGCATTTATAAAACTACATATTGAATTATGATGCAAGATGCAGCTTTACCAAATATTGAAGGACCTTTTATAATCTTTGAAAGAATAATTTGGTGTAGAACAAAAGGGGTGCTTGGTAGCCATGGAATTCCTGAATTTTTCTACAGTATCTATGTGCGAATTTTTTAGTTGCCTGTTGGAAAATTTTCTTATAACTTGCCGGCACCAACCGATTCAAAATGTAGCGATGAACCTGATAGTTCAGGAGGTACTAGGCTAGCTTGCCTTGCCTAGTATCTTCTTGGCTTTACTAGACTGTTATGATGGAAAACGATACAGTATTCCAATGCTGTAAATATTTTCCTTTTCATGAAAAGCTTTAAAACTCTATTAAATCCGTTAATTCATATAGGTCTTCATTTAACACGATCGCAAAGACTTTCACAAACTGAACCTAATGCGATTTCAAGAGTCTTGTGTGTCATCAATTGAAATGTGCAAACAATCACGACAATGCCATAATCTGAACATGATTTCTATAGGCAACAAGCTAGATTATGGTATTGAAATCGCCCCTATAAGTTGATCTCTTGAAAGTCCTTGCGATTATGTTAATTTCATGTGTAAATGATTGTGATATTATTTTCTTCCACTTTCCAGTCTGTCATTTACGCCCATCTTGATGAGGAAAACATCTGTATCTCGTTCATTTGCTCAGAGGAACTTGCTATGAAAGCCGAGGAGTTCATGACAGGCCAGCAAAATGAGGTGAGTTTCTCCAGATTCATGTGGAGAATGAGGAGAGAGAGACAGGGATGGTTGGGGGAAGAGAGGAAAGGAGGGAGAGAGAGAGAGAGAGAGAGAGAGAGAGAGAGGGATGGGTGCAGGGAGGGTGTTTCCCCCTTCCCGCGCAAAGCGCAAAAGCTCTGACGTTTTAGTAAATTTGAGAGAAAGGTAACGGCTTGTAGCAAACATTTTTTTTAGGCGGAAAGTTAGTTCGACACCCTGGCTGCTTTTCAGTTATTTGGACGCAATACTGCACTCTATGTAACAGGGTGGGTGCAGGGAGGGGGAGTTTCCATCTTACCGCGCGAAGAGCGATAGCTCTGACGTTTTAGCAAATTTAACAGAAAGATAAACGGCTTGTAGAAAACAATTTTTAGGGGGGGCAAGTTATAGTCGACGCCCTGGCTGCCTCTCAGTTATTTGGACGTAATACTGCACTGTATATAACAGGGGTGGGTGCAGGGAGGGGAGTTTCCCCGCTTCCCGCACGAAGCGCAATAACTCTGACGTTTCAGCAAATTTACGAGAAAGGTAAACGGCTCGTAGCAAACAATTTTTTAAGGCGGAAATTTATAGTTCGACGCCCTGACTGCTTTTCAGTTATTGTACGCAATACTGCACTGTATGCGACACCGGTTGGTGCAGGGAGATTCCCCCTTCATGCGCGAAGCGCGAAAGCTCTGACGTTTTCGCAGATTTGAAAGATAACGGCTCATAGCAAACAATTTTTTTAGGTGGAAAGTTATCTTTCGACGCCCGGCTGCTTGTCAATTATTTGGACGGAACACTTCACTGTACGTAAGAGGAGTGGGTGCAGAGAGAGGAGAGTTATTTCCCCCTTCCCGCGTAATGTATTTTGTCTTTCAAATAACCAGATAACGGTTTATTGTTTGTTTTCGGCATTTGGCCATCCTGTCCTTCCATTAATATGTTTATCGGAAAATGTTCGTTTTTGTACAATAAATTATTCTTTTTCTTTTCCAGGGAAAAATAATCGACACTGTTTCTAGTGACCTCCGTGAAATAACCTTGAGCATTAAAGGGGAGATACCCACTGGTTACCTCAGGAGTAATACCGACATGACAGTGGCTGCCATGTGCTCCGGTCGACCTGCCTACTGGCTTGAAGACATTTCCCCTGTATCCAGCCGACGCCGTCGGAAATTAGCTGATGATGTTGTTACTTGGTGCATCACTGATCTGTGCTATTTAGTAAACACTGAGCCGTAGGTGGTCATGATTCGATCGTAATCTAAGCCGGGGGGGGGGGCACTCGACCCAAAAAATGGTGGGTCGGAACGAGCGTATCATGAAAAAGGATGGTCTTCGGAACTACTAACATTTTTTAAAACAGGGCTCTTTGGAACTGGATAACAATATACAGTGCGTATAAAAAAACGCATCAAGATTTGATTTCAAATTTGTGAAGATTGTGTTAACTTTACACCAAAGTGAGTAGCAACATCTTAAAACCACATATCTCCTCTTTCCAATGATATCTTATTTATTCATACACTGTCATGGATGGCTGAGTAATCTTTTTTTTGGACAATGGGTCAAATTGGACTTGGGACCAAGTTTTAGACACTGCAAGAATCAATGCACCTTATCAGAAATTAACTTAACAAATGGAATAATGAAATTAATAATCGCAACTTACCATTGTCTTCTTTCAGATATCTCTTGTTAACATTACATCCCATGCCCCTCAACATGGCCCCCAATCCTTTCCACACAGAGATTAGCTCTTTTCTCCATCTCACGCACAGCCCTGCGAATCATTGGGGCTTGGTGGTGTAGAGCTTCAAACTCATCAGTGATTCTTTGTCTCAGGTGGAGGGGTAATGAATCTGACTTGTTGTGACTTTTTTCTTTGGGGTTATCTCAAGAGCAAAGTGTTCATTACCCCTCCACCTGACATTGCAAGTTGGAAAAACCATAGTTCCTTCCAATTCTCTCAAACACCAATATTATTTTTTTCAGCAAAAGGGTAAACAGGCATAAAAGTGCTTGACCTTTTCAATGTCATTAACTTCTACACCTAAATCGACAAAATGTCTGTCACATTTAAGTTTACCATCGTTTTCCAGAATATGTTTTAATTTGTAAATTAATTTGTCGTACAACCTCTTATCGTATATACAACTTCCTTAATATCGAATAAGCTTATTATTGAAAATTACCACATCACCAAAGTCTGTACTCCTTATGTCTCGTATTCAGCCAATCTTCTAATAAATCCGTATAAAATTGTGGAGCTGTCACTTTTAATAAACCTGGTATATAGTCACATGAAAATATTAAATCTCCACCCAGGTGTTTAGTGGCAGAGTTAAAATATTGTTTCCATTTCATGTCTTCATCTTTATTTAGAAGTATTTTAGTCCACATTATTCGCTGCGATTTCACTTGTGCAGAAAAATTTAACATCTTTAATCCCCTTGCTTATATAGTCTAAGAACGATGTATTTCTACAGTATTAATTTTATCTGTCTTTCCTTTCCATATGAAATCGAAAGTTAATTCATCCAGTGAATCATAAACCCATTTTGGAACAGGAGTAAGTGACGCCCGATAACGAGCTATAGAATAAATGTGCACCTTCAATAATTGAATCTTTCCCATGAGTGTTAAATCCTTTGCTTCCAAAAATTCAAAAGTGTTTTTTTTTTACTTAAGATTTCTTTGCAATTTAGATCTTCTTTCTTGTGTTCATCAAGGGAAAAGAAAACCCCTAAAACCTTAAGAAAGTCAACAATTTCGCCAAAAGAAAAATCACAATCTAAACGTTGGCACAAACCTAATCTTTTATTTTTTAGTTTTGTCGTTGTTTATTTTCAGTTCAGAAAGTTTTTCGAAGTCTGCAAATAGTACTTTTAACCTATTAATTGATTTTTCATTGCAAGCAAAAATTGTCATATCATCCGCATAAAGTACTAGTTTAGTTTCCTTATCTCCAAAATTAATTCCTTCCACCAATTTATCTGTTCGTAATTTGTGTGCCATTTCTTAAATACATGAGATAAAAAGATACGGAGAAAGAGGATCTCCCTGCCTTTATACTCCCCTTTCTACTCAGTAGACCCTCCTTCATTTAATACACAACTTAATGTGTTCGTGTATAAAACTTTAACCCACTTTTGTACAGATGGACAAAAACCAAATGACGACAGAACTTTTTGAAGAAATTGATGTGAAACAAGTCAAAAGCTTTTTCGAAGTCTATCTAAAACAGATAATTTGTAACGGGATGTATGAAAAATAATATCATTTATAATGCGAATGGCCTCATTATTGGTATGGTCAATACGATTTGAATGATATGCTTTTAAGTGCTCTAAACAAAACAAACTGTTTTCATCGTAGTGTATGTATTGACAACAAAATTCTAAATGAATTTAATGCCATATATTTCGTACCCTATGCACTTTCGTCTTTGTTGTAGTCTGATACTCGATTCGAATCGGTAGAAAATACGAAAATCATAATTTTTGCGGTATAAACGTAATATAATATATATAAATCAAGAGGGTAAAAAGAAGTATTCAATATTATAAACATTATTGTGTTTTCTTTTTGAAATTAATTGTTGATATTGGGTAAAAATCAAAGATGTACATAATGTCATACGTGAATGTCAATCAATCTATCCCTAAACTGCAATTGCTCTTTGCGATTTTACTAATAGATCACCCGCAACACAAAACAAGGGGAAGTAACCTCATAATATAAGTGCATGTGCTTATATTCTAAGATAATATATTCCTTCTTGTTGTCCTACGTATTTTGGCATTAAAATATACGAGATGGGTATAAATCAAGATTTTCTCAGCAAGATTTATCGTCTGCTAGCGATACCCGGGGCTGCCATTTTCTTGATGTGTACATGAAGATATTTTTAATCCGAATGCAAAATTGTCTTTCTTCCTGATACAAAATTCCATCTGAGATTTAAAATATTTAACAAATATATACATACATTCTAAAAACGAAAATGTGTTTTATATTTCTTTGAAAATTACGATTTTACTAAATATAAATCTATTTTCTTGATACTATGACGTACGCGACGGAGCGAATTAATTCAAATTTATGCCAGATGACTTTCCCGAGCATTCATCTGCTTTGAGATAATGGACTTCAAAAGTCAGAATGCGCGTTGTATAAATTATATTCTGCTCTGCCAAGCAAGCCCAAGAAAACGATTTCTAGTTAGCAAAACCAGAGAAATTGAAAAGAAATCTACAAATTTCAAATTTTAGAATATATGTATACACCTGTTACTTGGAAGTGACATTTTTGTTACTTATTGTTGGAAGAAAAACAAATAAAACGAAACTAAACTAAACTACAGAGGAATGAAGTGATGCGTAACTGGGCTGAGATAGGAATGTTTAGAATTTAGATTATGGGCCTATATTTAGTATCTTAGATGAGTTAAAGCGGAGCTTTCTATTGCTTGAATATTTTGTATTTTGTTTGTTAACCAAGAATTACAACAACATCACCAATATTTTACTGTAATGATTTGTAGTAAATATTTGTTAATCATTTAATACTCATACAATGGTAGAAGTTAAAACAATGTAATAAGAAAAGGGAGCCGTACAATATAACTTACGTTACATTATAACCCCAAATTATGTTTCAATTTCTATAATATTTTTTCTATATGGCACGAAAAAGAGAAGCTTTTCGACCTGGACTCATCAGGTTATCACGTAGGTGTATAACAAATTACTTGAAATCAACTATATTATACTCGATGAACCCGGACGCAACCCAGACGCCGTAATGTCAGAACAATTGCAAGGCCGCGTGGACGAACTCCTTTTGTCTGCACAGAAGGGGTTCGTGCGATTGAATGTAGGCGGTTTCCAGAAAGCTTCTGGCCCGGGACATAATTGAGATTTGATTGTCGGCATAGCTTTGTGCGCAAGCTGGATTGTTCAGCTTGCCGACGATCAATTCTCAATTATGGGGTTTTATGGCTTGGGACTAAGAGGGTTAATTCGTATATTAAGCCATACTTTATAAATACGAAATTCAGCGTTTGGTACATAGACATGTATGTATTTTACAAAAATTAGCTTCAACAACTAAGCAGTATAGTATTTCGATAGATGAACAATGTGTAGTATGATAAACTCACCATCTCTTTAACATAATTCTCATTTTTGTTATACTTTTCTCTCTGCTTATCACGGATATTTGTTTGTATATTGGCAGGTTTTATTTCGGAAAAAAACATTAAAAAATAGGATACTTCCTACACATTGGGCGCTGATGAGTTATTATTTTTCACGTCTCGAAAATACCATCAATTCGAGACTATACGTACTCTCCTAAGTTGTAACCACGTACACACAGGACTATTATAATGAAGAAAGTAATTACTGGTCGAAGTAACGAGAAAAATAGAAAAAAGAGATACAGTAGATGATGCGGGGGAAAGAGGAAGAACAAGGGAGAAAGAGAGGGAGATGGAGAGAGAGGGCGAATGAGGAAAGAGAAAGAAAGAAAGAAAGAAAGAGAGAGAGAGATAGAGAGAGAGAAAGGAAGGAGGTAGCCTGTTGTGTGATGCCTCTAATTATTAACTTGATTAACGCATGCGGGACTGATAATAATTTAGCAAATCTATAGACCAATCACATATCGGTTAAAGTCACCGTTATCTGTTACGTGAGATCGGAGCTTTATGGGAACAGTATAATTATGGATATCTTGGCATTAGGGCCTCTTTACGCACCGTTACTGAGCCCATAACAGCCATCCAAAACCCCGTTCAAATAGTTTGTTCACGTCTTTGGTAACAAATATTCAATATGAAAAAGTAAACATGATGCCGATGCTATTGCTTCGATCTCAATAAGTAAAAAAAAAGAAAGAGGAAATATTCTGAACATCATTATCCGTGAGACGTACATGTGCAATCATATTCCCTAAATTGCACTCTCTGTTAACATGGTGTGCCATGGATTAGAATAAACTATTAACGAAAAATAAGCCAGGGTGAAAAATGACATGAAGTGGTTAGAATGCATCGACCCTGCTGAAACGTGACCATCGATATTTCTATGGTCATTAAGAGAGGTGTCCAGAAGAGAACTGTTCTGGTCATTGCCGTTTCCAGATGACTCTTCGGAATGACCATCTGGACAGAGCTCAGATGGATGCAAACTTATAGCACTCCTATTTCTGAACAGAGCTGGACTCCAGCAGTATATCGGCACCCCTGACCTCTGCAGCCACTCCCGAAGAGCTTGTGCCTCACAGTCGCAATACCATGGGTTTGGGTCGAGAAAGACGTTCTTCGACAGTACTGGGAGGCTGGATGGTTGCAGAGACACAAGCTGGTTGTTTCCAAGGCGAAGAGTGAACTGGCTCTGGCTGCTGAATGCGGACTGACTGATGAAGTGAATGCGATTATACTCAAGATTGATTTCGATGATGTGGACTGCCGAATCAAAGGCAAGGCCTGGAACGTTCCTGATAGAATTCTTGCTTAGATCGATGAAATTGATCTTGGGAATTCCATGAAAGGTCTCCCGAGAAAAAGACTTGATCCTGTTGTTACTCAGATTCAGACGCTCAAGGAATGGCGCCCCCAACGTGGGAATTCCAACCATGCCGTTGTCATTCAGGAGCAATCGTTTTGCTATTTGAAATGTAGGTTGAAAAAACGACACATTGGCTTGAGGGTTAAGACGGAACAATGTGATGTTAACGACGGAAATGATTTTAAGGGTAATTGGGGTTCTGTTTTCGGCTATTAAAGACAAGTTTTGCACATTCGTGTGCGATAGAGACAGAACAATCAAATTTGGAAAATAGTCAAAGAAAAAATATGTAATTGGATTTCCTTCAAGTGATAAATATATTATCGTGCATCCATTTAATGCCCCTCGGTCGATATAAGAAATTTCATTCCATCCTAAATGAATATCGTTCAGTTTACACGGATTCTCACGCAACTCATCGCGAGTTTCATTGGTAGGGCAAAAGTTGACAGAAAATGTCTTTATCCGATTCTGAGAGAAACTAATTCTCTCTGAATTCCAAGGTAAACGTACGTTTGTTAATCTATTGTTGTCAATAATGATTTCGTTAATCGATAGCCTTCCTAAATAATCATTGCAAATACTACCGATCCTATTTCCACTTACGTCCAAGCTATAAGCATCTACTATACTGTCTAATGAAGTCAATGCATTATTTTGTAAGGAAAGCTTATGAAGTGTCAGATTTTCTGGAAATGAAATATTGGTAAGTTCATTTGAGCTAAGTTTAAGGATTTTAAGAAATGGAAAGTTTCTAAAGTCATTCTCTGTCACCATCTTCAAGGCATTGGAACTCAAATCTAAGAAATTGATTAGGTGCAGTGGTGATAAATCAGGGATTTCAGTCAGTTGATTTCCGTCGAGAGACAGATGCCTGATATTGGACGAGCCGTTAAATGCTCCTGGCAAGACTGTTCGGATTTGATTATGAGATAGTTCAAGGAGACGAAGAGCACTCATTTGAGTAAAGTTTTCAAGGACGATTAATTTGTTGTAGGACAAATCAATTGTTAGCAGCTTGTCGTGTTTGTCAGATGGCTCCCACTCAATCCTTTGAATGTCATTGTTCGTCAACATAAGTTGTGCTAGGCCAGGTGTGTGTCTAAGAAAAGCCAATGTCGTTATCCTGTTTTCGTTGAGAATCAATATCTTGAATCCTGGAGAGGTTATCATGGTTATACCATCGGAAGTGTTACATTTGGTTGTTTCATCCTCATTTCTTATTCTAAACTCACTAATCTCATTCTTGCTAAGATCAACTGTCACAATGTTTGGAAGGACACACAAGTCTAAAGTGAATACTCCACTAATTCCCGACTCTTTAACACAAATGGAATTCAAGTTTGGTAAGTAAGGAATGTCATTGATGTCTTTGAGTTTGTTTCCCGCTAATTGTAAGTCACGAATAGTGCTGGTTTTAGAATGAAATACATCTTCTATTGATTCGAAATGGTTCCCGTCCAAATAAAGTTGAGTAAAATCGACGTTACTCCAAGTTTCTGGGAGATGCGTAAGTCTGGCGAAGCGCACATCAATCCTCTTAAAAATCGAAGAACGGGGTGGGTGCGAAATGGTGTGGATTGGATTTCCCATGAGGGTGAGGTACTCTAGAGATTTCAGTTTTCCTAGATCCGGTAGGTGTTGAATATTGTTTTTACTCAAATTGATTACACGAAGCCGATCAGCGTGCTTTATTTTATGAAGGTCAAAATGCACCAAACCTACTGCAATCGCTTTAATAATGCTTACCGAAGAGGACAAGGAGGATAGACTCTGTATGAAATTATGCGAAAGGGTTAAAGACAAATCGCTGATTGCAGCAACGTTTTGGAAACTGTTTGGTGTGATTTCTTGAATAAAATTTGATCCTAAACCTAGGAAAGCAAGGAACCTCAGGTCTCGAATAGCAGAAATTTGAGTTAGCCTGTTAAATGAAAGATCAAGTTTTTGAAGTTGGGGAAGTCCGACAAAGGCTCGATGACTTAATCTTGAGATAGCATTATCTTTAAGACTTAAGATCTTGAGGCTCGATAGCATCGAAAACACGTCATCTTTGACAACCGTGAGTTCGTTATATGACAGGACAAATATTTTTGTATCATTTGGCACATTCACAACAGGTACCATGGTCAACGATCTCCCATAACAATCGACGACGACATCCAGCGTCACGACGGGACATGAACAGGTCTGAGGGCAAACAACCTGAGCATGACAAAGAAACGAAGGAGGCACAATCAACCAGATCAAGAAGATAGCAAGTTTTGGTCCTTTAGGCATGTTTAAGCGAAATGGCGGATCCATTGTCATCTCCAGTTAACAACGCGACGACTTTTGAAAGTAGTGACAGTATCACAAGATTGTTTTCTTTTTTAAATATGAAATTACTGGACTATACGTGTCTCGACAATTTTACTGTCTTTATAACCCCAAACCCAAACCAATACAATTTCTAAATGAGCAACAAGAAAATTAACAAATGGAACAGTTGGGGTTAATGAAGAAGAACTAGATTGCTTGATTAAAAATCAACCTGATGAAAGTAGGCTTATAAAATAATAAACAAGGTTTAGATAGCTACCTGTATCCTTAAAATTGCCATGCTTTAATCAATTTTACGGAAAAAATTGAGAGATAAGTGAACCCAGGGATAATCTGTGGTCATAAAGCAGAGGAGGAGTTTGATTACTCTTCTTAATTTCTTATTTCAAGTTAATAATTATTTATTCATGGACGTTAATTCTATTCTAAATACCTTGACCAGAAAGATTAATGATCTCCTGTAAAGCGCTTTTATATTTTTAACTATAAAATACTGCAGTATATATGTGATGTTGCATATTGCTGCATATTGCCACTAAAAGAAAAGGAAAAGATAGGGAATACGGTAGTTCGCTGATATCAAACAGATGATTTTTATGAAGTTTCTGAAAGTTTTAGACTAGATTGAGTTAGTTTCAAGCATAGTGGATGCAGTTAATTCTGAATAACAATGTTATAAAACTCTATAGGCCTACACCCGTAGGAATCTGAAGAAATTACTGATCCAACCTTAATAGCAAGTTGCTAAAAACAAGATTGGGGAAATAGGAATTCGAGATCATTACACATGTGGGACTTTTATCAATGTTAAATCCTCCCATTTGCTACAGCAAACAAAATGACTTAAATGACTTCTTTCAACATCTTAAATACCGAGCTGGATCTTCCTTTATTAGAAAATGAGATCGATTATTTAAAAAGGGATTTTAAAAAGTTGCCACTGGCAATAAATGACGTTTACTAAATTATTTCTAGAATAAAAGATAATTAAGGAGGAAAATGAATACATGTATTTTAAATGGTTCTCTCGATCTAGATCTGTGATTGAAGTTTACGGCCATACTTGCAGATAGCAAATCATCCCACGCAGTGGGATTAATTACTAGCTACCGCAATTTTACGCATCTCTATATATTCTCTTTGATCTTCCATGTCTGATAAAATAAAAAGGAAATTGGCATAAGCGAATAGATGCCAAAGGCGAACGAAATTGATTAGTTTGAAAACTAATATAAATGTAAATGGGGGGGGGGGGGCTCTCTCTTTATATACAAATATAAAAAGAAATCATAACTTCATAACTGGAATTTGATAGTTTGTAGAAGTGTTGTGGTCTAGTGGACAAGTCACCGACTGCAGATCACAAAGTCCGGAGTTCTAATCCCACCACGGCACTAACGTTCTTTGGCAAGACAATAATCTACATCTGCCACTCTCCACCCAGGTGTACATGGGTACCTGATATGCATGAGCGCTAGTTACTTTGGCGGTTCGGCTGTAACCAGGGTAATAGTAGGGAGTTTTCGAATGTGTCAACGTAAACGCCGTCCGAGATCCTCCAAGCTACAATGGACTGCTTTGTGTTAACTGCATACCGCGCTTTGTGCAAGAACGGCTCACCCGTCCTCTGGCTTCTCCCTCGTCCACTAGTCAGATCGAGAACGCGTCCAACATGGTATTGTCGTCTTCTCTAAAACGTCAACCTCGCTTCACCTACTTTATATGGAGTTAACACAAAGCAGTCCATTGTAGCTGGGAGGATCTAGGACGGCGTTGACACATTCGAAAACTCCCTACTGTCTAAGCGCCAAGAGTGTCGCTGCGTGACGGATATGAGCGCTATATATATATACGTGACTATTACTATTATTATATTATTATACCAAGACTAGAAACAAAAAGAATGATCTCAGTACTAGATTCCCTTGTAAAAAAAGTACCATAGTACCCATGGTAATTTGACAGTAATTTGACCAAATTACCATCATTTGATGGTAATTTGATCAAATTACATAATATTACCATGTGTACTATGGTACTTTTTTACAAGGGTTTGGACTTCACGAATATGTTTCAGTGACGGAGAGTAACGACATTAGGTTTGTCAAACACCATAGTGATCACAATACATCTATATGAAACAGACAGATTAGATAAGAATACGAAAGAAATTAAAGAAATATTAAGAAAGAAAGGAATAGCACCGTGACAGCGTCAATGCTTTGGACCTATAGTCCCCATTAATGTAGAGACCGCACTCCACCCTCCCCATTTTCGGGCACCTATTTTGAAATATTTTTATCAGGAAAATTCCTTAGACAAAAAAAGTATAAGCAGTGGTGTATCCATCGTAGGTTGGAGAGGGTGTACGCCCCCTGTCTTGACCCCCCCCCCCCAAAAAAAGGGAAAGAAAAATAGTAAAGCTTGCAGTTCATCTGCGTACGGGTTGCCAGATACATCCCCGCCCTTGTCTGTGGAGGAGGCAGCGCCTTCGTTTATCAGTTATGGATGTAGGCCCTATTGCTGCTCTCGCATGAAAGGAGTAGGGACAACATATTCCGTATCGTTTCCCCCCTCCCTTCTTTCGTTTGATTCTTTGTTTTTAAACGAACTAGCAGGTCTCCTCTCCATCATTCTGTTTACCTAATCCTTGCTATAAACTTCAAAATTTAAATTGAGAAGCCTGGAAAATAATTTGCGGATGCGACCGTAGAGGACTAATACCCAAAGCATCAAGGGATCATTCCGAAGCGAATCAATTTTTTGTCCTTTCCCACCAATAATAACTTCAAGAAACATTGATAAAAGGATGCGTAAAATGGTGTAGCCAAGACGACAGTGTTTACGTACAAACTATATAAAACCTATAAGGTCAGTCAATGCTTTGGAGAGGAATGATTTATACTCAAAGGTTGTTTTATTACAGAGCGATGGACCACCTAATATGACATAATGGACATTTTTATTGGGAATTTCTCGACCATCCTCAGGGGCGGATACAGGATTTTCAAAAAGGGGGGCGCACACTGAGGAACCCTCCGTTTGACGAAGCCAAACGGCCATCTAGGGGTCGGGGCATACTTGTCAGAAAAAACGGGGGGGGGGGGGGCGCTCGCCCCTTGCGCCCCCCTCTGGATCCGCGCCTGATCCTTGGTCAAGACAATGTAGGAAACTTTGTGGTTTTAAACTTGAACGAAAATAATATTACATTCGCATCGTTATATGGACCCAATACAGATAATCCATTTTTGCTGATCTTCAAAAATTATAATAGAATATGAAAATCCTCATACCATTTTGTGGGGATTGGAATTTAGTACAAGATTCATCTCTCGATACATGTAATTACCTCCATGTTAATAACCCTCGAGAAAAATAACAACTTGTTAAAACGAAAAAATGTATTAGATATAAGCGATCCATGGAGAAATATATTTCCAACTAAAAGATCATATACATGGCGAAAACCAGATTCGACTTCTTTTTGATGTCGTCAGAACTTCTTTCGTTAGTCCACAGGGTTGAAATTTTTCTGGGTAATCGAACAGACCACTCATTAATTAGTTTAAGTCTGAACTTAAATCAAATAAAGCGAGGTCCCGGTTATTGGAAAATCAATGTTTCTTTGTAAAAAAAACCCGGGGTGTTATTTCTTGTTTTAATTTGTATCCGTCTCAGTATATCTGAACTACCCTCTCCCCCTGTCCCTCACTCTCTCTCTCTCTCTCTCTCATTTTCTTTTACTGTTATTACCCCCTTATCTCTTTCATTCCTCTCTTTTTCCCCTCTTAATCCCCCTCTCCTTCTCTTATAGTAATACATTCGGTAGATAGAAGGAAAGTTGATCACTTGCATGACTACCATCAAATTATTCTAAGCAAGATCAAACAAATGATGATGCCCAGTTGAGTATCAATCATTAAATTGCCTGATCATTCATGACATTGAGTACTTGGTAAAGAGTACGGTCATTATAATTTGGAGGCCATTAGGTTTCTGTATACGGTGTCTACAGATAAAAGGTTTCCCTGGCAACAAGAAGCGCGCACAAATCTGAGATGGGTGATTTCGGTGGAGAAAGCCTGTTTGCTTGGAAATAATGTTCTCCACGTTTGTCAATCATTTAATCATCTTTTTTTACCATCTTAATCATTACACTAATATATTTTCTCCACTTTTACCGGCATTTCTTGGCATTTATTCATAGCAGCTGAAGAAAAAAAAATAGTAGAAATTCTTGTTTCGCATCTTATGTCCTTTATTAGGCATACTATTGTCAAACATGGACCAAACATCATACCTTAACCCGAGCCCTAAAGACCTATCCTGAAATAAAACTCGGGGCAAAATATATGTCGGATCACCCAACTGTCTGTATGCGTCATAATATTTTCGGGGGAAAATATCAAAAGGGAACTATAGACGATGGAGGTGATGGAAATTAGCGATATCTCATAATATACCTTTCAAACACTTAAGCAGCCTATCACGCCCATTATTGACATTAATTAAGCCTGCCGATCATGCGACTCTGAATAATAAGAAGCACAGCTCGTACATGTCACGTATTTTTAATTTGGTATCAAACCTCTATACTAATGGAGTATCGTGAATCTCGTCCCGTGTAGACAGGGAGACTAGTTTAGTCAGGAACTGAGCCATATATTCCGCGTGCTCACTTTGAACATTTCATATATAAACATTTACAACAAATATCAAATCATAAAAGATTTGTTGTTAAATTTATTTATACAATTCGGCTAGACTATATACGTTGGTGTTAACGGTTCAACAGGAATTGTTTTAGAGGTGCGCTTATAAAATACATAACACAATGGGCAAACGATGTCGATTTTTCTGTAAGGCGGCATTAAGTCGATTTCTTTTTGCCCTTCATGGCGCCATCGTGTGTGCTTACTTTTACATGGTTCGGGGTGGTGATTTCAGCAAGTATTTAGGAAGCCCCTTACTTCTGCTCCCCATTGAGATGGTCGTCACTCTACGTTGTACCAAGCATGGAGAATGGAAATGGTAAGTACGCAGGCCCACACCTTGAATTTTTGCCAGACATTTTTCATGCCATATCTAGCTGAAAATCCCCCAAATAAACAGGAAGAAAAAGCAGAAAAAGAAAAAAAAAATGGTCTTCTGATTTTCAAATTCACAAACAGGGGGTAAATATATTTGCCCGACTGTCCAATTTGCCGATGGACCTTCTACATATACCTAACAACTAAAAATAAAAAATTATAATTGCCCGCAGAAAATATCTAATGGGGGGGGGGGGGGGGGGTGTCACATCCGACACTCCCTGTAGAGACAACCCCTTATAGACCAAGAAATTTGCACCCCTAACTGATACAAAAACAGCATCGGTGAAATGGTGAAATGCCTTTTTTCCAATGTACCTATTATATATAATGCATGATTTCTGGAAAACGACTGCTCTTGGCAACATTAAAGGCTTCAAGTTACTCTGACAGAAAAATATACTGTATTCAAAATGGTGAATAACAAACATGACCCAAGAAAGTCAAATGAATAAAAAAAAAAAACTTAAAAATTCAATAGCATCTGTATATGATAGGAATTCAATCTGCATACATTGGTTGTTGCTACGTAGGGCAATCAGGCTTTTGGGTCATCAATATCAAATTTTATAAAGAGAAGTATGCATAAAATATTAATAGACTGTTAAACTGGGATTAACATCTGTGATAAAACCAACGAGACAGTTGTATATTTCTAACAAACAAACAAAAAAAAAGAGGAAAAAAGAAGAAAGTAAAATGGTAAAATGTTAATCATATTATTTATCTCAATTTGGATTTTTGATAAATTTTGCTCGGTTTCAGGTTCTCTCCAGCCCTGATGCTCTACCTGTTCTGTGTGATTCCCGGTATTGGATTCTTGCATGTTGATATCCATGAAAGGAGAATAGAGAAAATGGATGATCCAGATGTACCCGAGTGCGAGCGCTTGGTGAAAAACACGTCATCCTTTCCGGAATTACACTACGAATCTGGACGGGTATATGTTCACAATTTAATAATTATGTACTATATGTATATATACCTCAGTTACGACGCTACGACCGTGATAATTTCTCTCTATATATTATATATATACAGAGAGAGAAGAGAGAGAGAGCGAGAGAGAGCGAGAGAGGCGTAGCCTGAGTCCAGTCACTGGGGAGGGGGGGGGGGGGGGGAGCGCTGGCATCATGGGGCACGGTCTTTCATTTCAATGCGAATTTAAGAGGCCACTGATTAGGGGAAGGAGAGGCTTCTGGCAGGGGTTCTATCGTATTTCCCCCCTCATCCTTTCCCTTTCTCCCTTTCATTTTCAAATGTTTCCCATTTCTTTTATTTTTCGCCATTCGATTTAGGGGGGGGGGGGGGGCAAGTGCCCCCGTGCCCCTTGTAGCAACGACAATATGTTTATATAATTTTACAATAGATAAAACAAACGCCTTACATAAATCCATACATATACTTCTAAAGTTGTAATATAAGTAGCAGCAGCACTAGTACTAGTATTACTTGTAGAAACATTACTCAAGATACCAAGACTAAAAAATGCTTCATTCCCCTAATATCCTCCGTTTTAAAAGAAGCCCTTCAAACCTTTCAGTTTTTATCTATTCCTAAAGAGAAAATTACAATCACTGTAGTGAGAAAGTCATATCAAGCTTATTAAAACTATTTAGTAAGTAGCTTACAGTTATGAACGAAACCATAATATTCTTCTCAATGAAAAAAAAAAGCGGAACATGTTTAATGTCAATCACTCCCCATGTAAGGCCTTCTTTCCTTTTCAGAACATTTTATTTGGAAGCTTTTTATGAATGAGGACGATTTTCGTTTCAGTGTACATCATTCAGGAATTATTGCAAACACATTCGTGTTTCATAAATGACCCTGTCGTCGTTTTGGCGATACTTCTCGATTAGTGAAATTCACATTATGCATGATTATCCTGCAATTGGTCTCTGTAATGAATATGCCTTTGTTTTAATAAGAGGTGGATATCACAAGTCCATTTACCATACACGTACTTAATCAAAATGTCCATTTACCAATCAACTTGATACGCAAAGTGGCTTCTTACACAAAGCATTGTTCCAGAAAAAGAGGCATGTATTTTTCATGTCACCACACTTCTACTTCTATGCTATACACGTTGTTCACTTTTGACTGTCTAGACTAGAATGTAACTCGCTTGGTGTCAGGGTCAAATATATTTACATTCTGTTATTATTTTCGCTACATAATAATGCCTAAAGGAATATTACACATAACAATGAGTTGAAAAGCTTTTGAAAGCCGCAGAATGGGTTTTACATCACATTAAAAATAAATCTTATAATTCTGGACCGTGTTGAATTCTCCTGTGTAAGCCTTCTCCAGTTTCAAACGCAGAAGAAAAGAAAGAAGAAATGTTGCGACATTCGGAACATATTTCATAAATGTTGGAACGTGAAGAAATGAATCCCTGTCGCTATAGCATGCTATCATTATCAAGAAAGCTTTAAAACAGTTTAATATTTGCCCTAATAACAAAAATTATTTTAATGATTCCCTCTTTGAACCCCCCCCCCCCCCCCCGTATCTTAAACCCGGGAAGCAGGTATATATATTTGTCTATAACAGTGAATCTCCGGACGATGATTATGAAATGCCATTTCATCAAATCATTGAATCGAAGGAAAAGATAGATTTGCCAACTTCTATATGTGGGAACCAATCCACAGATACGAACGATGAAGCATGGATATTGATATGAATAGGACTGTAAAAGAGAGGTTGCGAAAGCAATAATAATTGGGAGCAATATAATGGCGATCTGAAAAATTAATATGATGTATTCCTGACATTGATTGATGTTTATATAAAATAAACGGATATTTCATGGTTTTTTCATCTTAATTATGATTTACATCTAATATTTGAACGGCTGTTTTAATCCATTTGATGAACACTGAATGTTGTAAATTTCCATATTATGAAACTCATTTTCAACTAAATACAAACTGTAGTTTAGTGTACGATCAGCTTATAAACCAATATCAATTCAGAACTATATTGCCAATAAATCTATTTCATTGATCATTGCCTTCATCGACATACTGTAAAGTCTTGCACGAGAGAATTCTAAAAATTTACGGAGTTAAATTGGGGAATCAGTATGGACCTATGACCGAAATATTGAATTTAATATTTGAATATTTAATTCAATCATGTTAATTCGTAGCAATCGGCTAATTACCTGGAATAGTTTTAGTAGAATTAGAATTATATTTGACTATTCAACTATATATCCAACACCGGTACAACAGTTGTGCTACTTAGAATACGTTTTCATATAGCTGCTACTAGTAAAAACACATAATTGACCAAGATCATGATTTCGGAATTATTGTCAATTTAGGCCACAAGGTTAAAAATGCACCGATGATCAGGATGATAAATTGAAGTTAGAATTACCATAAACTGACGATCTGCTGATGAAAACCCCCGGGGGTATTACTTCACATACTGACTTGTGTACGTGTGATAGTAAGAATTTTTTTTGGGGGGGGGGGGGTGTTCAGTCGGATTTGAAAAAGAAGTCAGTTTTTCACTATGGTTCGCAAAACACGTGAATGCATATTAAACCTGTTTTAATGAAAATAGGCTACTTTTTGTGACCTGTTTTTACGCAAAAAGGGGTCATACTTCGCGGAAACTGTTCTTGAGAGTTTGAAAATTAGGGGTGATTTTTTTTACTCCGCTAACCATCATGTTACGCTCTTGAATATAGACACCACGCGGCAAAAATATGTAGCAGACTTTTATCATACTATGATAAGAGTTCGTGGCTTATGTCTAGTTATTGTGGCATTACTATTCTTAATAAGGCTGCGGACTAAACTTTCGTATGGGTAAACCTGTTCATTTGTGTAAAAAAAATCTAAAAAATAAATAAAGCTCATCTTTTATGAGATTCAACATGAGAGAAGCATTTTACTCTAACATGCCCAACTCTTACATGCTTACTGTGACCATCACCATGGGCAGAAATATGCAGGAAATTATTTCATCGGGAGGTGGGCATAACGATAGGTCCCCCAATAATAATAATAATAATAATGATTAAAAATAATAATAATAATATTAATTTGTATAGCGCAGCAACTATTTGAATATACTCTACTGCGCTTTGATGGAGACTCATAATTTTTATGCCTACTGTATATATATAAACAGAACTAATCTACTTAAAAGCCTTTGTAAACAGATGGGTCTTCAGTAGAGATTTAAGGGTAAATGCAGTAATCAGGGAGATTTGGGTTCCCCAAAATAATTTTTTGCTTTGAAGTTCACGTAATTAAGGGATGTGTGAAATACTATAATCTTAATTTTCATGTTGAATAAAGCCCAACAAGTATGTTGAATTATGGTTAGAAATGCAAGTATATCATGGCATTCAATGACATTGAGTGTTTTCTTCACAAAAAAATCATACCGAACCCTGAACAGATTAGGGACAAAGATTGAGGCAGAAGGGAAAGGTGCAGGTTGCTCACATTTGGTCTGTAGCATAAGTGATATGAAACCTATAATTCTATGTAACGATTTTAGAAGATCTCTTTTTGTTTTCTGATTATAAAAGCATGAATACATAATTAGGCTGTCTTGCATATTATTATTTGAATAAAACTTCATATAACATAATTAAAAGGATATTTTCAAAAAACCTTTCATACATCAATTTCTATAGAGTAGACCACCAAGTTTCAAAACAATATGATCAGTAATAATTTGTATAGTTTGTCCAACAGTTGTTAATGATGTTTTCTTTATAATGCAAATTAGCGAGTAGTTGTGCAGCATTTTATTCAAATGAAATTACTCATTTAGGCATATACTATGAATATATCAACACTTTACTGATGTGAATGCCATCAATAACAAAAAAAATCACTTAATAAACAAATCAAAACTATATAACGTAACGGGCCTTAAAAATGGGGACTGGTTGTGCTTTCCTTATTACAAGAGGAAGTTGGTTCCAGAGTTTTGGAGCAGCACAGCTAAATGCACAATCTCCAAGAGTTGCCTTTGTTTTGGCATGAGGCAACTTTAGAAGCAGTTGGTCCTGTGAACTTCGTAAGTTATGTGTATATGGATAGAATAGAATTGCGTAACACATCTCCACCTGTGACACAAGAACAACAAATGTTCTTCATCATTTCTTATTGAATATTGATTAGTAATTTAGTAGGGGCGGAGCTAGCTTTTTTCCAAGGGGGGGGGGGGGGGGGGGGGTAACCCAACGACGATCGTCCACAAGCCGAGAAGCGGCGAGCCGATTTTGTTTGATATTTTGAACCCCCGTAAGTGATGTTTTCCTGGCATCTACTAACGGAATGGAGACCATAAAAAGCAGTCCATGATAACGTCTTTTTAAATCAACAGTTTAATACACAGTTATATCCAGAGTTATCATGTGTTTGGCTATAGGAACATACTGTGTGGGTCTGGACATGTTATGATGGCGTTTTTCTATGCACATTAAATTTTAACTTGGCAGCCCAGGGGGGGGGGGGGGGTTTAAACCCCCTACCCCCCCCCCCCCCCCCCGTAGATCCGCCACTGTTTACTATACTCTCTCTCATATTTTATACATCTATTTCATCGTTGTGATTTTATTATTGGTACTATGTGTGTGGTAATGCTTGCCAGTTGTCTCCACGTTTTTAGCGTGTAGAAGTGTAGGTGTTGCTTGTTGTGGCTGATTGCAACATACTAAACTTACAGTACTTTATCCTAAATTTAAAAAAAAAAAGAAAAAGATAAAAGAACCCTAAAAATCCTGTTGCACTCAATTTGTTTACATTATAATTGTCTTCTCTTTGTGCAGATATTTATACCAAACATGCAGAACTATATTAAACTGACAGAGTGGCCAGAAGTGTTGGAGCAGACCACGATGTTCTTGGTAATATTGGGTCGGTGGATGCTACCTAAAGGAAATCTCACTCGGGAACAGCTCTCTCAGCTTCTCCTTGTCTACCTTGGTATGGCAGCGGACATCCTTGAGTTCTCCAGCGAAAGTATGGCCCAACCCGTAGTCGCTTGTGATTTGATAAAGATCGGCATCGTCACAGCCATCTGGGGTATGAGCCTCTGCCAGTTCACGCTCGTGCTGACATCCGTTGCAGGTCCCAAAATCAGGAATTTCAGAGGTAAGAATGGCAAAAGAAACCCGGATCGTGTCGATGCTAAGATTGATAATCATGTGGCTTGCTTCGTTGAGCAGGATATCGAAGTGCCAAAGCGACCCTCTATCTGCGGGTCGGAGATCTGGTCACTCCTCATAGTCCTGTTCTTACAGGACTGTCCTTTTTTGGCGATGCGATTGTACTTGATTATTTCTATCAAGGTCGTTGATCGCGCTATGCTTTTCTTTGCTGGAAAGAACTTGTTGGTGTTCATGCTGGTCACATACCGTATCATTGTTTTATATGGAGAACACAAAGGGCAAACCAAGGTCAGGCCCGTGCCACTTGTAGGAGTTCCGCAGCAATCTGAGGTTGACGCAATTGTAGTCAGGGAAAAAAGGTCAAACTGGCCGCTTGTTCCTTTACTTCACAGGGTTACCGTCTTGACAAGTCGCTTAAGGAATCACGTCCGCGAGATAGCGAGTAGACTAGGCGAGTATATTCCATCCAAATCTGATGTACCAACTATCACTTCAATGACACCATCCCCTGCCGTCATGGAGTGCCGTTCCTTAGAGGTCACTGAGGTTGATGACGTCGATAATTCAGCCGGTCCGATAAATACTGAAACGGAATTAACTGACATATCGCGATCCATGTCACCCTACTCTGATGATAGACCAGCGACATCCTGTAAAACCGAAAACGACCGCGTCGACGACGCAAGTGCCACCATCTTGAATCTCCATCTTGATAACCAAGTTGTTTTATCGGTAGTCGAAGTCGGGAATGATGACGAAGAGATGACCAGTCTCAATGGTGACATCACCAAAGAAAATCTGAAGACTGGGAGGAATAACTTGACTTTCCAACTTGATCATGATGCCCTGATGAAACCTGCTGAGGTGAATGATGGAAGCAATGACGGGAGCACAGACGACGATGATATAAACAGCAAGAAATATATGGACACGTAAATTCTGGAAGTATGATCACGATTATGCACCTTGACATGAAACTATCTCATTCAAAATACTTGATGATTAACTGATGAATAATCTTTACATTTTTGATTTTTCAATTGTTAATGAAAGCTTGTGAGGGTGTGGGTGTGTGTGCGTGCGTTTGTAATGAAAATATTCATATTCAGGCGCCTCCATGGTACTTAGAATATCTGAATATTTGGCATGACTTAAGAGAGAACACAATTATCACTATTGACTCGGGAAATCAAATGATTTTTAATAATACTTATATCCGTTTTTGCCAGAAAACATTCTTTACCAGAAAATTATTTGAGGCTAATATATTTAAACTTAAGCATTTTGTATATAAAGAAGGTCATTTAAGGCCAGTTAGCTATTTTCTACAAAAGGGTCTTGATGCCAACATTATGCTATATCAGTAACATTTATTCAGCATTGCCGGTGAATTTGGAAGAGAAAATGAGAAAATGCGAAGAGATAAATGCACGATCGATTACTGGGAATTGATGTATAAAGTATAGGTGATAAAATAACATTATATGAAGGACTGACTTCTAAATTATGTTATCAAATCTTTACAGATAATATGAAGGTAACCTCTGCATTTATAGTGCTAGAAATAATACTCCGATCAGAGTCATGATAAGTTTCATATTTTCGACCTTCTTTTTCAGATCATCTTCAGGAACTAAAACATAAGTGAGCATGAAGCATTTAGTTCCTGAAGATGATCTGAAATAAAAGGTCGAAAATTTGAATCTCATGATGACTCTGACCGGAGTGTTACTTCTAGCACTATACATTAATTTCTTCTGTGGTAATAATGGATTTCTTTGCATTTAGACAAGGGGAAATAACAAATTTGAATAATACATCCGGAATTGCGACTTGCTTTTTGACCACAAGATCATGCGCTTTAGATGATAAATTACGTGAATTCCAGTTTGAATTATTACATAGTATCCTATTTTGTATTGATAAATTATATCAATATGTTTTTTCAACGCATATATGTTTTTTCAACGCAGGATTAGTTTGATGTTACTTATCCTTTCAATGCAGGTACCTTGATGTTATTTATCCTTTCAATGCAGGTACTTTGATGTTATTGTTACTTTTTCTTTCTATACTAATTCCGTGATGTTATTGTTTCTGAAGC
This sequence comes from Heliocidaris erythrogramma, assembly GCA_025617745.1. Taxonomy (NCBI): domain Eukaryota; kingdom Metazoa; phylum Echinodermata; class Echinoidea; order Camarodonta; family Echinometridae; genus Heliocidaris; species Heliocidaris erythrogramma. Next base: position 7,777,713 of record CM046857.1, read on the forward strand.
TGTAGAATTTCTACCGCTTCATATATAAATTCTGCTGATTTATTCGCTCTTCTTATTCTCCTGACGACGGCCAGAGCATTCTGACCGGAACGTGGAGTTATTCCAACTCACATGGTTGTACCGCAAACCTTTTTTTCTGAATTACAACTTCACCATGCAAACCTTCAAATCCTATATCAATATGGATTTTTATCATCTAACTTATGTTCTTTCTGTGGAAATGAAATTGAAGTATACCATCACTTATTTATGAAGTGTCAAATTTGTTTTAAAAAATTATGGCAAGAAATAGGGGAACAAATGAAATTAATGCGCTTAAATACTTTAAAATGGGAGGAAATTTCAGTTGGGTTAGATGGAAAGTCAGAAAAACATTGTACATTAACAACTTAATTATACTCATAAATATATTATATAAAATGCGAGATCAACAGGAATTCCTCCAACAAAGAAAGAAATTTATAAGGCACTTTTAGAAAGTAAAGATAATGTTGGACGGAAGGAGGACATACAAAGTTAATGTTACAAACAATGATTGATACAGTTGCCCTATATACTTTCATTCTACACCTACCTGGTTTTAATATATACCTTGTTCAGTTAATTTGTACTATAGTTGTTTATTAAAGGATGGCATGTTATGGAATTATATGATTTGTATTGTACTGTGTTTATTGCCATGCTAAATTATATTGTGTAATTAATGCTTAATTTATAATACATGCAGGGAAGTGTAAGCTCTTACACTTCCCTGATACATGTAAACATTTTGAAAAACTGAATCAAGGAATAAAAAGTATTTAAAAAATGAAACTTTATTAATTAATGGAACGAAATTCTGAAATTAAATTGAGTGTTATATAAATATTTTTACCTGATTATTCACACATAAATAAACCACCCGCTTGCCTTTTTTTTTGCATATACTGTATATGCGAGAGTCGATTCTTTCGTTCCTTCTTGTCAAGTTTGAATTCCATTTTCATGCAGTATTCTATGTTATTTTTACGCCCAATAAAAAAGACCTTTTTCATACATAATTTGTCCATTTTATTTTCTGGGTAACCTCGCTAGTCATCAGGACCGCTATTAATAAGTACCACTTATTCATAAGGACCGTATCCGTAACGCGTGACTAAATGAATAGCGGTTTTGTATGAATATCGATCCTTCTAAATAGCGAGTAAACCATAGAAAAAGTACCTCGCTATTCATAATGACCTACATTCATAAGGACCACTATTCATAACTATTCATAAGGACCGTTATTCATAAATATTCATCAGGACCGCTATTCATAACGCGTATTAATGAATAGCGGTTTTCTATGAATAGCGGTCCTTATGAATAGCGAGCGGACCTGTTAATTTCTATGAACATGATACTGCGTTAAGCGATAGTATGAAGCAAATAACAAAATAAAGTAAATGAGACATTATTACCATTCCATATGTGTAAATTGCATTAACTGTGTACATAAATTCAACATATTAACATAAATTTTCTGTCACACGAATAGTCAATTACTGCGGTACACTGAAAGGAGCATTTAATTGTGTACAATTGACGGTGGTTCAATGTAATTAGAGTCAGAATGTCAGAACCCAAGAGCAAGGAAAATAATGTCAGAAATTTTATAATTATGATCTGGAATATTCGTGAATCGTTTACATAAATCTCGACTATTGGTGAATTATGTAGTCGGTACACTGGAGAGAGACCGAAATTAGACTGAAAAAGGACTCCTGAAAGGGAAATATGTTTGATTCTATGTTTATATAACTGATGTTGCCAAGTCGCCAAGAAAACTGATTAATTCAAAATGGGTCAAGATGAAAAAGGGACCTATTATTTATAACAATAGTGTGGATTATTTTTGAAATTAGAGTACTTGACATATGTTATATATAATATCTTGTGAACGATTTTTTTTTTCATTTACAGGTATTGAGAATATGCGTTACGGTTTTACTGAAGACTGAACTGTAATCTACATGTATTTTCGTTACTATTGAAAGTTACATTGTAACATAATGTAATTTTATATGTGGTTCGTTTATGTACATGAATTTATCACAAGAGTAAAAACGTTCTGGAGTGGTGTTAGATGCCGGGGTAAGATGTTATTGTAGAGGTTTGATGATATTCATGAAGTAGGGGCAAACCTCAACTAGTTATTGCACTTTTTGCTAGCTCTCTTTAATTCACAATTATGTAGAAAAGTATAGCCTCGTTATCGTAAACGACTCTCATTGGTAAATGAAAACGTTCCAGTTCTGAACTCCAAATTACAAAACTTCACATGTTATATATACATGTAGTGGTATACAAGTGGTATAGTGTAATCGTTAATGGTAAAAAAAAAAACATCCTATAATTGTATATAAAGATTTGTTTACATATTTAATAATTCTTTAAGATTGTACAATTTCTGTATAAGGTATAATTATTTTGTCATACGAAAAGATTTACCTGCCTTATCCAAGCACTGTGAGAGATTTACTTCTATCTCACATATACTTTGATGTTTGTATCGTGTATTACAGAAAATTCGTTAATGTGTTGAAGTGCAATAAAATACACATGTATGCCTATACATGATATTCTATTATGCCAAGGTTTGTTCATTCAGGTGTCCAAACCGAAAGGAGCAACACGAAACAGCGCATAATGGTGTGGAATTAATTCACTGTGCAAACACATCAGATTATTTCTCAAATTGAGTGGTGCATGAAACAAGTTCGGTTTAATATCAATCAGTTAAAGCCATGAGAATTCTACTTTCAAAGTGTAACAGTGGAAAAAGTGCGAAATAAAATGGAAATGTATGATTTTATTCTGACAAAACAAATGAAAGGTGTATGATTTTATTTTGGTGATGATCGATTTCACCGAAATAATGTTATAAGAAGGAATGTTTATCTATAGCACCGATATCTATTTTAACACTGTTATTCTGTACAATCACATAGAATTGTATTCACGGAAATTAAAATAAAAATCACATAATCGAAGAAAGGAGTTTGAAGATACATTATTTTTAAAATTGGAATGATAGCAGAGATGATTCTTGCATTTGGGTTGTACGAACCCAATTTAAGACAGAATTTTACTTTCATTCACAACAGACTTATCCTTATGCAGCTTTTGGAAAAAGTTTAGCTTTAGTAGACTACAGGAAATAATGAAAGTATGGAAGGACAATTGGCCTTCACTGTTTTCGGACAGTGATATAATCATGAGAATCGATTGACTTTCATTGTCTTTTGATTAAAAAAAAAAAAACATTCAATGAATGAAAACTCACCTGATATTCTGATTCATACCCCATGGTAAAATCAGTATCATCCACACTATTAAAAGTAGAATACAAACTATGGGTACTTTTGGTATACTTTGGTCAATATTTTGTCCATAAAGTGTTATCAAAATTGGGCACAATATTCCTTTAATAGGAACAAAATGTCCAATTTCAGGTTGCTGCCAAATGAGGAAACTTCATCCCAAATTTCTAACACATGACGATTAATTCTCATTCAAGTGTGGGATGACGTTTGCGTAATATAAGGATCTTCAGCAAAAAGGGATGGAATGGGCATGAAAAGGTAGAAGAATTTCAAGCATTATCTGCCTATCAATCATGCCTGTTCCTAACAGGATGCGACCATGATTAATAACAATAGCTCCTTGCAAGGGCGGATCCGGGTTCGGGGGTCGGAAAGGACAACCGAAAAAGCGCTGATGACCCGTTCTTCTGAATAATGTGCCCCCTCCCTCACAAAATCCTGGATCCGCCACTGGCTCCTTGGATCACTTGTGATGACATACGGCCCATTCACTGAAATAATGTGGATTCAACCCGCATTTACAGTTAACAACAAAATTATTCATACCCCTTGGAAAATTCTAGTTTTTTGCATTTTTCCTAAAAATGAATGGTTAAATGAAGTTACTTGCACATCACTTGAATACATTTAGTTATCATCTGCAAATGAATGCCGTTTCCGGTTTCACCTCATTTGCATAACAATAGAAAAGGTGAGTTATCCAAACTGGGCGATGTTCAAAATTATTCATACCCTTGGTGATTTATTGACTTTGTCAATCAGTATGAATCCGATCCTTGTGATTAATGCTTGTAATTCACTTTATTATAATACACCGTCACAAGGCTTCCGGAGGGGTCTCTGCTGGGATATCAGGCCAGTACCTGTTCTCCAATGGCTCAATCTCCTTGAGGATGTGTCCACACATGCCTTCACCTGACCTTCAGGGAGTTCATTAGATTTCGTGTCCTACAGGTGATGCAGTTATCGACTTCATGATTACAGGTCTATGATATTGACATTTTCGGTCATTTATTCCATGCATTTTAATGAAAATTCTGTATCTACTTATGAAGCAAAGCACCATTCCTGAAGAGCCCTTCCCTTTTGCACTGCCTGTGGGAGGGTTCACCTTTATTCATTGGCCCCATTCTTAATCAGAGTGCTCAGGAAGGCCATGTTGGTGATATTAAAGTCATTTCATGACTCTAACGTCAGATCACCATGAATAACAGTATGTAACCTTTGAGTACCATACACATCCCACATTGACTGTTACTGTATATCAATCTTCATATGGTATATTCTTTGTATCTTTGGTATGAAAGCTACAATCCTTGATATCAAAATGAATGTAAACCAAATTTATACCATATGCCCTCCATGTTACCAGCTGCAGTGCACAAAATGCTACCAGTTTGACAGTGTACTGGAACATAAAGATCAGTATTTTAAGCTTCACTAGAGTACCCACTTGCAGGTGTCCATATCAAAAATGTGTCAATCAGTGTAACTGCATAAACTGATAAAATTGGCACCATCCAACCTTTAGACAACTACCATGGCCTCCCTAAACATAATGGAACAAAAGTATCAGGAAATACCTTCCCTTGACAGTGCAACAGTGAATGCCTCTAGGGAAGTCTCTCCAGGAAGAGTGCTTTGTTTCAACTTAGATACAGAATTGTCATTAAAATGTAAGGAATATTAACGAAAATATCAATATCATAGTCCTATCCTCATGACGTCTAAAACTACACCACCTGCAAACACAAAATCTGCTTTAAATCCATCGAATCCCCTGAAGACCAGGTGATGGCATGTGTGGACAACATCCTCAAGTAGATTGGGCCATTGGAGACCAGGTATTGGCCTGATATCTCAGTAGAGACCTCCAGAAGCATTGTGAGAGTGTGAAGAAAGTGTTACGAGCATTAATCACAAGGACTGGATTCATACTGATTGACAAAGTCAATAGATCACCAAGGGTATGAATAATTTTGAACATCACCCAGTTTGGATAATTCACCTTTTCTATTGTTATGCAAATGAGGTGAAACCAGAAACAGCATTCATTTGCAGATGATAAAACAATGTATTCATGTGATGTGCAATTAAATTCAATTGACCATTCATTTTTAGGAAAAATGCAAAATACTAGAATTTTCCAAGGGGTATGAATAATTTTGTTGTTAACTGTATATCCGCGGTTCCTAGTTATTATATTTATTTTTGTACTTCTATTGAAAATGATAATTTGTTTTCCTTCCGCAATTTGGACATGAAACAAAGTTTCTTTAGAACTGACTTGTCAGTTCTCATGTGATACATGTGCTTACTATGAATCCTACAATGGAACTGCAATGATGAAGAAAACAGATTGATTAAAATCAGGGCAAGTTCAACAGCAAGATAAAAATAGACCTAATCTTGCTGAAGTATTTACATCGTGGACAAGTGTTATGATTTTGGTATCGTCTATTTCATTTTCCATCTCAACATTTGTTTTATTAGGAACAAAACCTTCGGAAGCACCAAACTGCCACAAAAGTGGAGCTCAGTTTGAATTCAATATCCCCACTATATCTCTGTACCCTATCCCCCTTCTTTTAATGAAAATCTTTCTTTGTGATTATAGCTTATTTAGTTGAAGATTTGAAATGTTGAAGATCTTGCATGATTCAGTAATACATGATAGTTTTATAAAACCATTTTTATATCCACAACAGATTTAGCAGCATTGAGGGAAAAAATGCCTGGCACAGTCAGAGAATAGAGAAGGAAGAATGCAATGAAACCTCGTCATATTAAACTATTTAAATTTGCATTTTACTTCAGGATATTAGCTTGTTATATCTGACCCTTGCTATATCAGGGTTGAACAAAAATACCCCCCCCCATAATATACAACTGGGTTCAGTGGAATTACATTACTATAAATGATAATTTGTTTGTGCTCTTTATAACAAATTTCCATTGTGCATCGTTTTTTTGTAAATATGCATAGGAAATCATTATTTTTTTGCATTCAGTACAGAGATTAAAAATAAAAATTACACTCTGTTCCCCCCCCCCCCAAAAAAAAAGGAAAAAAAAGACAGAACAAATAAAAAAATTGAACATTACACTATGGTACATATAAAATAGTCTTTATTACTATATTGAACATGATGTAATTACAAACTTCATTTGTAAATAAGATATTACCAGCAAATATGAGATGTACAGTCCTCAACATATTACCAGATAAGATCATGAAATATAGCAAGGAATTACAATATACAATATGATTTGAACTTTAAGTATATATGTATAAAAAAATTATTTTCTGTTTTACTAATTGTATTTTCAATCAGAGTAATTTCCTGTTCAGGCAATGCACTTCCACTACATTTTATAGTATCAAGTCATAATATATAAATACATGTAGTGATGTATTCATTATCTTACTTCGGGAATGACCAGATTTTGACATTTGAAACAGATAGAAACTGACACATAATTCTGAAGGAGAGTTATATCCCATGTTTGCATAAGTTATGAAGGTTTTTTTTTTTAAACTGGAATAAAACTTACCGTTTCCTCAGCAAGCTTAAACAGGCCCTTTCTTCAGACATGCTTGGAACATCCCAAGCAAAAATAAAAGTATGAAGAACAGGGAAATTTACACAGTGAAATGAAATTAACCTTTCACTTACATTACAATTTGCATAATAGAGGAACATTCTGATCACAATTTCATATATGTTTCATTTGAAGTGGTTGGAAGTCTCAGTGATGACAGCCAATGTGAAAATTAGTGCAAGATTTGTATTATTGTTTTTTACATGCTTCAATAATGAGTCTCAGCATTAATAATGTACATTGGAAAACTTCAAATTACACATATTGGGGTGAAGTAATCAATACCTTTAATTATCTCATACATAATCCAGGGGATGTTGCTTTGTCAGTAGTTATCATTACTTCATTTTTTCCCAGTTAAAATACACCAAAGATATTAACTGATCACCTGCTGAGCAAGGCTTTTATTCAGTGGGTGTTGACATCTTAGAGAAACCATATTGCTTTGTGATCCGACTGACAACTACCAACATGTCGTGCAAACCAACAATAGAGCAAATTAGGGGAAAAGAAAATCTCTTAATAGACCTCATTTATTGCTCTTTGCTTAAAGAGAAGGTCGAGTTCTGGGAAAGGTAAAAAATAATTTGTAAGCTTTCTGATTCTTTTTATGTTAGTTTGGAAGATTATCATAGTAGAAATGTCTCCTGACAAGGATTGCTCTTCAAATGCCCTCACATTCAAAATATGACAACAGCTGAAATGTGTGGGCCGAACATCTGTGTGTAGTCCCATATACACATTTCTGTGTGCAGTGCATGTGACTCGCAGCAAGAGTGAGTCAATTTCTTATCATTTTGGTGATTCCAAAACCTTACAGCATACACCAATTCTTATGTGCTGTATAATCAGCCTTTCCCAATAGACCGGTTCTGTAATGTATTCAAATTTATGCACATTTCTTCTCTGAGCACCTAAAGACGAGCTATTCCATTAACCTGCTTTTTATCAATGAGCCTTAATGCTTGGAATCCAGTTTGCATACGTTACTTGTTGCTACGTCCGGCAAGCTTTCAGGTTGTCAAGAACAACCCTTGTTTGAAAGGTATGTATAAAATTTGCATACATTACCGAATCGGTCTATTGCATCGAGACAGTTTCTTTCACAATTCAAACTAATGACCAAACTCAACTCTATCTTTAACATGATATTTCACTGGTTTCTAATAGAATAAACTATAAGTGTTTGAAATACTTGGGATCTTTGTTTTCAGAAATATTCAAGAAGAGCAATGAATTCTGGGAAATTATTGGTGGTTTGCGCCAACGGCTCACATTTCATACGTGGACATTGTCTCCATACCATTTGGTTTGGTAAATAGGAGTCTACAGAAAAGCAATATATTAAGCAGTGCAACACTTGCAATCCTTGTCTATATTACTTGTGAGATAAATATGTACATGATCGATATACATGTATTATATTTGCTGCAGATTTTATACCTGGTAATACTGCATAATTCTGCATTATGTTTCCTTCTTGCAAATGTATGCATCTAGGCGGATAATCTGCAACTACATGCACATCCATCTTGATTATATTCCTTTTCAATCAAACAATATCTTCTTCCTCTTCCATCATGAAAGTCATGTTTCTTATTTGGTTGTGAGAATAAATAATACAATTTTACACTATCAACAAAATTATCAGGGAAAAATAAGGATAACAAAATCTACAGAGAAATAAAGATGGAACAGAGAGCAAGAGAGCAAGAGAGTAAAAGAGAAACAAGAGAGAAAGAGAAACAAGAGAGAAGAGAAAGAGAAAAGAGAGAAAGAGAAAGAGAGTGGGGGGGGGGGGGGGGGGTTGGGAAGGTGGATAGGAGGGAGAAGATTTTAGATATGGCAATGAAATTTGAGAGATGGGAGAAATAAATTAGCATAGAGGGGATGGGGGAGAGGGCAAAAATGACAAGAATTAGAGATGGATATAAAAAGGAATTTAGAGGGGATAATTACAAAGAGAGGTAAAGAGAGGTGTAAGAAAAGAAAAAGGAAAAAGAAATAAACATATCAGAGGAATACAAACTTGGAATCTATGCTAGTTTGTACATCATACTCTAATGACATAGAATCTAAGATAGTTTGTACTATGTTCTAGTCTGTAGTGTCAGAATACGATCATGTCCTCTCCTAAATTCAAACTTGGAATCTATGCTAGTTTGTACGTCATACTCTAATGACATAGAATCTAAGATAGTTTGTACTATGTTCTAGTCTGTAGTGTCAGAATATGTCAGTTTTTGGTCTGTCCTACTCTGCAATGACATAGAATCTAAGATAGTTTGTACTATGTTCAAATCTGTAGTGACATACAACCTGTCAATTTGTAGTCTGTCCTACTCTGTAATGACATAGAATCTAAGATAGTTTGTACTATGTTCTAGTCTGTAGTGACATACTGGAGGCAAGTTCGGAGAAGGCTTTGCCTCCTGGTTTGGTTCCCTTTCGCTTTACGTACTCTAGCAGACGAACCTATTCAAAAAGAAATAAACAATACAAAGAAAAAAAAACCCACTGTGAACACCACCCAACAAAGGTATTAAGATACAGGCAAATACATCAGAATTAGTTCAAACAATTTATGTTAATTTGGAAGGAAAAACAATGTTAAATTTCTTTAAATATCTTAAATTAAATAGGAGAATTAGAAATCAAGATAATTTTTTTCCTCTCTCCTTAGAAGTCTTGGATAAAAATTAGACGGAATGATTTTTTACAACAAAAGAAAATGTGTAGATAATAACCACAAAATACACAGACATGGATAACAACAAAAAGGGCATATGATAGACTAAGTGATGGTTATTTTGCTTCAAATTTTCCAGTATGTTTTGATTAAAACATTTTAAAAATGATTTATCCACAGTTCAGCCATAGTATAAGAATCATTTTAATCATTCAATCTTTCTTACCATGAATTTTGTGTCAGCCTGTCCATTCTTCTGAGCCAGGTTCCACAGGTTGAGGGCTAGACCTGACATGGCTGGTTTACCGATGTCGCCATGTAGGACGATACATTCAAAGAATTCACTAGCAATCACTGCTTGTCTCTTCAGACCACCCTAAAACAATAGCACAGAAAACAACATTTCAACACGACCATGTCCTCTCCTTAATTACAAGAGAATTTAACTTCTTTATAGCATTGACTCACAAGACTACTGGCCTAAATGATCATAATTATTTTATGATACTGTATGACCAACAAAATATATTAATTGCGGCAGACCAGAGGGAATATAGCCATTTTGATAATTTCACAAATATGTTCTCAAAATTTTCTCAAATCAAGGATCTGTGCTCATATTCTGCTACATGTTAAAGGGATACACCACCAGGCGGCCGTGGGGAAAGTCAGGATTGCGAAGCCCCATTCGCTTGTACACAAAGGATGTGCGTTGAACGCGTCCGTCGGACTGCTGGGAATACATTTCGGACTGCACAAAGCCGACCGAATCTCGCACGAGAGCTTGAGCTCAGGCAGAGCGTGCTTGTTGCGTGGCAACGGCATGATCAGGTAACGATCACGAGGCCCTCTCGCGGCATAAAAACGTCCACAATCTGCGGTTGAGTATCCCCTTTAATGTGTTTAACTTCTCCATTGTAGTGAAGATATATGATTTTCCAGTTTGTTATTTATAAACAAATTTCCATTTTGGAAATACTATTTTCAAATTTATGGTTCATGTAGTAGATTAATGGTTATAACATTATATGCAATATCACCTACATGGTATAACAACATATTAATATGAATCCCATTGCAGTTACCAACTTTCCCTTTTCCCTTTCTTTAAATTTGGTAGTATGGTGACCATTCTGCCCCTTTTCTTGGATAGATAAAAAAAAAGCACACGCAATATTTTTATTTCCCTTTACAAGATAGTTCCAAAGTACAAAAGCGCATGGACACTGCTGATGACGTATTAGCTACTCAACAGTCATAACAATCATTTTAAACAAATAAAAAAAACACAAACAAAACAAAATTTTTAAAATGAAATACCCTACTCACATCTTGGCCAAGGGTCTTGCAGTGGTCAAGGACAGAAAGGATGAGTGTTCCAGCCACCGTGTTGACCTCTCCCAAAAACTTCCTATCGCTGCCATAGAGGGCGTCATTTGAATCCACTGAAAAGGACAAGGATATGTTAAAGTGAGGGACACTTTACACTTTAAAGGAAGTAAAAGTTCAAATTCAAATATCAATTCATATTTCGAAAATAAACACTCATTCCAAAATTTCAATACAAATTTCATCCCAATACAAAAGTCAAATCTAAATTATGCAGGACTCACCATTCTTGACATGGTAGGCAAACTGGTCTTGAGACTGTGCAGAGAGTAGACACAGTACATTCATATAGATGCGCACCTTGGCATCACTGTGGGTGTCCCATGTGTAGTCTTGGAAAACGTTGAGGAAGCCCCTGAGAAGATACAGGCATCCCTGCTCAGGGTTGTCCTACAAGAACAGAGAGAAATGGCAAGAGGAATGAAACATACGGTAAATTAAGTTTGTACAAAAATGCCTTAAGAAAACATGTCTTAATGATGAGCAACAATGGGAACAATAGTTTTGATCTGGGAGATTTTACAACATTGGAAATCATAAAAGTATTAGAACACTGATTAATACCCTAAACACCCTAAATACTACCGGATAAGTTCCCGGACTGTGAACCACAAGGTACGGTTTAGAATCGCTATTCAAGATTCATTTATTATATTACTAGTACTCCATATATATGTACACATACATGAATTCTAAAGTCATGGTCGAATTTTCATGAGGAAACAAGATATAGAGAGGAAAGCTTTATTGAAAAAGGAAGAAATAAATACTACAGTTAGAGATAGAGAGAGAATATAAAATAAATATAAATAAGAAATAAAAGTAATGATGGAGAAAAGAGAAAATGATAGAGAAAAGAGAAAATGATAGAGAAAAGAGAAAATTACACATGAGAAATAGAGTTAAAGGAGAAAAGATGAGAGGTAGAAGAGAGATTATACAGAGAGATTGACAGGGAAAAAACTGAGAAGATAGCCAATGACCCTGTAACTTACTGGTACTGCTAACAAAGTGGAGAGAAAGTTGTTGACATAGTTGAGGAGAAGGGCCTCGGTAGATCTCAACTTGCGATCAATCTCCAGCATCTTGGGGACACTTGGAATCAAGCTGATAGCTGCCTTGAAGAAAGCATCCGCTGAGGAATAAAAGTCAATAAAAGTAAGTGGAAATGTAAGCAACTGTAAGTAAATGAAGGGGGGGGGAGTACTGTTGGAATAAATGAGTGAGTGACTAAGTTAGTACCGTAACTAAATCCATGTGAGTATGAAAGAAAGTAATCAAGTAAATGAGCAAGTAAGGGAGTAAGGAAATACATAAACAAGTAATTAAAAAAGTGGGTTAGAAATCAAGGACATGTATGTATCAAAAGTAAGTATAAAGAAAGCAAGCAAGTCCAGAAGTAATTAATAACAGTCCATTCTTTTACATGTATGTGGAAAACATTTACACCGTACTAGGAACATGAATAGATAGAAATATGTCAGTGAAGTATAGAAAGAGTATCTTATTTTAGTGTGACTTTATATTTAAAGCAAAAGTGAAAGTCGACTAATAACTCGAAAGACTGAATAGGCAGTTCTTTGTTGACAGTGCAATGACTAATCCAGGAGGAAAGAAGAAGGACAAACCTTGTGTGAGAGCTTGGTTGAGTACAGCTACTTGCCCAGAAGCAAGGTAGAGGTTGAGACGATGGAAGATTCCCATGATGGAAGGAATGGTGATGAAAGAATAGGCCGCACATGCCTAGAATAATTTCAAAGATAGAAATAATCATAATAATGATATGAACAAAAATAGTAAATATAACAATAGGACAAGTCTAGGGTATATGGTCACTTGGTGTGCCATATCATGGAATTATAAATGTATATAATTTATGGAATTAAAGATGAAATTTAATATTAACTATAGCCACACAAATACATTAAGCTATACTTTAAAGTTTTGATTATATATTGGGTGCCAGTGCACTTAAGACTACTTTTGTCTTCCTGTTGGCTCCCTCCACAATAATATAGTATGTATTCTTATTTTATTCTGTTTTTTAAATTTCTTTACTATTGTAAATTTCTTTCTAATACGTCAATGACTTATGTTTGTTTTTTGTAATGTACTCTTTTTCATGTAATTGCCTTATGAATGAAAAAGTTAGATATCATGGAATGCTGTTTGTATCCAGAGGAAACATGATTAAAGGAGTAATGATTAAAAACATTCACTCTGGTAACTAGCATACACACCCTAACAAATGCAGAAGTTTTCCTGGAATGATTCCCCTTCATGACAGCACATGTCTCGGCAGCCAGCCGGTTCACACACTATCAAGAAAGATCAAATCATGAGGATGAATAAGACAAGAAATAATATTGCATGATATAAACTTGATAATTCCTAGCAAAATTAGTGGAATAAAGATAAGGGGGGAAATGTAATAAAATAGACCAGGATTTAACACACAAGAAGTTGAAGTAAAATACAATAATTGAATAAAATGTCAAAGACAATAGATTTGTAAAAGTACATGTATGAAAAAACCCTTTTTTTCTTAAAAACCAAATAAGTAAAATGAAGAAAAAAAAATGAAAGGTGCAGTTTCCAGAGTAAAGTCACTTTTGGTAGTACAGAAGGAGCACTTAAAAGCAAACAAATTGAGAGAATGAAATAATTCCGATATAGTTCCTGCTATGTTCACCTGCACAAGTGTGACCAATACTGCATCAAGGTTGCTGAAGTTAGCCCTTGATTCCACATAGAAAGACAACTGCTGCTCAAAGTCTCGACCATAGTTGATCTGCCAATTTAGGGAAGCAAGAGAAATGTTGTTACTTTGAAGTAAGAAATTATCAAAGTCATAAATATCATTTGAACAATAGCTTTACAAATTCATGACATGCAGCAAACATTTGCTAACTACTCTGCAAATTTGTAAGTTGTAATCTCAACATACATTTTTAAGAATAACTTTTTTTGTGGGGTCATATTTTCCATAATAAAATTGATAATCTTGTCACCAAACATCTGTTTATAAATAAATTTACTGCATGCAATATTTGAATATCTATTTTCTTGTAAAATTTCTACTTATCAAATTACATTTATCATGATGACAAAAACAAATTCAGCAGTGATAGATGGTTCTCTGGTTATGGATACTGTGTAACTAATTATTTGAATCAATAGTAATATACAATGCCATGACAGTGAAATTTCTTCTGTGGCAGAATTATCAAAGCCACTTTGTATCCAGGGCTTGTTTCATAAAACTTGTTACATTAACAAGTTGCAATAACTGTTATAAGCTACTGAAATCCTTGCATTTGATTGGCTGAGAGCAATTTTGTCATACAAATATGGCAGTTGTTACGGATAGCAAGTTTTATGAAACGGGACCCTGATAACAAACTTACCTTCCGAATGAAGCCAGAGATAAGTGATCCAATATCTCTCCTCTCGTCATCTAGCGTTAAAGCACTGTGAATGAATTCAAGGATGACACATGGATTACAATAATTTCCCTCCACATCTAAGATTATATTAGATGATGATCGCCGTTGTGAACGATGAGAAGAGGGACCATATTGAAACTAGATGAATATTCGACCGCGCGCGGTCGGAATTTATGCCTCCGCCATCACCAGATTGGAAATGTATGGCATACATGTACACTCTAAAAAGGATTGGTCCAACAAAATGACAAATATTTTCACTTAAAATGCACAGGAGACAGAAAAATTTATTTCATTTCATTTTCATATAAAACTAGAAATATTTGATAACAAGGCTAAAAACCAGTAATTTCATGTAATTTTATGTAAATTGACCTCTGACCTTTGACCTACTTACCCCAAAATCTAATCAGTTCATCTTTCTATGGGTATGCATACTGGTACCAAGTTTGAAGTTCTCACCTCAGATAGTTCTTGAGATATCGCGGTAACGGTGGTAAAAACCACTAATTCCATGTAATTTCATGTAAATTGATCTCTGTGACCTTTGAACTTTGACCTACCTACCCCAAAATCTAATCACTTCCTCTTTCTATGGGGATACATACTAGTACCAAGTTTGAAGTTCTTACCTCAAACAGTTCTTGAGATATCGTGGTAACGGTGCTAAAAACCAAATAATGTTTATGTAATTTCATGTAAATTGACCTCTGTGACCTCTGACCTTTGATCTCCTTACCCCAAAATCTAATCAGTTCATCTTCGTATACGGTAACATACTAGTACCAAGTTTGAAGTTCTTACCTCAAACAGTTCGAGATATCGTGGTAACGGTGCTAAAAACCAAGAATTTTTATGTAATTTCAGGTAAATTGACCTCTGTGACCTCTGACCTTTGACCTACTTACCCCAAAATCTAATCAGTTCATCTTCGTATGGGGATACATACTAGTACCACGTTTGAGGTTCCTACCTCAAATGATTCTTCAGATATCGCGGTAACGAGAAGTGGGACGGACGGACAACCCGAAAACATAATGCCTCCGGCACCCACCTTCGGTGGGCGGAGGCATAAAAAGCATGAAATTATATCACATGCATGATACATATTTGTAAACTTGGTGGCTAGAAGGTTTAATTGTAGAGCAACACAGAGCACAATGACATTTCCATCTCTTACAAACAACTATGAAAATTTTTCATATTATCTGAAGGAGATAGAAGAAAATTGGAATTGCTCTTCTTGTATCATCTTCCTTGCGGGCATACAAGCAATATGTGAATACCATATAAAACATCTTACTTGATAGAATCATGCATAGTCTTGCAGATGAACATGACAGCATTCACTATGACTGGGTCTTTGGTCTGCTCCTCTTGATATCTGAAGAATTAAATTTGAAGAAATTGTATAAATTCCTAATGTTATTCTATTGGGGAAAGAAATTCGATTTGTTCATCTCATTTTACAAATAACAAGCAATTGAATTTGCCTGCTTCATCATTTCCCACATCACATCACCATCACCATCCATCATCCTCCTCCTCTTCATCATCATCACCCCATCATCATCATCATCCTTCTCCACTTCCTCCTCCTCCCCCTCCTTATCATCATCATCATCATCATCATCATCATCATCATCATCACCCCATCATCATCATCATCATCATCATCATCATCATCACCCCATCATCATCATCCTCATCATCACCCAATCATCATCATCATCATTATCATCATCATCATCATCATCATCATTATC
The DNA here is from genome assembly GCA_025617745.1 of Heliocidaris erythrogramma. Taxonomy (NCBI): domain Eukaryota; kingdom Metazoa; phylum Echinodermata; class Echinoidea; order Camarodonta; family Echinometridae; genus Heliocidaris; species Heliocidaris erythrogramma. Next base: position 7,793,953 of record CM046857.1, read on the forward strand.
ATCATTATTACCATTATCATCATCATCATCATCATCATCATTATCATCATCATCATCAACACCATCATCATCATCATCATCATCAACACCATCATCATCATCATCATGTATTTTACATTGGACTCACTTGCAGAATGCCTCCATGATTGTCTTACAAATCTCAACCTTGACTGCATCTTTCTGGAACATGTCAACAAATGGCAGAAACTTGTCCTGCAATGGCAAAAACACAACGGAAGAATCACTTGTGTGGTGTTACCTAAAGTAGAGCCCTCAAACAGGCAAGTACAGAAGCATTATTAAAATGCATGTTATGTTCACAGATTCACTGGCCTATGCATCAACTGATCAGTATTCGACTTGTTGTCTCTGCACCGAAATACTTTTGCAAGACATTGATCTACATTTGCCAATCTTTACCCAGGTGTAGGTTAGGGTGATAACAATATTCAGCCATTTGTATCCTCATGAAAAAGTGTGTTATAAATTCAACAATTATGGATGTCATCCCTGCAGTCAGAGTTTGAAATAAGACATTACTATTTGTTTGTATTTTCATTTAAATTGGGCTGAAAATGTAAGTAAAATGAAAATGAACATACGGGAAGGTAGCCAGTAGCTGATTTTACAACTTTCCTAAGCACAAAATTACTCACCATAACAAAGAGGATTGAGAAGTTGTGCATGTGAGAGAGAACTTTGGACATCACTGATTGGAGCTAAAGGGGGGAAAACATCACAAAATTCAGTTAGTTCCAACAATATAAGAAGATGTGCAGCCAATTTATAATTTGATGTGGGATTGTTTCTACAAAAACTTAGAATCTCACAGCAGCTTTCCTGTTCTTGGGAAAATTCAATATTCATGTTAAAGAAAGATGATGACAGACACTGTAGTTCCTAATTATAAAATACAATACATTTTCAGGATATTACACCTGAGAACAGCCGAGTGCATTGCCCATTATATTGTGCAACCATCACTATAGCCTCTAACATAATCCAAGCATAATTTCAATTGGCAAAGAAAAGTATCAAAATTGGCCCACAGTAGATTTCTCTAAAGTGCTTGCTATCAATGATAAGATTTAATAAAATCATCTTCATTACTGATATTATCTTTATCACCATCTCAAGATAGGAGTACAAAAGTGCTGTTAGTCTCATTACCTGTGGGTAATGCTGCTCAAATGCTCTGTCTGGTGTCATGTGCTTGATGATGTCTCCTAAGATGGTGTTCACTTCCTTTTTCTAAATGAATAAAAGAGGAAAATAAAGAGAGAATATTTAAATAGGAGATTGATTCACAAGAGCAGGCCCGTAACTAGGGGGGGTTCAGGGGGTTCGAACGAACCCCCCCGTTGGCGAGCAGAGGTCCGCTTTAAAAAAAAAAAAAAAAAAAAAAGAAGCGAGGGGGGAGAGATGATGGAAAGGGAAAAATAAAGTGATAAAATATCGGTCTTTCCATCTATTTAATACATTTTATTTTGATTTTGTCCCGTAACTTCCTAATCTGGCAAATCTATAATTAATCAATGTCGTCTTTCACCATTCATTTTCGAATTTTGTACATTATGCCATGTTGCAATCGATTTTCTTTCAAAGCGTCATTCAAAGAATTATTCAAATTCGTTTGTAGTATCGCCCCCAAACTGGCGAGCAGAATTCTGCTTCAACAACAACGACAAAAAGAATTATTAGGCAAAAAAAAATTATCCAAAGTGACTTCAGAATAGTGATTTTTTAGGTTAAATTATTAAAAACATTTCCATACCAACTGGCTTCGATAGGGGAGAGGCGCACAAGGGGGTCACGTGAAAGGGGAGAGAGGAAGGAAAGTGGAAAATAATGTGAGATAATAACGTTTCCAGCCGGATTTCCTTCAATTTGGACACTTGCTATTGTCCTGCATCTTAATAATAAGGCCTAGACAATATACGTCTTTGGCCATTCATTTTCGGAATTTATTGTTCATTTTGCTATCGATTTTGTCAAAGACTGAAAGAGTATAAAGAGTTATTCAAATCGTCACCCGCTCGTTGTAAGGTCTTGTCTATATGTGACGAATTTGAATGACAATTTCTTGAAATCGACTTCCCAAAGATGGATTTGATGATAAAATTTTGCAGCGGATTGCCAGGTCGGACGAATTCGAATAAAATCTGACGAAAATGAATGAGATATGGAAAAGAGAGAGGGGTATTTAATGTCTCTGTTCACTTTCAAATGAAAAATTTTCCCGCTCTCAAATTGCATGGAGTACTCCTGGCGGACCCGGTATAGTCATTCAGGCCCTTAAATTATGGCCCTCTGATACAGCCTGTTCAACCTGAGTGCCATGAGAGTATTTTATAAGCATCGACTTCTTGGAAACTATAATCAGAAACTAGAAATGTGCATTGCTGGGGCCGCGCAATGCGAAATGTATCCCCCGGCACTGGCAGCGATTTGAAGGAGGGACAAAGACCCTCCCCCATCCCCTCCCTCAAACAAAAGGATGGTGTAGAAATTAGATGTGTAGGTTTCACTAAGACACATCTTCATATAAAATTTGAAAGAAATGTGTTGAGAGATATACCAAGATACATCTCCATACAAAATTTGAAAGAAATCCATCAAGAAATGTGGCCTGCAGAGTGAACTCACGCCATCCCTTGAAGTATGACCTTTGACCCTATAAAAGACGGGACACTGGTGGCAGCATCACCAAAAAGTACAGATTTTTAGATTACACCAAGGGACACCTTCATGCAAAATTTGAACGAAATCCGTCGAGAAATGCAGAAGTAAGAGTGCAAGAAATGGAAAAATGACCTTTGACCCTATAAAGGACGGAACAATGAGGGCAGCATCACCAAAAATTAAACATGTGTAGATTATACCAAGATACATCTCCATACAAAATTTGAACAAAATCCATTGAGAAATGTGGCCTGCAGAGTGCACTCACGCCATGCCCTGAAGTATGACCTTTGACCCTATAAAAGACGGAACACTGGTGGCAGCATCACCAAACACTATAGGTTTTTAAATTACACCAAGAGACACCTTCATGCAAAATTTGAACGAAATCCCTTGAGAAATGTGACCGCCAGAGCGCACACAAGAGTACACACAAGACATCTATCAAAATATGACCTTTGACCCTATAAAAGACGGAACACTGGGGGCAGCATCACCAAAATCTATAGGGTTCCAGATTTTACCAAGAGACACCTCCATACAAAGTTTGAACAAAATCCGTTGAGAAATGTGACCGCTAGAGCGCACACAAACTATCAAAAAAAATATGGCCTTTTACCCTATAAAAGACGGAACACTGGGGGCAGCATCACCAGAAACTATAGGGGTCCAGATTTTACCAAGATACACGTCCACAGGAAGTTTGAAAAAAATTCGTCAAGAAATGCGACCGCTAGAGCGCACACAAGAATGTGACGCGGCGGCGGCGGCGGCGAAACGCTGCTGAATCCAAAGTATCCTCCGGCATACTGCCGGGGGATACAATAACAAGATGCCCCAATATAACACTTGGGGTGTTTTGGAAACATTTGGGAGATAGTAAAGTGCGTTTTCGTCGCTCGCTTCGCTCATTCACCAAACTCTGATAGTTTCAGGCAGCGAGAATATTTCCATAGTATATATGTTATTGTAATATGTCCATGAATATTCAATGTTATGACATAAGGGTTACCTTACTTTCTACATGTATATTGAAATGAGCAACAAATTAAAGTGCATTTTTCTTCGCTCGCTTCGCTCGCTCGCAAATCTTTGTTTCAGGCAGCGAGGTCCAAGAATATTTCCATAGGATGTTATTGCAATATTCAGGCACGTCGTTGCCCTATCGCCATGACACCCAAATACTTGTTAGGTCCACTTTCGTTATTGAATGCGCAACAGCAAAGTAAAGTGCATTTTTCCTCGCTCGCTTCGCTCGCTCGCAAACCTTATAAACGAGATGTTTCATGCAGCGAGGTCCATAAATATTCAATGTTATGACAATTTTCGGCACGTCACTGCCCTATCACCATGGCGCCCAGATATTAGGGTTGATTTTCTATAAAAGAACAACAGCAAAGTGCCCCCCGGTCGCTTCACTTCCTAAAACTTTATTAATATGAATGATTCCTACATGTGGCAGCTAGATGACCGGAGATATAGCTTTACATTTCACCTATTGGTGACTAATGAAATAAAATTTTGCCATTTAAAAGTACATTTTATATTTCTCTCGCTCGCTTTGCTCGCTCGCAGTATTTGGAATCCAACACAGTGGTAGTATATGTTCGGGCTTCACATTTGACCCACCCCCTGTCAAATTTTGACTACGCTCATGCCCATATCCTTGTAGGGGCACACCCCCTGACCCGACACCCCTACTCGGTCGCTTCGCTCCCTCAGAAAGGTCCACTTTTTCCAATGTTGAACCCCCCCGCAAAAATCCTAGTTACGGGCCTGCAAGAGTGATATGGGAAAGTTGGCATGAAGATACCTATCAGTAAGAAAAGGAATAGTTTGAAGCAAAGATATAATCCTGTACCGATAGTAATATTTCACCTACTTGCAATATTTGACTAACATATAGGTATTTTGGTTTCTGTTGTAACAAGTTTCACCTGAATAACATATCCAACACTATTTTGTAGTCATGTTGACAAGGTAAAGTGCAAAAGCATGCATTTGATGAGAGTGTCTGTGAGAAAAAATCTGAAATAATCTGAAATGTCTGAAAAGATGTACTTTTCAATGCATTCAAACTGCTGAAAATGGGATTCTGCGCAGAGCAAAAAAAGTCTGAAATCAGATTAAACTCTGAACTCTCACATCCGAGAGACATACATTCATACCTCAAAAAAATTTCATTCTCGCTAAATTTCATTATCAAATCAACCAACCAAGTAAGGTTTAGGATAGCATCATAATATTTCTTAAAAGTGTTACTCGGAGATGTACAAACAAATCAAAATGCAATAAATTTGGTATCAACGGAAAGGGGAAGATGCCCATCAACATTCGAAATCCATAGGTTTTCATAAATTAATATTATTCTGTTTCAAATGTGTGCCAAAATATTCGCATATTTTTGCCCCGCGAGCAGTTTCTTTTTCAACCTTGGAAATGTGACGTAATACTCGGGACACACTTGCTTGCTTCTAGCTAGCTCACGATCATGTCAATACAGCGCGCGCACATAACGTTCACGGTTCGAGGTAAGCTACTGATTTCTTCCAATCTTTGAAAATCTTGTCGACAAAATGTCTGATTTTGGCCCTGATTCAGATGTTAGAACCTGGAATCACACTGTCATTCCATCAATCACTGGGTGAATCACTGCAGCAGCCACACACACATATACGATTCATACAGCTACAGTACAGTCAAGTCGTATACCGTAAGCTAGCTGTCCCGAGAATGACGTCATTTTTCTAGTGCAAGAATTCTCGCTTTCGTGGCTCATCTGAGACCCTGTCAAGGGGTCTTGAAAACAAGAGCCCCAGGGGGCACGACGCTCACCTGAGGTGGATCAATTCACATCTGGTGCATGTTCTCTCTAGCACCACCAGGAGATGAACAACTTTCATTCTTCATCTATAGAGGTATCTTTATACACAATACCAAGTCTGAGCTTCCTACCAAGTTCGGTTAAATTCCAATCATGGGTTTTGGAGAAGCTGAAAATGTAAAAAGTTTATGGATGGCGGACAACTTGCCCCACCCCCCCCCCCCCTCCAGTATGTTACCCCCACAGACCCCCTATAGGGCCACCCAGAAAAAAATCTCCATACACAATACCAAGTCTGAGCTATTCCTGGTTCTGGAGAAGATGTTTGAAATTTACATAGCTTTTACACTTGGGGGCTCTCCCCCTGGGCCCCCTGGGCCCCCTGGGGGCCACATGTACCATTTTAGCACCTTTGGATCCCCTACCCCTAAGGATGATTCCTACCAAGTTTGGTTGAATTCTGATCATGTGTTTTGGAGAAGATCAGAATGTACATTTTGCCTGGCAGCGCCCCCCCCCCCCCCCTCCAGTATGTTACCCCCACAGGGCCCCTACAGGGCCATTCAGAGAAATTTCATGAACAACATTCATTCTTCATCTATAGAGGTATCTCCATACACAATACCAAGTCTGAGCTATGCCTGGTTCTGGAGAAGAAGATGTTTGAAATTTACATAGCTTTTACAATTTGGGGCCCTCCCCCTGGGCCCCCTTGGGGGCCACATGTACCATTTTAGCAACTTTGGGTCCCCTACCCCTAAGGATGATTCCTACCAAGTTTGGTTGAATTCTGATCATGTGTTTTGGAGAAGAAGATCAGAATGTACATTTTGCCTGGCAGCGCCCCCCCCCCTCCAGTATGTTACCCCCACAGGGCCCCTATAGGGCCACTCAGAGAAATTTCATGAACAACGTTCATTCTTCATCTATAGAGGTATCTCCATACAAAATACCAAGTCTGAGCTATGCCTGGTTCTGGAGAAGAAGATGTTTGAAATTTACATAGCTTTTACAATTGGGGGCCCTCCCCCTGGGCCCCCCTGGGGGCCACATGTACCATTTTAGCAACTTTGGGTCCCCTACCCCTAAGGATGATTCCTACCAAGTTTGGTTGAATTCCGATCATGTGTTTTGGAGAAGATCAGAATGTACATTTTGCCTGGCAGCGCCCCCCCCCTCCAGTATGTTACCCCCACAGGGCCCCTATAGGGCCACTCAGAGAAATTTCATGAACAACATTCATTCTTCATCTTTAGAGGTATCTCCATACAAAATACCAAGTCTGAGCTATGCCTGGTTCTGGACAAGAAGATGTTTGAAATTTACATAGCTTTTACAATTGGGGGCCCTCCCCCTGGGCCCCCCTGGGGGCCACATGTACCATTTTAGCAACTTTGGGTCCCCTACCCCTAAGGATGATTCCTACCAAGTTTGGTTGAATTCCGATCATGTGTTTTGGAGAAGATCAGAATGTACATTTTGCCTGGCAGCGCCCCCCCCTCCAGTATGTTACCCCCACAGGGCCCCTATAGGGCCACTCAGAGAAATTTCATGAACAACATTCATTCTTCATCTTTAGAGGTATCTCCATACAAAATACCAAGTCTGAGCTATGCCTGGTTCTGGAGAAGAAGATGTTTGAAATTTACATAGCTTTTACAATTGGGGGCCCTCCCCTGGGCCCCCCTGGGGGCCACATGTACCATTTTAGCAACTTTGGGTCCCCTACCCCTAAGGATGATTCCTACCAAGTTTGGTTGAATTCCGATCATGGGTTTTGGAGAAGAAGATGAAAATGTAAAAAGTTAACGGACGACGGACGACGCACGACGGACGACGGACAAATTTCCATCGCAATAGCTCACTCGAGCCAGGTGAGCTAAAAAGTCCTGATAATCTTTTTGAACAAGCTTACATCTCTAAAAATTTAATTTCATCGTATTCTTTGGGGGATTAGCTTTCCAAAACTGTATAATTTGTCCTATTTCTTATTTTATGGGACATTTCTCCGGTTATCTGCTTTAAACATATAGGATGATCAATATGTATTTACACTGACTTACTGTGAAATGACGGCAGGGGTATTCAATCCAGACCTCAGCACAACTGATGTAGTCCTGTATCCAATGCAATCAGACAAACACACTGAGCAAATGAGGCATATTTCTTTAACCTAGAGCAGCACAGTATCTCCTTCTAGCAACACTTTTGCAGTATCTTTTGATCCAGAATGCTATGAATTATACATCATACATGAGCAGAAAGAGAAAAATTCGCTTAAAATTTTGAGTCCATTTTTAATGCAGTATATTGTGCTGTTCTCGAATAAGAGTGATTTCATTGCAGCTAATCATTAAACTCTCTAAATTGGCAATGCAGTGTAAAATATATAATCACTATTTTCATGTAAAAATTAAGATTCACTTTGGTTCATCTAATAAATAAACATATAATTTTTTTTCAAAACTATGTAGGAGTGGAAAATAAGAATAATTGTTGCCAATTTGAGGAGTAAAAACTGATTAACTTACACCATATGAAACTAGGAACTGCAGTGGGCTAAAACAATATACTGTGCAGGAAAGCAAATTATGTTTGATAACAGTTCCTACCCTTGCAACATTATGTGTGTAATATCATTTCCACCTAAAAAAAAACAACCCTACATTTTCAGTGAAACCGATATTTTTTGAGATGGTGTACCATGTCACATGTCAACAAGGCTCAAGGCAATGTCTTACCGAAGGGTTCTTGAGTTTCATGACGGCCTTCCAGACCTCGTTGAGAACAGCCAACCTCTGCTGCTCAGGAGGGTCTGTCATGGTGAGATTGGTACCCAAGGACCGGTACAGGTTATGCTGAAAGGAAAGGCATTAACATGACTTCTTGAGAATCAAGGGCTTAAAGAAGTACGAACCTCTAAACACATTAACCCTTTTGAGACAATTGACCACATTTTCTGGTTTGGCTCAATAACTTTTTATTCACAGCTCTAAAAAATATACCAGATACATGAGCAGAAAGAGCAAAATTTTCTGCACACACTATGTCCATTTTTGTTGCATGACCATATTGTGTTTGATGCAAGAAATTTTAAAAAGGAGAATAAGCTTCAAAATCACTGTATTTTATCAAATTTGGCAATAATAATAATAATAATAATAGTGGCTACTTGTATAGCGCGCAGGTCCGCCTTTTGACGCTCATGGCGCTGTATAGATAGGTTTATATTATTACCCCCGGTCATTGGATTCTGGCACGCTCGCACACAGTGTATGCACATTCTCCACTCCCTGGGGAGCATTCCAGCCAGGCGTCTGTAAAGCGCACACATGCTAAGCAAAGGACATTACCTTTCGCAATCCTACCGGGTACCCATTTAACACCTGGGTGGAGAGTGGCAAATGCAGATTAACGTCTTGCCAAAGGACGCTAGTGCTGCGGTGGGATTCGAACCCCGGACCTCGTGGTTCACAGTCCGGGGACTTATCCACTGATCCACAACACCTCTAGCAATAAAAGCAATAAAAGCAAAATATTGTTGCCAATTTGAAGAACAAAATGTGATAAATCTAGCCCATTAATAATTTCTGTCATGAAAGGGTTAGCTGATAATCTAAAGCAAAACCTGTTCAGACAAAAATCCTAAGATGACTTCTTGAGAACCAAGGGTCCAACCAGTTGGAACAAAGGGTTTAACTGATATGATGGAAAACAATGCCACTATGGCTGCCAAAGTGCATGGGTGAATCAAAGTACAGTGAAACCTGTCTATAAAGACCACTCAATGGAGACAAGAAAAGCGGTCTTTATGAGCAGGTGGTCTTTAGGTACAGGTTCCTTTAATACATGCTTCAATGAGAAACACTTTTCAAGGGAAACTAAAAGTATGGTCTTTATAGACAGGTGGTCTTTCTGTACAGGTGGTCGCTAAAACAGGATTGACTGTACATACAATGAGTTACATGTAGATACCAAGGTTACATCGCTATGCAGACTCCAAACTGACGAATGATCAAAAGTACCATAAAGACTATGAAACAATGCAATAATTTAGGCTACACAATGCAATGTGATTTAAGGATAAGGCAGTGCACTAAAAGAAGTACCGGTAACATACTAAGTTGCACTGTAAAATACAAACAAACAAATATATAAATTGATAACATTTTTTATCATATCTTTGTAAATATATAGGGATGTGAGTTGAAAACTGGTAGATGTCTGCTCTGTATAAGGTTCCCTAAAATGCATTTCCATTTAAACCTACATCATTTGTTCTTTGGAGAAAAAAAACCTCCTGTAATGACGAAAGATAAAATGATTTTACCTTTGGAAATCCATCCTCCTCGCTTTCCTTGATAAGTTCAATAAACTTGATGGCTCTGCTACCAATGTATTCTGGTTTGAAAGCTGACATGACCGAGTTCAGAAGTAATGCACTGGATCAGATAGGAGGGTACAAAAACAAGAATGCCAAGAAACTATCAATTTGATGAAAAGCAATTGCACATTCAAGTCACAGGTTTTCAATCAGTTTTCTCATTTAGCTCTCGGACTTTGTTAGCAAAATTACGAAGAAAAACTGTATTCTAACCTGTGGCGAGGCAATAATATGCAAAATAACATAAAAGAAAAAAAACGAAAACAAACAAACAAAAATACTTTTTAAGAATTAAATATTTGATTCTATATCCTTCAAACTGAAGTCTTTTAACAGTTAGATTTGTCTAGATCCAGGTTTTATAAACTTCTTATTATACTCTCAAATCAGAAACTTTCGTGACATAACACTTTTGCGAATTGCAATAATTTTATGTTGTTTTAATTGTGATTTTATTATTTTGAGGCATGAAACTTTCGCGAATATCGCGAGTGGTTGAGAAATTTGCAAAGTTTCTTTTTCGCTAAAAACTTTCTGGTTTTACAGTAAGTAACTTCTTCTGAATGATGTTTACATTGATTTCAGAACTAAACAAAGAGAGCTGTTAACAAGAATCGTATCATGATCCTTATTCCTATTATACTGTTCAATAATTTTCATTAAATATGAAGGATTTAGTGATGCATGAAGATCAGTAACGTGTCACTAACTGATATGATCTACTTACCTGTTACACTGCTTCTTGCATTTGTCCAATATCTCTGTCAAGACTTCCTGTGCGATTTTGAAAGGTAAGAAAGAGAGGATACTGATCCAGTTACTTGCCAAGATGGATATCCTCTTGTCCATTATTCATATATGGACTTCCAGTTCCAAACTATTCATTTATTAACAAGTATCAGAAATTGATTGCAGCAAAAAAAAAATAGTTCAAAATAAACTTCACTCCACAGCAACTTTTGACCCCTTTCAAGAATCGATAATTAATAAATAAGTACAGCTTTACAGGTTTCTAAGCTCCATATGAAAGTTGCATAAAGAAAAACAGGAATTTTACTGATCATGTTGCGATGCCCATCAAACATAGGTGATCCACACACTTCACAGCCTTAATACTCTTAGTTGCATAAGGTTATATTAACCTCTAATGCATTGTGGGATGAATACTGTATTTGAGATCTTTAATAGATCTTTAATCTGATCCCATTCATTTTATAATGCTAATGCTTTTAAAGCAACTACTGTTTTTGTACCTGTCTATATTTTCATATTTTATCGAATATTATTATATGCATATATGTATTTATAAGCAATGCTTTTTACATTAAGTGAAAAAAATGAATCTACATGTAGGATCTTAAATAGTAAGCTCCTTAATATAGAAACTTAACATGGTTATTGCCCTTAGTTGCATAAGGTCATATTTAGCTCTGAAGCACTGTAAGCTACGGACTATAGAAACTTGGTTATAGCTCTTAGTTGCATAAGGTCATATTTACCTCTGAAGCATTGTAAGCTACAGACTGTAGAATCCAATCCAGAGCAGGGGAGTAGAGTGAGAGGTAAGATGCCATATCTAGCCTCTGGACAGCCAAGATGTTCTGTACTGTGTCACCTTGAAGCTAGGAGTAAAACAAACAATGAATCTAAGTAAACAAACAATGAATCTAAGTAAACAAACACAGAAGCACGTAATACAAGAATGCTGATAAATTCATGTAATAAAACACAAAATAACAAACTAAAACAAACTAACAATAAGTAAATGTACAAAAGAATGGATAAACCAAGAGATGGCAGCGACTCTGACCAAGTAACATCGGATGGATATACAAAGACAACAGTACTACCTTGATCAGATATTGAACTGAAGATATATATACAGTCAAACCTGCTTTAGTGACCACCTGTATAGAAAGACCACCTGTCCATAAAGACCACAATTTTTGTTTCCCTTGAAAAGTATTTCTCATTGAAACATGTATTAAAGGAACCTGTACATAAAGACCACCTGCCCCATAAAGACCGCTTTTCTTGTCTCCCTTGAGCGGTCTTTATAGACAGGTTTAACTATATTTTCAAAAACATTTTCTTTAAAAAATGTTCAAAGAATAATCAGTTTACATACAAATATGTAACCTATTTGCAATGGCTTCAACCTTAATATTCTGAGACACATCATGCACACATTTCTGAAAGGGATGTCTAACTAAAAGATTCCACCATAGGTACCACACAGGTAGCAAAGCAAAAGGTTTTGAACTCTGGGGGTGTTTCACAAAGATTTAAGTTTGACTAACAGTCGCACTTAAATTCCTAGTTGTGTGCGGTATATGACACATCACCGCATTGGTCAGATCATGCCCAGGGGACGCGCGCCATTGGGTAATCTACCAATGAGATTACACGTTTAATACCGTAAGCGCATTGGCACTTACACATGATTTTAAGTCAAACTTAACTCTTTGTGAAACACCCCCCTGGACTTCAGAATTTAAGACCAATACCAAGCACTCAAATCTCTCACAAAACCTTTTCGTGATAGAAGTCTACTCCAAGCTGGAATATTTCACTGCGTAGAAGTTACAAGAAGAACACACTCTAGTTTATCTCCACGCTAAAATACTTCAATGTAAAAGATTTATACAATTATCCAAATTTATGCAAATTTTTATAATCGAGCAACTAATTCTCTCTGTTTTTCATTATTACTATTTTAAAATCCAGAATTTCAGGATCACTACACATAGATGGATGAACATACCTGTGTGTATGTGCCAAGGAAGTCATAGAAGTTACTGATGAGATGATCACGGGCGTTGGGTGCTACATCCATTCCAACCTACATAAACAATCAATCAAGACTTTTAACAATTTTGAGCAGTAATTAAACAATGATTATAATGACTGAAACAATGATAATGATAATAATGAAAAAAATATTAATAATGAGAGTAAATGCTTATACAGCACATAATAACTAAAAAACCTCTCTATGTGCTTTAAACTGATGTAAATAAAAACTGAAATGACACTGAACATTTTTTCTTACACATGTATTTGGACACGGCTTAAATTGTACACATAATAGACAGTGCAGGTCAACATCTTGGATTTTGCGACAACAGTTTTCTCAATGCATCTTCTTTTTCACCTCCTCAACTTTCAATAACACTGTCCATAAAAGAAAAAGAAAAAGCTAAGTATTTTAAAACAAACATTTCCCGAAAATCTTTTAAAACTATTCTGGCGACCCATTGGTAACTTTTAGGTACAATAATGGTCTCACCCTGCACAGGTATGCTCTAGCATAGATAGCCACTAGAGGGTCACCAATACCCCTCATCTGATTGGTCAGTCTCAGCAAGGCTTGTGAGTACTCCCTGGTAAAGAAAGTTGCACAGAATAAGTACACCCATTACTATGACGATGATGATGATGACAAAATGATCCTTAAAACAGATGCTTCTCGTATAGCTTATGATTTCAAACATGCACGTGGAATATATATGTCCGCATTGTTAATTCTGTTCATATGAATGATATGTCTAAATGTATTTCAGTCATTCCATACATGCAAATGGTCATATGCTTCTTCTTCCTCTTCTTCTCCTACTACCTTGCAAAGAAATTTGACTGATGTTTTTCCACTTACCCTGATGTCAGGAAGCTGTAACATTTCAAGATGGCTGTCTCTACATAACTGAGTACCTGGTGTCAAGGAATAAAACTACAATGTAAAACTAGAACTGCAATCGTATCAGAACGATGTGCATAGATTGACGTCTGTATTTTGCATGTCATTGAACAGTAAACTAAAAAGCATCTCTTAAACTATCTATAGCAATTTGTTTGAAGTCTGTAGCATCTAGAATAGTGGAGATAGGCAAAATCGAACAAAAGGTACGAAACACGGACAAAATGGCGCCTGGACGGTCATGCATGAGTGATTTCGGAAAATGAAGAGTTCAGTGCATTACATGGCATGCCAAGGAACATGCATACGAAATTTGAATCGAAATGGACAAGGGGAAAGGACCTAGACAGTGATCACAACCACTGCATGCAAAATAAATTGCCCACAATGGAAATCTGGCCCGGATGGCATGCCATATTTCCTTGGTAGTGGCATCTGTGCAGGATATAAAATTGCGATTAAAACAAAGCGCTTGATAGATATTAAATATCTGGCTTCATTTTGCCTCGAAGCATGTACCTGCAAAATTTCAAGAAAAATAAAAATCGTTCAGGGGGCCAAATGCGGGAAACCGATTTGCCCCATAGACAATACATGTAATACATGTGCAGGATCCGTATAATGACCCGACTTCAATCGCGATTTACTCAAAATATTCTGTGAGACCATATATCCTTTTTTGCATCCCTGATGAGGGAATTTTATTGCGGTCATTGTGAGCCTACTGCGACTAGCGCGCCATTTAAAATAAGCATATTATGCAATATTATGTAATGCTTAGTAAATTAAGGTTCTTGCGTAATATCTTCGCGATGACGTCATCGATTTCAACCAAATTTAGTTAACAGTTGTCAAATACGCAAATACACATACCCACCAAATTTCAAAGACGTACGATGAATGTTCACAAAATTAGAGCAAGTTGTCTTTATTTCGGCATTTATGCAAATATTGTGATTTTCAAGTGCAATTTTCTCAAAGTCGGTCAGTGATGAGGTATATATTTTTTTATTTGGCTGAAAAGGGTATATCTTGAAGTATCTAAATCCAAAAAAGGGTACGGGTTTACCCAGGCATGACGGAGATACGGTCACATGACACAGGGTAAAACTAGAACTGCAATCGTATCAGAACGATGTGCATAGATTGACGTCTGTATTTTGCATGTCATTGAACAGTAAACTAAAAAGCATCTCTTAAACTATCTATAGCAATTTGTTTGAAGTCTGTAGCATCTAGAATAGTGGAGATAGGCAAAATCGAACAAAAGGTACGAAACACGGACAAAATGGCGCCTGGACGGTCATGCATGAGTGATTTCGGAAAATGAAGAGTTCAGTGCATTACATGGCATGCCAAGGAACATGCATACGAAATTTGAATCGAAATGGACAAGGGGAAAGGACCTAGACAGTGATCACAACCACTGCATGCAAAATAAATTGCCCACAATGGAAATCTGGCCCGGATGGCATGCCATATTTCCTTGGTAGTGGCATCTGTGCAGGATATAAAATTGCGATTAAAACAAAGCGCTTGATAGATATTAAACATCTGGCTTCATTTTGCCTCGAAGCATGTACCTGCAAAATTTCAAGAAAAATAAAAATCGTTCAGGGGGCCAAATGCGGGAAACCGATTTGCCCCATAGACAATACATGTAATACATGTGCAGGATCCGTATAATGACCCGACTTCAATCGCGATTTACTCAAAATATTCTGTGAGACCATATATCCTTTTTTGCATCCCTGATGAGGGAATTTTATTGCGGTCATTGTGAGCCTACTGCGACTAGCGCGCCATTTAAAATAAGCATATTATGCAATATTATGTAATGCTTAGTAAATTAAGGTTCTTGCGTAATATCTTCGCGATGACGTCATCGATTTCAACCAAATTTAGTTAACAGTTGTCAAATACGCAAATACACATACCCACCAAATTTCAAAGACGTACGATGAATGTTCACAAAATTAGAGCAAGTTGTCTTTATTTCGGCATTTATGCAAATATTGTGATTTTCAAGTGCAATTTTCTCAAAGTCGGTCAGTGATGAGGTATATATTTTTTTATTTGGCTGAAAAGGGTATATCTTGAAGTATCTAAATCCAAAAAAGGGTACGGGTTTACCCAGGCATGACGGAGATACGGTCACATGAAGAGAGCCATTTTGAAAACTTTAGAGGGCGCTGTTTATATAATGCGTATTCAAAAATGCATGGCATTTGGCAGACATGTGTGCAACGACAAGCCCAAGACATGGTAAAAGTTTGAGACAAACATCAATTGATATGACAAAGTTATAGGAATTTTTAATATTCGGGAGTGAAAATTTCAAGAAATTTAGCGTTTTTCAATATGGCCGATTGCGGACTTAAATTTACAGTGTGAAGACGGCATTTTTCGTATTAATTTTTTTATTAGAATATAAAGAGCAACTCTTGGACTATCTACAGGAATTTGTTAGAAGTCTGTAGGATGTAGGATAGCTGAGATAGGCAAGGAGAACAAAAGGCATGAAAATGGCCCCAAAACGGACAAAATGGCGCCTGGACGGTCATGCATGAGTGAGTTCGAAAAACGAAGACCTCAGTGACCTAGAAGGGATGCCAAGGAACATGCATACGAAATTTGAAATGAAATGGACAAGGGGAAAGGACCTACACAGAGCTCACAAACACCCTGTGCAAAACGAATGGGGTCTGAGGAAGAAGAAGAAAAAGAAGAAGAAGAAGAAGAAGAAGAAGAAGAAAAAGAAGAATAAGAATGCAGAACGCGAACAAGAATAGAAGATTGACTGACATCAATCTAATTAAACAATGAAACAATTGGCCATCTATAATTACAAAAGTGATCAAAAGCATGATATCTCTTAAAGTTTCGAGCAGATCGTAAGTAAATCCTGCCAGTGAATAAATCTCAAATAAATCAGAAAATCAAAGGTAAATCACACTTATAATGTTTAACCTTTAAGTCACTGAGGATTACGCGCATTGTAGTCATTTACTCACTGAACTTAGTCTTAGTAAACCATCTTGCGGCATAGACTCTCTGCTGTACGCAAAATCTTTCAACAGTAAAGCTTCGCTTCAGTGCGGATTCTAAATGGCTTATGTGTAAAGATAGCACACACAAAGTTTCAGCGTCCAGTAGCCTCTATAATACATTTGCTGTAGTGTTACACAGGTCAAATTCCATGGGCGGTCCCGGGCGGTCCCGGGCGGTTCAGTGAGTAATGAAAAGGGCGGTCCCGGGCGGTTCAGTGAGTAATGAAAAGAGCGGTCCCGGGCGGTTTTGAGTAATGAAAAGGGCGGTCCCAGGCGGTTTAGTTGCTAAAGGGTTAACTGCCACGAAGGATACAGCCTTGGGATAAGCTCTCTGATGGATGCTATCTTGAAGAACCAGTTCCTACACGTCTCCTTGGCTGAGTTGGGCACCTGTTCCGGGCTGAAGTTGACAGGAAGGACCTGAGGGGTGTTGCTTCCAGCAGGCAGGTACGTTGATTTCTTGTGGATCCTGTCGTACACAAGACGACCTAGAGTGCACACGAAAGGGGAAAGAGGTTTTATATACATTTGCTGGGAGGGAGGTTAGGGAATACTATGGGAAGGCCTTTTTGATGCACATGTTCATTAACATCTGAAAGGCTAATTGCTCTATATTTTCCAGTTTTCTTAATTAGACCCAACAGTTAATGGAAAGTGCCTATCCAAGTGTGAAACTTCAAAACTTGATTAATTTTTCTTTGATTTAACGTATTTTATTATATTATATGAACATTTTGAACAATATTTTTTGTGTGCTGAGTGTACATTCCAACAGCAACTAGAAATATCACTGAAGATGATGATTAATACCCCCGCCCCGTGAGAACAGCCTTTCTTGACTTTTGGTCGAAAACTGAGGAAGTAGTTCGATCCGCAAGATTTTTCCCTGATTTACTGCCATAGATATGCCGTTTCCATGGCAACGCAACTTCCAACACATCAAAAAAATATGTTGTACACATCTTCCCAGTAAGACCAATGTGTGTACCAAATTTCAAGACTTTCGGTCAAAAACCGAGGAAGTAGTTCGATCCGCAAGGCGTTTCCTTGATTTTCTGCCATAAATATGCCGTTACCATGGCAACGCAGATTCCGACTCATCCGAAAAATATGTCTTGCACATCTTCCCACCAAGACCAATGTGTGTACCAAATTTCATGACTTTCGGTCAAAAACTGAGGAAGTAGTTCGATCCGCAAGGTGTTTCTTTGATTTTCTGCCATAAATATGCCATTACCATGGCAACGCAGATTCCGACTGATCCGAAAAATATGTCTTGCACATCTTCCCACCAAGACCAATGTGTGTACCAAATTTCATGACTTTCGGTCAAAAACTGAGGAAGTAGTTCGATCCGCAAGCTGTTTTCCTTGATTTTCTGCCATAAATATGCCGTTACCATGGCAACGCAGATTCCGACTGATCCGAAAAATATGTCTTGCACATCTTCCCACCAAGACCAATGTGTGTACCAAATTTCATGACTTTCGGTCAAAAACTGAGGATGTAGTTCGATCCGCAATATTTGCAACGGACCGACCGACCGCCCGCCCGCCCAACCATCGACTGATTCCAGTATACCCCCTTCAAACTTCGTTTGGCGGGGGCATTATTATTGAACCTAGTGATAATCTCCTTCAAAGTCCACACTTACCAAATGTGTCCAGTATGTCTGTGATGAGAACAAACTTGCTGGGATAGAACTTGATCACCGAGATGTCAGCAAGAAGCTTGGAGCACTAAAATAAGAGAATACAATAACAAAAAACTATGAGGTAATGTCACTATTAAACTCTCCATTTCCTAGGTAGCCTCGGATGTGGATAATATAATAAAACATATCAACTTAAGGGCAGATGCTAATGAAATGAGCATTCAGCTTAAGAATGAAAAGCTCTGTAAACTTTGATAAATATGAAAACAGAGTGAGGAAAAAGGGAGAAGAAGGTGAGAGAAGGACAAAAAAAAAGAGGAGGTGGGTGAGATTTCAGGGTACTGTAAGCCTCCATATAGGAGGGAAAACCAAATCGGCTTCAAACTGTAGGGATGTCGGACCAGTTGTGCAATTTACAGCCACTAGAAGGCTAACGGCACACTACAAGTTTGATCTTTAGTTTTAGTATCATTATTCAGAACCTCAATCAGGAAGATTATATTTGTTCAAATTTCCATATCTAATGCAATTGTGATTGCTTTAAAAAAACAGATCACAGTCGGATTGTGAAGTATGCGGTAGGCTTAAGATACCTATTAAAAAATGTTTATCTCACCTGAATGGCAATCTTGAGAGCTTTGACTTTCTGATCTAGATCCCAAGCATTGATGAGAGCCTGGTTGAGCTCTTCAATACGGTAGACATACTCCTGCTGGCTTAGGTTCAACATCTCCTTTACAGAACCCTACAAAAGAAGCAAGAAGATGGGTAATCATTTACAACAGTTCAATATTACGTGGGTTAGTAATTACTATGTGCACATATGCAGATGAAAGAGTAATTTCTACTGAATTGTATGATATTTCATAGACACTATATACTCAACTTAAACAGTCCGTTGCATGTTCCAAAAGTCGATCAAAGCAGAAAATGAGTGTAGAAAAGAAAATGCTGATGGATTTAATCTTCGTAGTTACCGTTATTGTCTTAAAAGTCGCTATCTACCCTTTAATTCATACATTGATAGATCGTCATTGAACACTAAACCAATTATACTTTGACACTTTGGTTTTAAGAAAAGATTTTCTTACCTCTTCAAAATCATCAAGCTGTTCCAGTCTGTTCTTGACTTTATCTGTGACTGTGCCTTGGACGACCTGGGTCTTCACCGTCACTATGATGATAACAACATGAAATGTTGGCATAAATGAATTTAAATATGGAAATCAACAGAAATACATGTCAAAGGGACATGATAAAACAGTCCAATCTTTCTACAAAGATGGCTTAAGGGAAACAATCAAAGTGACATTTATGGAATCATCATATTTATAGCAAATTGAAAATATCTTGAGGAATTCATAAACTATAAAAAGCACTCAATAAGATAAAGGTAATTATTAATTCACCGATGTGTGGCATCAGAAATTTGGTCGAAAGAATAAACTGTTTCTAGTCATATTTAAGAGCAATTCATATTTATGTGACATTGCTACTAAGATACATGTATTCCTCTACAAATGAAAGCTCACAAATGTTTGTTTTTTTCACCCGTAACAGTACTCAACCCTCTCTTTAAACAGTACCTATTACAGCATAAATAACTCACCCTTTTCTCGATCAGCAGGTGACAGAAAGCTCTGAAACATACCAAAAAGTAATAAAGATCATTAATCAAGCATGGATCGGGGATCAAAACTGATTTTATTTCTTGGCCTTCTGTCAAGTTTTTTGATGATACATAACACTTTGAGTTTACTCCAGCAGAACCCACTAAATATCATGAGATACAATGAGCTATCAATAACATCTATTTAAGAAAGCACCTTATTCCCCAATTTGCTTAGTTGTTGCATTTGTGAGTTACTGAGTTGTTGGATTAGATGTGATGCTTCATGCAACGAAGAACATAATTTAAACAAAGGTTGTTTTTTTTTCTTCACGCTATTGATCACACTGGCCCACCGACTACAACCATGTCACCCTTTCAAGAAAGATTACTTCTACAATCTTTTACTTTGTATCTCGCCTTTCTATTTCCTCTCCTCTCAACTTTCTCCACTTCTTCTTCTAAACAAACAGTCCTTTTCAGGACTAACCACATGGTAAACCATAAGCATCCTCAACTTTAGCAGTACCACCATGCAAACCTCTACTTTGGGCTACTGAGTGCTAAATCTCATGTCATTTTTTTTTTTTTACAGTTGATGCCCTTCTGGCCCTCACCAGGCAAAGAGAAACAATGTAGCCCAAGTAGAAGCTGAGCCTGGCTCCATTTTTAGTCTAAGAACTCAATGACTCACTGTTGTAATGGAGAGCTTCTCCGAGGTGGTGTACTTGCTAAGGATTCCTGATTTCTTACTTGACCAAGGTTCAAAGGAGTCATCCAGTCCTTTAGAAGCTGCTTGGGCTGCACTGTCCTTCTGAAAAAGAACAAGACTAGATTGTTAAAGATGATCTTGAGTTGTGGTGAGCCACAAAAACCTGTCTGTTCCTTATATAAGAGGGAACCCAAAATGTCACAAATTGGGACCCTAATTTGTGGAAATACCCATTTGTGAGTGGTACTGATAAAAAGTCAAATCTAACAGTTAGAAAACTTGATCTAGTAGACCTGATCCCTGATCATGGCCTCTTTTTACAAGAACAGGTGGTCTCCTATTGTATGCAAATATGAGGTGTGCTTTTAAAGTGAATGGAATTGCCAGCAAATCTTAATAGTTTGATTTTATTTTGTTGGTTCAATAACCCATCTACACATACTACATGATTTTGAGATTTACTTTCAGCAAGTTTCTCTCGAGATATGTGTACAATTTACGTTACCAGAACTCATATCTAATGTGACTCCAGTTGTATGCTCCAGCCAGCTTGACCCCTCCATATTCATGATATTAATTGCCAATTCCACAACGGCACTGGTCAGGTACCCATATTTCTTTTAAAATTGACTGTCCTACATAGATAGTAAAACCTGTATGTACAGATCACTCAAGGGAGACATGAAAAACAGTTTTTAAAGGCAGGTGGTATTTGTGTCCTGATTAATTTAGTACAGGTATCCTTGAGAAACGCTGCTCAAAAGAAACAAAAATGACTTCTTTATAGACAGGTGGTAGCTAAAGCAGGTTTTCCCTGTATAAAAACTCATGTATGGCAAAATTAAAATGGAGTTACTTACCGCATCTTTTTTGGAAGCTCCCAGAGCTAGAGACAGAGGATCAGAGAGGGGGTCTGGTTTGGGTTTAGCAGCAGCTGCAGCAGCAAACTGGGACAGGGGGTCACTACCCTCCAAGGCACTGCTCAGGGGGTCAACAAGCGAGGTCGCTTTCTTAGTTGCATCCTGTTTGGGAGTGCCACCGGTGCTCAAGCGACTATTTGACTTGCGAAGCTTTGCTTCGGCCACATGGACCTGCTCAAGGAGTAGAATTCAGAAAAAATTATGAAATTGGGTTAAGTAGAAATTCTTACTTCAATATTAAAAAAAAGTGGATACAGTTTATTCCGTAATTTTATATC